>BGPR01000163.1:0-11799 GCA_013235015.1 Araneus ventricosus | reverse complement strand
CTACATTATCAGCGAAACACATATATCAGTTCAAAAAAGATTCGTTCAGAGACAATCAGTGAGAAAATCCTAAACCATGCGTGTAATAGAAGTTACTTACATTGTCAGCGAAACGCATATATCAGTAGATAGTTGCATTCTGGTGCTTAATATCATAGCAGAGTATCAGATTTAGTGAGGACTTAGGTACTCAAATTCCTATTTACGGTTCTAATGAGGTGCCAAACTACTCTACCCTAGGGCGCTCAAATTTCTTAAGACGGCCCTGCTTGCCAATGAAGGAAAACTTTTTCTTTATAGCTAGATTGTGGAATGAACTAAAATGAAATTGAAT
Source organism: Araneus ventricosus (assembly GCA_013235015.1). Classification (NCBI taxonomy): domain Eukaryota; kingdom Metazoa; phylum Arthropoda; class Arachnida; order Araneae; family Araneidae; genus Araneus; species Araneus ventricosus. The sequence goes on along the minus strand of BGPR01000163.1, from coordinate 11,465 downwards.
TGGTAATGGATTCTTCAAGCGTAACTAAATGCCTATTTTACCAGTCTGCATAAATCGTGGATTATCGACAACCAAATAACTATCATAAAGGTGAAAAAATCAGCATCTAAATATTTGATGCGTAAAACAATACGCATTGCACATGTTTCAAGCATGAAATTAACATTAATTATTGATTCCATCACACGTAACACTTTGTGTTTTCGTCACACTTACTTGATATACAAGGTGGTATTCCTTTCGACGAAACATATTAAATATAAACAGCTGCTTTTCTTTTAACTGAATAACAAAAGTTGCTATGAAGGCGCTTATTTTCATTTTTCTGAAAATCTGCTTTCACCAGTTTTGTTAAAAACTGTGGCAAATTTACCATGCCTAAAAGATTTCATTATCATTGAGTAATTATTCCTAACAGGGAGTAATTTTATCTTTTTTTACTTAAAACCATTTAAAAACAAAATTTTATCACACTACTGTCAATAGAAAAATTCACTTTAGAAAAAAGTAAAATAAATAAAATTAAAAAAAGCGATGGGAAACATCCCATTTTATCAAGACCGTCGAGAATAAACTTTTCTTGGAAACATTTATGAATACTTTGATTTTTTTTCCATCTGTTTTTGGCATCACAAACTCATTAATTTATTTCTTTGCACATCTCCACAGTGCCGAATGAAGTATTCAAAAATAGTAAATGTCAAGAATCTCTGGAATCTCTGAGGGATATTCTATCAGTTATCGCTATACAGCCATGATTGAAATTATAGGAGAGAAGACATCACCTATCGCACTCATTCTTATCCGTATGATTATATTACTCAAGCCCTTTTACATAAATTTGGTTTGTACACTAACCCCTCATGCCAGATATGCAGTCAAAATAATGATATTGAACACATCCTCCTTAATTGTAACCAATATAAAATTCTCAGAAAAAATCTGTGGAAAAAATTTCTGATTGATTATGAAACATCTCCTTCTTGCAAGGATTTTCTCCAAAATATCACTAGGAATCAACATCATCAGTGGTTTAGCGAGGATAATTGGCGACAAGCATAGAGTATTTATTTTTAGCCCCCAACCAACTCAGCCATCGACGTTTGCCTTTAAGGACGTGAAATATTAGATAATATTGTGTTTCTGAGAGACTCGGGCAACAATATCTCCTTTGCCCACCCCTCGTTGCATCAATGAAGAGCATTTACGAGCCTTTCTTCAAGCCGTGAAATATTTCAATATTTATTAACTGCAACTGTCTGGAAGTAGGCGAAGACAGCCTTTGCAGCTAAAATTCCCATGGACAACATTTAAAAAAAAACCCTTGTTTTCCCGGGGTTTTCATAAAATGCTTTTTAAATACTGGACTCATCTGGAAAAGTAATTCTACTTTAAAGTGGGAAAGTTTCAGCAAAATATATAGAAACACACCATATAGTTTAATGGAGCTGCTTTTTTCCCTCTCATTTCTATTCCACGATTAAACATTAAAAAGAAAAGAAATCCACAGTGCATTCAAAGAAAAACAGAATCTACGTCACGTCCGGTCAAAGCCACAGAAATTATTTCCGGAAGCAATGCCAACCATGAATAAGTGACCGTCATGCTTTTATTAGCACTTGAGATTTCACTACATTCCTCATTGAAGGACAGGATGGAGATAAAAAAAAACAAAAACGGGAAGAGCGTACGGATCAGCTGAACGTGTTTCTACCTACTTTATCTAGTTTTGGTGTTTATCGCACATGCATTCGAGATTAGTAAGAAGGGAATCCCCTTCTTTCGAGTGTTATGCTCTAATTACGTCGGGTTAAGCCAGTACGATCTCGGTTTCTGACTAACTGTTCCGATTTTGTTTTCAAGGTGCCGCATTATCCCGTTTTTAACTTATAAGTAATTAATTAATGTTAACCCTTTGCGCCGCAATGTGCCAGTTGATGGCACACCTAATTTCACTCGCATCTCAACCGTTAAATCCAACTATAAATGGAAAATAATATGTTTAGGATAGAACTAATAGTACTCCTTTTAGAACGTATATAGCAGCCATATGAAATTTCGTTTCGGAATATGAATTATAAGAGATAAAGTTTGGGAAAATTCTTTAACTCAGAGATAAGAAATTTTTTCCAATTCTGGACGTTTACAATTTTGGAGAATTAACTCGAAAATTTTCCTCCAATATTCTTGAAATTTTAATTTATGATTTTCTGTAAGATTCAACAGTATTTTTTGAGTGTATCAAGGTGGCTGTATCTAAGTGTGTTCTCATATGAGGGGGTGACCCCAAAGGGGGACGACCCCCCTCAGAAAAAAGTACTTTTTTTAAAAAAAATTGTAGGTTCTATGTCTAGACAGTAAAATAAACCCATTCATGATGTTTTTTCATCATATTTCAAAAAAGTTAATGCCTTGCGCCGCAAAGGGTTAAAAGAATTTAGCAGGAATTAAATGGATTTCATTTTAAAAAATTAGCTTCTGAAGAATTCACCGTCTCTATTTTTACTACATATGGAATATAGGCAGCTTATTTTGAAGAATAAATGCGATTCAGTGCTTTAATACCTTCCATAGTACTGCCTTCCGTTATCAGTAGTTGCATGTAATTATGAGACCAATGAGATATTAGTGCCAATGGTAAAGACAATAGACATCCCGGGTTTGTAGGGACCGCCCTAGTTTCTGAATCTTCGCCCCTACTTGAGCTAAGTTAAAGTGACCACATTCCCTCAACTGACGACTGGAATTCTGGAGAGTAATCTGGGATGGGGTGTGGAATTTGGGAAAAGTCTGCATGAATAAAATTAAAAGCAGAAAATAATAATTTAGGAACAATGAAATACAAAATTAAATTAATTATTAGATATTATATAAATATTTAATTGATAATTAAATATTTTTCAAATAAATAAACAAAATAAAATAAAATAAAGGTAGGTGGAAGTAAAGAAGCTTAAACAATGCATGTCATCACTTTTATCATTTTCCCTTCAAATTGATTCATCCTCATTGATCATATCACCGCGACCATTCTTTTATGTATAATAAAAGGTGAGAAGGCGAATTTTTTCCCCAAACAAATTTTTTGAAAGAGTAAAACTTTTTATTTTGTGTATTAAGTATCTGCTTATAAAAAATGGGACAATATGAAACATTTAACACAAATTTGAGAACAAATCCGGGATATTTTTTCAATTTGGTATAAAGAGTCAAATATTGAGACTGTCCCTTCTAACTCACGATAAGTGATAACTTTTTCTAAATAACAATTTATTCTTTTATTAAAGATTTTCTTCTCATTATTTTCATATTAATAAGAAGAAATTACGTGCTGAAAATTCGTATTAGTCAGCCAAGAAGAAGATAATTTTTTTTGCAAAAAGTTCAAAAGTTTAATTACAAAAACAATATGCGCTTTCTTTGTGCTTTAAAAGTTAAGTACACTGCTGCACATCTAATTATTGTTATGAAATACATAAACAATGACAAACTGATTTTTTTTCGAAATATCTATTGATGTGTGTTTTATTTATTTCATTTCGTAGGTTCTTACTAGTTTAGTTTCTGTCTCCACTTTTATTACAAAACCCCCTGTTTTTTTTTCATAATGAATTTGCTGAACTGTTGTGAAATAGTAAATCTAATTCAATCGATGGGTTTTATAATTCCACTTTTCTCGTACAGTAAAGGAACTAGACGAACCGGATTTTTTGGGACATTTCCGAGTTTTGACTCTTTGTTCCTGATTGAAAAGGTATCTCAGATATGTCCCGAATTTTACTTATAATCAAATAGCTCTCATTAAAAATATGAATAAGAAGTAATTTTTTAAATTTAGATAAAAAAATTAGTTTTAAATCCCCAGCATTTATTTTTTGTATAAAATTACCAGACCCGGACTAGTTAGGGCAATCCGGGCTTTCTTCTTTGTTCTAGATTGAAAAAGTTCCATGGATTTGAATTAAACTTCTTGTACCGATTCGGTTTTTTTTACTTATCAATAAATAGTTAATATAAAAAATAAACTAGATTTAATTTTTCTGAAAGTTTGCTTCTGAAGAATTCTCCTTTTCAACTCTATTATACAAGAAATATGGTCCCCTAATCCGACCAATATAAATGAATCAGATTAAAAAAAACAAAACGAGTTGCAAAATATGTTATTTATGGGGGTTTTTTAATCTTAAAAAAAAGTTTAATTTTTAAAAAAGTATTCAACTATTTCACTGATTCTGAAATTTTCTTTTATTTATTTGCATATTTTATGGATTTTGTTAATACTCCTATACCAGGGATGGGGAACCTGCGGCCATAAGGCCGCTTGTGGCTTTCTTGAGTTTCTTATGCGGCCTTAACAGTTATTTGCATTTGCATTGAAATATAATTGTAATTACTAATATAATAGCCCAGATCCTCCGGTAACGCTCTGACGTCACCAACAATAAAACTCGCGTCATATCACTGCGAGACGTTAAACAGCATTATTTCATTGTTAGGGAACCTAAATTTCAGTAACTTTAAATTTATAAGAGTAATTGTCGTTCTAATTTCAAATTTAATAGCTCTAAAATAGTGAAATAAAATTTGCTAGCCATTGATATAAAATTTATCTCGCTATGATCAATAGTTCCCGAGAAATTTTAAATTATATTAATCCTATATTTCAAATTAATTAATAGAAAGTAGTAAATTAAGTCAGTGGTATATCATGCGCGTGATATAGTTTGGACGCCAAATTGTATCTGAATGCAATCGTGGCGATGTTGTTTTCTTGCCAAGAATTAAATTAGCCACCAGTGACGTGAACCTACCATTCGTTCTCAACCGCCGCCAGCTCCCGTTAATTCCAGCTTACACGATGACTATCAACAAATCGCAGGAGGAAACTTTCGATCATGTTGGAATTTACCTCGATGAGCTTGTCTTTTCACATGGACAGCTCTATGCTGCACTTTTAAGATCTAGAATTCCCAATCACGTTGAAATTTACACAAAGACATCTGAAGTACAAGGAAAATTATTAAACAACGAAAAATACTTCACACGGAATGTTGTTTACCAAGAAGTTTTTTGAATAAAGAAATATTTAAATAATATGTAAATAAAAAAATATTTCCTGTCATAAAACATGTTTATTTTATTTGCTTTCAATCAATGGTAAACATTTCTCTCGCATATATATCTATTTAAACACGTCAAATTTGAAGGGAAATCTCTCGAATGAAGAGGCAATTTGCACCCGTCAAACCATGACAGGTGATTTTCTAGTATAATAATAATTACAGATCAATAATCCTCAAGTTTCTGCTCGTGCGGCCTTTTGCCCAACTACCGAAATTTAATGAGGCATTTCAGTGCAAAAATGTTCCTCACACTTGTCCTACTCCTCCCCCTAGCCAATGCCTTGGATTGAAGCTCAGAAAATCTGGTCACGTGAGGTATAATCCTTTTATTAAAGAGAGTTCTCTTTTGCGTCGAGCAAATTAGATATAGCATACTATTATACAGTGGCGAATCCAGGGGGGTGCTCTCGGGCTGCAGCCCCCCCAGAGCTAAGTCAGAATTCATGATTTTTTTTAAAAATCACTATAACTGTTTGTTCTTAATTTCTCTTTTTTTAAAAATAATAAAAACGTGAACAATATTGCTTTCTGGCTTGACAGGCTCGAAAATTTTCCTACTTTTCTAGCCATTCCACTTGTACTTGTACCGTTTACGCGGTCGAAGACATTTTTTTGCTAGTTTTTTCATTGTATTTTTTATTAAATTATAGAAAGCATTATATTGCTTTTTATGATTCTTATTGTCAGGTGAGTAAATTCTTTAAAGTTAAAGTGTTTTGGTTTACATAAGCCAAGAGGTTTGACATTCGTCACGGCGATACAAAATTTTTATGACCTCTGCCCCCTCCCGACCCAAATCCTGGATTCGCCACTGCCGTTATACCGTTACATATGTTTGCGTTTCCTTTGTTGCAAAAATAATAGGGCTTCTTCTCAAGGGTGTTTCATAGACATAGAGATTTTTAAAAAAATCGACGTGGGATGTTTAAAATCACGACACTTCACGCAATCATGAATCAGTTTAAGAAAGAACATCCTTTATCTCAGCATCAAGTCTTATAACTGCCGAATCTTCGATATACGTTATCGTAATAGAAAAAAAATTTTCGGAGTACTTAAAATCATTTTAACCCTTTTCAACCGGAATTTTGAAATAAATGGATGCAGTTACGCAATCAGGAACCACCATCTCCATAATATACCTTTTGAGGAACAGTAGTTTTTGTAAGGCGCTACAGAAAAAAAAAAGAAAAATTAAAGCTGCATTTTCCAAAAATTAATTATTGCATTCTAAGTTGTTGCGCAAAGGATTAATTTGTTTCAATTTTTTTAGCCAACTCCTTACCATTAGATACAGTTTAAAATGCTTAATCGGGAATCCACAAAATAATAGTTGGTTTCGCACGAAATCAATTCACGGGAATGTGCAAATCATTTAACTATATTTTTAGCAACGGATTCGGAAACCCTCCGCGCTTTTGCGCATGCGCCGGGAGGAGTTATTTTCATCAAAATAGGGGGAAAGTGAAGAATGGAAGGGTGATGTTTACATTTAACTGAGCGTGATCTAACAAAGACTCCACAAATGCGCTCGTATGACTCACTGCCTGACACCCCTTTCCGGTGTAAAATTGTCCAAAAGGGGTAGTCTCGGAATCCGTTGCTGAACTGTACGTTGTTTTACCCTGTGTTGTGACGTTACGTTCTTATCTCCTCCTGCCGGATGCATAATGGATTTCAAAATAAAATTAGCACAGTCAGGGCCGGATTAAGCCATCTAGGTGCCCTTAGGCAATGCAAGTGTAGGGGCCCCCTTTGCTCTCCCAGCTTCAAAACCAGGTTTTATATTTAATCTCTGTATAAACAGTTTTAAATAGCAAATTTTGACGAATGGAATACAAAACCCTTTAATTGTGGATCACTTTAAAGAGAGTTGATTGCAATATATCGTGTATAAAAAAAATGCAAAATTTAAATTTAAAAGTAATTTTATACAAAATAGTAAAAAAGAATGGCAACACCTTTTTTAAAACAGAATCTAAATACTATTTAATTATAGGATTGGACATTTTTAAAATTAGAAAGCAACATATATATTTTTTAATTTATAGAACAACTTACTTGTTGCACAAAACTTGCAGAAGCTAATTAATTAGGAATGTTGTTAGAATAATGTTCCGAAAATTAAACGATACTTGATTTTAATTTGAATGAGTTCGAGTGTACGGCCTTCGTAAATTAAATGAAAATTTATTTAAATGAAAAAGTTAAATTATTCTAAAAGTACCGTAAAAATTAATAATGAGCTATCTGTTAATTATACCCTTAGAAATGCTGCATAGATTACTTTCTGGGATGTTAAACTTAGCAGTAACCTACGCGTTAAAAATGCGTTCAACTTACTTTATTTTAAATGCACCGTTTTGTTAAGGGAAAAGTTTGTTGTTTTTTTTTACCTCCGAGGGGAGTTTACATGATATCTCATGCTTCTATGTAAAACTTGTACTTACACATGACAATCTGATGTAGTACTTGTTTTTGCAATTTAGAAAAATAAATAACGTAAAAAATTTATGCTCGAGTGATTTGCATGAAATTGTGGATATAACTTCATTCTGGTATCCATTTCATACCTTGCAAGATACGAAAGTACTGGCATAATAGCACATCGTGTAATGCAGTTAGATGTTAAGATACAGGGTGTCCAACAAAGGACTCCCTCATTTTAAAATTAAATAACTCGGCAACGGAGATCGATAGAAGAACGAAACCAGTGATATGCTTAGTCTGAAAGCCGTAAAAATCTGATACAAAAGTTTTGAAAATTAGTTATAAATGTTGCCGACAGGTGGCGCTGCAGGTTGTAATAGCTATTCAGAATCCGATAAGAAATCTATAAACTGTCCTTGGCAAGCTCGAAAAATGCCTAATTTGAATCGATTGTGATGTGATTGCAACGATTACTTGCAAATGACAGTTTATAGCTTTCTTCTCGAAATCTGAACTGTGATTACAACGTACAGCGCCACCTGTGGGCAATATTTATAACTAATTTTGAAACTTTTGTATCAGATTTTTACGGCTTTCAGACTAAGCATATCACTGGTTTTGTTCTTCTATCGATCTCCGTTGCCGAGTTATTTAATTTTAAAATGAGGGAGTCCTTTGTTGGACACCCTGTATCATAAGCATTTAAGCTTGTTATGTAACTATGACGCCGAATTTGTATTTTCTAATTGCTTCATATTTTAGCCTGGGTTCAACAATAACTCGATTCGTTCACGAAACAAAAACAAAACATTTAATTTAATATGAAGTCAACATATACACACAATATTAACAAATCACGAACAAGAATACAGACGAACAACTGTTGCCAGAGAACATTAACAGAATTCTGGACGAACACTTAAAAAAAAGTTTAAAAGCAGAATTCACAGACGATTATCAATTTATATTGCGAACACCATTCATTATAGATGGCAAAATATACATGGATTATAAAAATGTAAATATTTTCAATTGAAAGTTTTCATTGTAAAAACGTTTTAATTTGAATTCTATTTAACTAAAGGATAAACAATCAAAAATATTGGTAGGCGTAAGAGTTGATAAACAGTATACAATTGTCCCTGGGTTTGGCTACCTTTGTGGGTGAGCACCTTGAGTTCCCACGTCCGAAACGGCCAAGATTCAGGTTTTTCATCAATAGAAATGGGACAGGTAAATTTTTCCTTACATATGTTATCCCCTCCTCCTCATATATTTGAAATTAAATTTATGCCTCTGTTAGTGTTCTAGCATCTAGCGTCTTTCAGTGTTATAACCAAAGCTTAAATTTTAAAAGTTAATTGGTATCTAAATGCCAGTTTTTCTGTTACATTAAATTACATCTTAAATGAATGTGAAGCTTCGTAAGTTTGGCATTGACGGCTCCATATTGTTAGCAATGTATTTAAATTTTTTAAAAAGCCTTTTTAAGCGTTAAAAAAGTTTAATCCAGCCTGTTTACATACGTTTGAGTATTCATCGCGACTGCTGCGACTTATTATGACAGCAAGCAGGTATTTCAGTTGATATTTCTAAGCTTAATTTATTGGGAACTTAATTAATATTCCTTAAATGTCATTCAGACTCTAAATTTTTGTTTTATTTTTTCATATCTGTTTACAAATTACTAATATAATAGATCTGTCTCTCGGTAACGCTCTGACGTCACCAACAATAAAACTCGCGCCATAGCATTGCGAGACGTTAAACAGCATTATTTCATTGTTAGAGCACCTAAATTTTAGTTATTTTAAATTTAAAAGAGTAATTGTCGTTCCAATTTCAAATTTAATAGCTCTAAAATAGTGAAATAAAATTTGCTATCGATTGATATAAAATTTATCTCGCTATGATCAATACTTCCCGAGAAATTTTAAATTATATTAATCATATATTTCAAATTAATTTCCGTTTTTAATAGAAAGTAGTAAATTACGTCAGTTGTATATCATGCGCATGATATAGTTTGAATGCCACGATGCATCTAATTATTTGGTGCAATCATTATGATATAATTGGATAATATTGCTTGGTAACGTTAAAATTTACACAAAGACATCTGAAGTACAAGGAAAATTGTTAAACTATGAAAAATACTTCACACGGAATGTTGTTTACCAAGAGGTTTTTTGAATAAAGAAATTTGTAAATAAAAAAATATTTCGTGTCATAATACATATGTTTATTTTATTTGTTTTCAATCAATGTTAAACATTTCTCTCGCATATATATGTATTTAAGGGAAATCTCTCGAAGAGACAATTTGCACTTGTCAAACCATGACGGGTGATTTTCTAGTTTATATTAACGTCCCGTTTTGGAACAACACGAGGGCTATTTGGGGACGGACCTCGTAATTTTAAACCGTGGTCAGATGACGAGGACGACAACTCCTCTCCAAACTTTCGCACCGCTCCAACGGGAGGACCCCCTATTACCCTCACGTCCAATACACGACGGATCTTCAGTGGAATCGGGTTTCGAACCTAGAAACCCTCCTGCCCGAAGCCGACATATTACTACTAGGAAAACGCGACCTTGAAGAGTGATGGAAGCTTTAAACATTGTTTATTACCGAATAGTTTAAAATCTAAGTATCATATCCAGAAAGTTCATAAAATAATTGCAAAAAGCGATTACATAAGAAATTATAACACACCAAATCAAACTGGCAAACTTGTTTTACATCTGAAAAAAACCACCTCGGCATTGTAATTCAGCCTTTAAAACTTTCAATAACTGAATGAAAGATGGGCATTTTTAATGTCTGACGTACACCGAATCCAGGTGTTCAATCGGATTTCGTTTGGTATTGGAGAATCTGTTGTTCAAATCCGGAGAAATTAATTTAAGATTGGCTTCGTGAGTTGTGTGGAATATTCTAGAACTCAAGGAGAAAATCATGTTTAAACAATGGAGCAGGGAGGGGAGGGGGTGAGTTGTTGACTTCATCAGAGGGAATGATGAAATTTTGGACAAAGCAAGATGTCTGCAATGAAAGATTTAGGACTTTTATTTTTCGATATTATTCATCAAAAGTTATATAAAATAATGTGCCATTTGTTGCATGAGAACTACGATTTGTAAAAGAACAACTAAGGATTGATTTCGATTCTTAGGTTATACTAAAGTGACCAGGTATTCTGAAATTCATTCCTGGACGTTGTATATATTAAGACGAGGGCAAAGAGTGAAAATTCTCCCGCGGATAATTCGGCATGTCCGATCACATCACATTTACACTAAGAAAGTACGAGTTTACGTATAACGGAAATTATTAATATTCAAAGAAATCACGAAGCAAAACTACTATTGTACATTAAAATTAGGGAAATCATATTATAGGTATAATAAAGTTTAGGAAGAAGGATTCTTAAGAAGCTAATTTTTTTTAAAGTATAGGTAATTTTATTTTTAAATTTTTTAATGTGAACAATTTACTTAAAGATATATGAAAGGGATAATTCAGGAAATTTCATTTGAATGCAGGGAAAAATACTAAAAAACTGCGATTGTCCCGTCTAATTCGGGATGTTGGTCATTTTATACTGAATTCACCGTAGAAAAATAAACAGTTCTAAGTGAAAACGATATTTTTAACCAGCGGAAGTGCTCTGCCTTCTACTTTCTAATTTACTTCCCCGATATAACTGCATCTATAGTGAAGAAAAAAAGAGTATGCATTTTGGACTCCTTCCCTTTGACCGATAGGGGCCCAAAATGTGACACACATCTACAATTCTGTTTTCAAGACCATATATTTCTTTCATCTACTTTGCTGTGTTCTTGTGTTTACATGCTCATAAATAAACAGACCGACATACAGTCAACCATTCTGGTGGTTCTGATGTA
>BGPR01000162.1:1137091-1184203 GCA_013235015.1 Araneus ventricosus | reverse complement strand
ACACACGACATTCTAGAGCATATTTCTAGGTCAAAGGTGGTATTTTCAACTTTCAGAGTTAATTAGTTCTTAAGATATTTAATTAAATATCGAAAATTATCTGCTTTTAAGTCTAATGCTTAGACTTTTTTTTGCCAATAATTTCTGAAATATTTATTAGTCAACAATTATTTTCATGCCATTTTAAAGACCAGAAAAAGATCTTTTTAATGCTATTAATTCCATTGCGATGAAATGTTTTCTCTGATTTTTATTAAGGTTTAAAAATATTTTTGTAACGAAATTTCTAACAATATTTTTTATTCTTAAAGAAATAAATTCAAGCGAACTTACTGTTTCGCGCGCGGGCTTTTGCCAGCGTTAAAGTTAATATAAGAAAATATTGCTTTCTTTGACCATAAACAACAAAGGAGATTTTACACTTCCGGTTTCCTTTTGTCGTAGCATTTACAGCTTTTAATACGGTTACACAGTGATCCAATGACGTTAGTGAATTGTTCTCTCGATGTATTGTTTAATTTTCACAGTGAGATATTACAGAATATCCATCTGGAGATACGATAATGGGCATTAACAAGGAACATCATATTCTGTAGAGCTCTTCAAGATCTTAGAATTGTCAGGGGCACCTTCCGACAAGCCTCAAATGATAGTCGGTGTGCCAGTACTACTAATACGTAACCTGGATATACCGAGACTGCGCTATGGCACACGGTTTCAAATTACATATTTAGGTCCAAACGTCATGAAAGCTACTGTTATGACTGATATAGGGAGAAAAGAGAGAGTGTTTTAATTCCACGCCTTCCGATAATACCGAAGGATTTATCATATCAGTTCAAAAGGTAACAAATCCCTTTAAAAATATCATTTGCCAGGCTCAGGGCCAGACGTTGAAAGTGGCAGGCGTACATTTGGAAAAGCCATATTTTTCGCACGGGCAACTGTATGTGGCCTGTTCACGTGTGTACAGCCCACACAACCTCTACATCCGCGCAAATAACGTGGTATACAAAAGTATATTAGCATAGATAAACAATTTACATAACTATATGAGCATACATGTACAGTACACTCATGTCAGCCGTCCAATTAAGTATATTAGAATAGATAAACAATTTACATAACTATATCAGCATACATGTACAGTACATTCCTGTCCGCCGTCCAATTAAGTATTATCAACCGTCAGAACTTTTACTTTCCCCTTTCAAAATGCAACAAAATATTTATATTCATGAATTAAAAAAAAGAATAATTAAAATTCTTCGCGCACGAAGTCGCGGGTAACAGCTAGTAATATAATAAATGTGAAAGTGTGTCTGTCTGTTTGTTAAGCTTTCCCGACCAAACTACAAAACCGATTTGGATGAAAATTGGCAGAGTTGTAGCTTGAAACCCAAGAACGGAGATAGGCTAGGTGAAATCACGTTAAATTAATTATTTTTGACTACAGACAACAATTAAATAATTAACAAAGCCCATTGACTCAGCGCGATTCTCGACAAAGATTATTTTATTTTTCAATCAACTGTCACGTGATCCTTTAGGAATGCAAAAACATGTGGAATAAATTATTTTTAAAATCAACTATCACGTAATCCGTTTTTCCGCTGTAACTTCGGAACAAAGTGTTCGATAAAAATTATTTTTATACCATCTTAAAGTGAAAAATTTTACCTTTTCAATGATATTAATTTTATTTCTGTGACATTTTTTCTTCAATTTTTATTCATTTTTTAAATTTTAATAATTTTTTACGTGCAGTCGATTTTGAAATAACGCAAATTTATACCTACCTCGCTGCTAGGAAACGGTTAGACTTTGAACTAATTTATCTTTATTTATGAAAATTTTGCTTATGTTTATAAATATCTATAAAATACGGCAGAAATTACAGGTATCTGCCTGTCTGTCGGTCGATCGATCGGTCACAAGAACTCCTCTTAAACGGTGAATGGTAGTTAGGTCAAACGTGCTATTTTCAACTTTCAGAGTTAATTAGTTCTTAAGATATTTAATTAAGTAACGAACATTTGCCGCTTTTAAGCCTAATGCTTAGACGTTTTTTGCCAATAACTTCTGAAATCTTTATTAGACAATAATTATTTTTATGCCATTTTAAAGACCAGAAAATGATCTTTTTAATGCTATTAATTCCATTGCGATGAAATGTTTTCTCTGATTGCTATAAAGTTTTAAAACTATTTTTTTAACGTAATTTCTAACAATACTTTTTATTATTATAGAAATACATTCAAGCCAAATTACTGTTTCGCGCGCGGGCTTTTGCCAGTGTTAATGTTAATATAAGAAAATATTGCTTTCTTTGACCATAAACAACAAAGGAGACTTTACACTTCCGGTTGCCTGTTGTGGTAGCATTTACAGATTTAATACGGTTACACAGTGATCCAATGACGTTAGTGAATTATTCTCTTGATGTTTTGTTTAATTTTCACAGTGAGATATTACAGAATATCCTTCTGTAGATACGGTAATGGGCATGAACAAGGAACATCATATTTTGTAGAGCTCTTCAAGATCTTAGAATTGTCAGGGGCACCTTCCGACAAGCCGAGATTGAAAGTCGGTGTGCCAGTAATACTAATTCGTAACCTCGATATACCGAGACTGCGCAATGGCTCACGGTTACAAATTACACACCTAGGTACAAACGTCGTGAAAGCTACTGTTACGACTGATATAGGGAGAAGAGAGAGTGTTTTAATCCCACGCCTTCTGATAACACCGAAGGATTTATCATCTCAGTTCAAAAGGTAACAAATCCCTTTAAAAATATCATTTGCGAGGCTCAGGGCCAGACACTGAAAGTGGCAGGCGTACATTTGAAAAAACCATATTTTTCCCATGGGCAACTATATGTGGCCTGTTCACGTGTGTACAGCCCACACAACCTCTACATCCGCGCAAATAACGTGGTATACAAAAGTATATCATCATAGATAAACAATTTACGTAACTATATGAGCATACTTGTACAGTATACTCCTGTCAGCCGTCCAATTAAGTGTTATCAACCGTAAGAACTTTTACTTTCCCCTTTGAAAATGCAACAAAACATTTACATTCGTGAATTAAAAAAAAAAGAATAATTCAAATTCTTCGCGCACGAAGTCGCGGGTAACAGCTAGTTTGTAATAATTAGGTAAAGCATTCAAGTTATAATCAGATAAATAAAGTGTAATAAATGTAATTTAAATCTGAATTATGCATGATCAAAATAAAAATTAATTTTCATTGAATTTAATGATTTTAAAGAGCCATTCTGCCTAAGACTTTACTTTCTCGTATACGAAGTATACAAGGCGAAAGTATTGCAATCGTCAAAAAAATGCGAACTCGAGACTTTGACGAATCTCCACGTTTTAGACCTCCCTGAGTCCGGAAAACACAACTTTAGAATTATGTCTGTCTCTCTGTGAACATGATAACTCGAAAACTATTAAAGCTACGGGGATGGAATTTGGTATGTTATCTTGACACATAATTTGTAGGTTTCTATCGAATTTCGGACAAAATCCGTCTACGGGAAGTCTGTCTGTACGCGTTCATGTGAACACTATAACTCAAAAGTTTGAATAGCTAGATATATAAAATTTGGTACACAATTTCATCATCAGGAATGTAGGTCAGTATACAATTTTGGGCCAAATCAGTCAACGGGTTGACTTTCTATCACTCTGTATAATCGCATACTTGTAAAAATTATATTTCCTAAACCCTTTGACTTAGATAAATAAAAATTGGTATGATGGATGCTAACCGTAAATAAAGATCTATGCCCAATTTCCGTTTCAATCGTTTAAAAAAAGCGCTCAAATTGCATATTGAATTTTTTTACTATTTTAACGAATCCGTTATCTCCACGCGCATGCGTACTGGTTAGTCTTGTCGAGCGCTTAGCGATACTCGTGACATTGGCGCGCGCTGAAGGAAACTAGTGGATAGTCATAGCATTTTGGTTTACAGTAGCTTCAAATTTCCATCTACGCGGGGGGAAAGACACCTTTGGCGAAGTATACGAGAAAGTTTATGATACCCATCTCCGCTGGTTTAACAACACTTAATGTAAAATGTGCCATAGCATTTAATACAACAAAAGCACTGAAAAATACAGAAATTGAGCCCGCGTCTTTAAAACTAATTTATCTCCTTAGAAAAGAATGAAAATGTCTGTTTTCTTTACAGCCCACCTTCAGGATGAAACAAAACAACTTCACAAGGCCCCGCGACGCTGACGGATGTAGCAAAATTCATTAAAAATTTTTTTTTTTACTTTTTTAAAAATTCTTTCAACCAACTTTTATGTAAAAAAAAGCATAAAATATTAATAATTTTCTAAAAAGAAATATATTGCAATTTTTTTTCTGGTTTTGAAAATTTTCTTCAAAGATCTGTTAAAAAAGTAATTGGTGGATCTAGCGGATAAGAATCCAACAATTCCCTTTGCTATCTGGAGGTCCACGTGTTTCCGATTCTTGGGCAGAATATAAAAGGTAAAAAATGATAACATTGTTCAGTCCTAAACCAGGTTCGATTGCTCCAGGCATCATATGGTCATTCTCTGTGGGGGGAAGGCACTCCAAAGTGGATGTCTGTCATTTGAAGATAAATTCCAGGTGATAACATTCAATACATTCCTTGTTCCCGAGACTTTCTTTCAGAACATTCAGGGGGTAATGCTTGTGCGCAGATCCATATCTTTTCCCCTAATGGCCATCAGATAGTCTTTCTCAGAGCAGCTTAAAGAAACACCTCTAGAGAAATGCGTTTTCTGCTTATCTAGTTCTAAATTGAACACATCTGTTCCCCTTGTATTCAGCAGGACTGTTAAGCGATGATAATGCATATATCTCACAGGGGTTTCTCGCTTTTCTTTGTCAAAAGTGTGGTTTTCCAGCATCTATGAATTCATTGTAGGTACTTGTTAAAAGGTAGTTGGTTACATCTATTCCTCAGAGTTTAATCAATAGTAGTGAATCTGAATATTGGATTGTGTGAAACACGACGGGTAACACAAGGAGTTTTCTCAGAAGCTTAATTTTCCATTGAACAGTTCGTTCGCATTCGGCGTATCAGCCGTACAGCAAAATAATATATTCTGCGTTTGTTCTTGCAGACCAATTTCAAGTATGCTAATTTTTGTCTTTTTTTTATAGCTATTTATTAAACAAATTTTCCTTTTATATTTCTAAACAGAAAATTTTAATATTATAACAGGTTATCAATTTATAAAACAATGTAGTTTCCCCTTTTGTTTTTGTATTACAATATTTTTGCTATTTGTTATTATTGTATTACATTTCAGATAAAACATTTATTTATTTTTTTTTATTAACAAACGAAAATTTACGTTTTCTACTCTTTCGCATTGGGCATTTTTCATTGTAAAATGTTACTTATTTGGAACCTTTTATTGTTTTGGGAAACTGCATATATAAGTTATTTGGATAAGTTTTAAAATATAAGAAGTATTTTGAAGATTGATTCAATTTAAATATCCTAAAACCGAAACTATCAGTAGGTTATGTATAATTGTAAATAAGTTTGTGATCAGTCGATTATCTTTTTCTAGTTTTATTTATTTATTTTGTATACTAGCTGTTACCCGCGACTTTGTGCGCGAAGAATGTGAATTATTATTATTTTTTAAATTACGAATGTAAATGCTTTGTTGCATTTTAAAAGGAGAAAGCAAAAGTTCTGACGGTTGATAATACTTAATTGGACGGATGACAGGAGTATACTGTACATGTATGCTGATATAGTTATGTACATTGTTTATCTATGCTAATACACTTTTGTATATCACGTTATTTGCACAAATGTAGAGATTGTGTGGGCTGAACACACGTGAACACGCCACATATAGTTACCCATGCGAAAAATATGGTTTTTCCAAATGTACGCCTGCCACTTTCAGTGTCTGGCCCTGAGCCTGGCAAATGCTGTGTTTGAAGGGATTTGTTATCTTTTGAACTGAGATGATAAATCCTTCGCTATTATCGGAAGGAGTGAAATTAAAACACTCTCTCTTCTCCCTATATCAGTCATAACAGTAGCTTTCATGACGTTTGGACCTAGGTGTGTAATTTGTAACCGTGTGCCATTGCGCAGTCTTGGTATATCGAGGTTACGTATTAGTAATACTGGCACACCGACTATCAATCTCGGCTTGTCGGAAGGTGCCCCTAACAATTCTAAGATGTTGAAGAGCTCTACAGGATATGATGGGCCTTGTTAATGCCATTACTGTATCTACAGATGGATATTCTGTAATACCTCATTGTGAAAATTAAACAAAACATCGAGAGAATAATTAACTAACGTCATTGGATAACTGTGTAACCTTATTAAAAGCTGTAAATGCTACGGCAACAGGAAAGCGGAAGTGTAAAGTCTCCTTTGTTGTTTATGGTCAAAGATGGCAATATTTTCTTATATTAACTTTAACACTGGCAAAAGCCCGCGCGCGAAACAGTAATTTGGCTTGAATTTATTTCTATAAGAATAAAAAGTCTTGTTAGAAATTACGTTACTAAAATATTTTTAAACCTTAATAACAATCAGAGAAAACAATTCATCGCAATGGAATTAATAGCATTAAAAAGATCATTTTCTGGTCTTTAAAATGGCATAAAAATAATTGTTGTCTAATAAATATTTCAGAAGTTATTGGCAAAAAACTTCTAAGCATTAGGCTTAAAAGCGGCTAATTTTCATTATTTAATTAAATATCTTAAGAACCAATTAACTCTGAAAGTTAAAAATAGCACCTTTGACCACCTAGAAATATGCTCTAGAATGTCCTGTGCAAATTTCATGTCGCTACCGTTCACCGTTTAGGAGGAGTTCTTGTGATCGACCGACCGACAGACAGACAGATACATGCAATTTTCGTCTTATTTTATAGATATTTATAAACATAAGCAAAATTTTCAGAAATGAAAGTAAATTAGTCCAAAGTATAATCTTTGTTTAGCAACGGAGTAGCTGTACATTTGCGTTATTTCCAAATCGTCTGCACGTAATTAAAGTTATTAAACTTAAAAAAATTAATAAAAATTGAAGGAAAAATGTCACGGAAATAGAATTGGTTTCATTGAAAAGGTAAAACTTTGAACTTTAAGATGATATAAAAATAATTTTTATCGGACAATTTTTTCCGAAGTTACAGCGGAAAAAAGGATCACGTGATAGTTGATTTTAAAAATAATTTATTCCACATGTTTTCGCATTCCTGAAGGATCACGTGACAGTTGATTGAAAAATAAAATAATCTTCATCGCGAATCGCGGAGTCAATGGGCTTTCTTTGTTAATTAATTTTAATCTGCAGTCAAAAATAATTAATTTAACGTGATTTCACCTACCCTATGTCCATTCCTGGGTTTCAAGCTACAACTCTATAACCAATTTTCATCCAAATCGGTTTGGTAGTTTTGCCATGAAAGCGTAACACACAGACAGACAAACACACTTTCACATTTATTATATTATTAAGGATGAAGAAATAATTGTTTGTTAATATGAAGAAATAATGAGTTCAACTTTTAAGAATTCACTTGATAATCCAAAATACAAGAAAATCCCATTCATACAGTATGGAATTTTATTTCAATACTGAATGCATGTGCTGAACATCGTAAATCGACAGAAAAATTGAAAGGGCGGTATTTTCTCTTTCAGTTGACTGCAAAGTCAAATGTTATTTCAAGTTTCTTTAGCTTTCATGTTTTGGAACTCTAACAAACTATTTTCGCATTTTATAATTTTAATTTTAGCACTGAAAGTTTTCAAACTGAACAATTTTTAATATAAACTCATAAAATCAGGAAGACAGGACACATTTATACAACACGAGTTTGCAAAAAATAACGGGAGGAATTCTTTCTTTTATTTAGAAAGTAATGCTTGAGTTCTGGGCCGGCGCGAGGGGGTTTCGAAAGGTACGAGTGCACAAGGCCCCACGCCACAGTCAAATTGCGCAAAACGAAAATGAATTGCATTAATTTATTTAATGAAATCAAAATTTGGCGTCAAGTTTTACCTTCCAGGTCACATTATTGCAAATATTTATTTAAAAATAATTTATTTAAATTGTATCCAAATTTTACTTCTGTTCTAAAATTATATTGACCTTACCAATAACGCTCGCATCTGCAGAAAAATCTTCCTCAAGATTAAAAATAATAAAAAATTACTTGAGATCTAGCATTAGAGGCGAAAAATTGATTTGCTTAGTCATTTCATCTATCGAATCCGCATTAACTAAAAATCTAAATCATAATGATATTATCAACGTATTTGCTACATATATAACTTATAACAAAATGAAGCAAAAATCATATATTATCAACTTATTTTAGGAAGTTGAATACCAAATTTTATATATGAAGCAATTATTTTTGTTGTTTGATTTATTAACGATTTTTTTGTGTGATTAAAATATTGACTTTATAAAAATAATTTAATTATGTATTATTTTCACGTATTTTTTTAGTTTTTACTTAAGCAAATTTTGATATGTAATAAATAGCAAAAAGCAATAAATTATTTTGTTGGGCAAAATTTTTTCAAGGCCCCGCAAGTCAACTTTGCACCGGGCCCCGCTTTTGTTCGGGCCGGCTCTGTGCAACATTTACGTATTTTCGAAATGCAACAACGTATTATTTGCCACTAACGAAACACAAAAGGATCACTTGTCCAATAAGGACGAGGTCCTTTTATCCTTCCTACAGTATAGTAAACAAGATAAAATAAGACCTCCCCACCCTGAAACACAAAACTCTAACCCTCCTCTGTAGTAATCCTCTGCAGGGACCCATTTTTTCCTGCAGCAGCAAGAAACTCAAAGTGCTCATTGCCGTATCAGTTTGTAACACAAAGCTATTTGCTATTTTGTTCCAAGAAAAGGCGCAGATCCTTTCTCTCTCTCTCTGTAAGGCCCGGTGCACAATAGCCGATTTGTGTCGTTGAAGCTATAAAATAACAATAGTAACCCACATGCCACCTGTGAAGACACGCAGGGGGAATGTCTAATGCGTGTAAAAAATATTGAGAAGAACAAGTACGACACTTGAAAATTCTGCTTTTGAATTACAACACGCAGGAAATGCTTTAAAAAATGAAGCAGTCAATCATGTCTCATTTTGAGACTCCATGCAAATTACTGTTGTGTTACAATTCACTGTTCACTAGAAAGTATACGGCCACGGACAAAATGTTAAGGCTGAGTGAAATTTGGTGAAGTAATAATAAATACAGTAGAGTCTCGTTATCCGATAATCCGACATCGGTTCTGAATCAATTACAATAAAAAATATAAGAAAATATTCTGTAATTTTCACTATCATTAAATGCGTGCTTGTTTCGCTTTTGGTAAGGTGTTAAGGGAAGGCAAACATAAAACATATAAAGCTTGGGCGGTCGTACAGTTAGAACTGCTGAAGACTCCAAGCCGATTAGATTTTGTTGTGGTAGTCAACGTTATTGTTAATGTTTGGTTAATTTTTGTGCATGTTTTTATGTTTTAGTCAGTCAGAATTTTGTTTGTGTTTTTTTGGATTGATTCTTTGTGTTTGTATTGTTTGGATTGTTTCTTTGTGTTTGTATTTTTTGGATTGTTTCTTTGTGTTTGTGTTTTTTGGATTGTTTCTTTGTGTCTGTGTTGTTTTATTGTTTCTTTGTGTGTGTTTTTTTGGATTGTTTCATTGTGTTTGTGTTTTTTTGGATTGTTTCATTGTGTTTGTGTTTTTTTGGACTGTTTCTTTGTGTTTGTGTTTTTTGGATTGTTTCTTTGTGTTTGTGATTGGACGACCAATTTAGTTTTATCGTGAAGACTAAAAAGAAAAAAAATCGTTTCAATGTTTGATCTTGAAGAACTGATGAACGGCACGGCGTTAAAATGACTCATTAAGATGGACTAATGGTATTAAAGCAACCACCTTGAACCGCAATAGGAAGCTTCCTACGGATAGCTAATAGGAAGTCTACGGCCACACGAGGCGGTTCTTGGCCGTTTTCTCGCGGCGGCCATTTCACTCAGCCGTCGTATCAAACCACGTCCACACGTGCGGTTTTTCTGACGCGAACTCAGTCATTTGTTTCTGCTTTCTAGCGCAACAGAGTGGAGAATTCAAACAGTTGTTTGTGTGAAACTTTTGATACATTAGAAATGTATGAATAAAAGATTCATTCCATTTATCTCGTACTTGAAAACGAAGCGAAAGTGTTTATAATTTCATTAGAGTTTTAGTTTTTTCCCCCCCTTCAACTAAAAAAAAAATTGAAGATAAATTACTGATTCTTAAGTATTTCTTTAAAGTAAGAAGGTCATCGAGAGAATTCCTGATTTAAATTGAACCATATTAATTCCTTTTACCACCAACCCAAATTTTTTCGAATTAAGATACTGAGTAATAAATGTGCCGTGTAGCTGTAAAGTGGCCATCTCCAAGTAAGAAAAGTTTTGAGAAATTGGATTTTCTGTCACTTTGGTCATGAATTAGATAAATTTCGAAAAATCCTTTCTTAGTGAGCACTTACTGACCAAGAAGCAACCACCTGCTAAATTTTAAGTTTTTAGTCCTAGTTGTTTGGGAGATTCCGTGATGTCAGTAAGTGACTTTCTCTTTTATGTATATATATTTTAATGCTGTTTTATTTATTTTTATTAAGACAGACCTAGATGATTAGTTTGTTGGTTACATTAATTCTCTTTTTATCTTGGAAGACGTGCATAATAAAAGATATAAAATTTAATACGTGGAACACAGGAAACATTACATAAAAAAATGTTCCCCCTTTTTCTCCCTTATTATTCAACATTTTCAATTATCCAACTTTAGCTATCCTCGTGTATGTTGCATAACTGAAACCGAAAGATTGTTAATAAATATTATTTTCATATTGTTAATAAATTTTTAGCTTTATATGTATATTGAATATACCATTACTAAGTTAAAAAGTTCCGGAACTTATTTTATTATGAAACTGCATTTTTGCCGACGTTCATATAAAGATGTAAATGCGGAGTACAAGTCTCCTTTTGCCATCTCCTCCAGTCCATTGCTGTACTTCTTCGGACCTTGAGAATCGTTGCCCCTTAAAAAATAATTCATCCGAGGTAAAAGTCACATGGGGATATATCAGGAAAATAAGTTGATTGTGGAAGTGCTTTGATGTGATGTTTCGACAGGTGATTTGACTCTAGCAAGAACCCAAACGGAGCACCCTCGATTTGACCTTCCCCGTGACGGGAAGTTTTGAATGCCTGTAACCACAAGCAACGCGCATGCATTGTAAATGTTTGAACTGGATGAAACCAGTTTTGAATAGTCGGTCACATGATATTCTTCGCTTGTTCTGCGGGAAATGGCACAATTCATTTACATACATTTGGTAAATATTTAAAAAGTTCCGGAACTTTTAGAACGCAGTACAGTAGAACCTCGCTTAACGAGCACTTCGCATAACGAGCAAAATAAATTTTTTAAAAATGACTCGCTTAACGAGTGACAAGAGGAAGTCCCGGATTTTGAGCCTGCTACTGTCATATCCACGTAGCTTTTATTTTGCTTTAATTCTTATCAAACATGATGTCTAGTGATGGGTCGTTATCAAACATGGTGTCTAGGAACCAAGCCTACTATCAGAGAATATTAGAAATACCACTTCTACATCGTTTCCTGCCTCAAAATGATCGAAAATGCATGGGAAGGGGGTTACCAAGAGAACCCTCACTTCTGTTTGGAAGGAGGAGTTGTCGAATTTGATATTGAGGAGTCTGAGACAGTACTCTGTGGAGCCTATAGTCAATAAGATTGTGTCTTTGGCCAAGATCAGGGGACTGGAGGTGGATAGCAACTATATCGATGAGCGTGTGGAAGAGCACAACCAAGAGTTGACCATCCTAGATCTTATGTGTCGCATTTTGGCCAAACTTTGAAGCGTCGGTAAAAAAAAAGAAAAAAAAATGTCTCTATAGACCAGTGGTTTCCAACCTATGGGCCGCGGCCCACATGAGGGCCTCGGGGAGCGTATTAGTGGGCCGCGAAACGCTAGTCAGGGGAGCTAAAAGTCTTCATTCGTTTTTTTGCTTTATAAAACAATATATTTTTATTCCTTTTATAGTAAGCTTCATTAATTATTAGCATATACGGGCATATAATATATAAATGTATTATATGTTGTAACGAATTGTCTTATAATCAAATTGTGAGCTAAGACGGCTGTACCAGTATTTTGATGTATTTTTCTCGAGGCACAGACTGCACGTAATGTAAATGTTTGTGATTGTTTATTTTAAAAAGCTTGAAAGTTAGTTCTTCAAATTGCTTTTACGATAAAACAACTTATTTTTGTTAATAGCTAATAAATTTATCTTTTATATAAAAGTTGGTTATTTCTGAGTTTGACGTTACAATGTCTTTGTATTTTTTTTTACTTGAATATTTAGTTAGTGGGCCTCAAAATATTTTTTACACAACAGGTGGGCCGCAAAACCAAAAAGGTTGGGAACCACTGCTCTAGACAATTTCCTACTAAACCAGCGGGAGTGTTCTCCCCTAAACTTTCTCGTGTACTTTCCCAAAAAGGTGCCGTTTCTCCTTCCCCCGCGCGGCTAAAAAAATTCGAACCTATTGTTACCCAGAATCCAATGACTATCAGAAGGTTTTTCATTATAGTGATTGAAAAATATCTAGGTAAAGAATTTCAAAGAGATGCGCAACGATTTTGCTCTCTTACCGGCTCAAGGACAAACTGACGTAATTCGCTACTCCGTAATGGAATTCTGTTCCGTTCTTCCAGTACGCATGCGCGTGGAGATGACGGATTCTCTTCAAAAGTCAATTATACAGACCGACAGACAGTCAACCCTTTGACGGATTTGGCCCAAAATTTTATACGGACCTACATTCATGATGATAAAACTGTGTACAAAATTTTATTCATCTAGCTATTCAAGTTTTTGAGTTATAGTGTTCACATGACCGCGGGCAGCCAGACAGACAGATTTCCCGCGGACGAATTTTGTCCAAAATTTGAAAGAAACCTACAAATGATGTGTAAAGACCACATAACAAATTTCATCCCCGTAGCTTTAATAGTTTTCGAGTTATCGTGTTCACAGACAGACATAATTCGAAAATTGTGTTTTTCGGACTCAGGGAGGTCTAAAACGTGGAGATCCGTCAAAATCTCGAGTTCGAATTTTTTGACGATTACAATACTTTCTCTTTGTATACTTCGTATACGAGAAAGTAAAAAGTATTAGGTATGTAGCGTAATTCATATAAAAACTATACAGTTCTATTGAAACACTTAGAAAAATTAGTAAAATTTCTTAATGAAGCATCGAACTCAATCCTGCAAATTATAATGTGTACCATAAATAATAAAATTATTAGTTCCATTTTTTTTTTGTTTTCTGCAAATCGTATCCGCATTCCATGTTGTTTGATTCTGCTATAAAGATGAAGATGATTCGCGCTTCTTAACAATCCTATCTATATTTTTCTTTGAATAAACGCTATACATAAAATTTAATGAGTATTTCTTTCTGCATGGAACGCATTATCATACATATTTTGCGTTAATTTATATGGGAAAAATTGTTTCGCATTACAAATAAGCTTCTGGAACGAATTATGCTCGTTAAACGAGGTTATACTGTATTATGTTTGATAAATTATTGAAGCCACCGCAAGACTCGGACAGAAAATAAATGCAATACATTAAAATCTTCCCTGCTTTTCAATTACTGATCATTTTGGAGGTCGCTTAATCTGAAAATCTTTTTAAAATAGCTTTGATAACGTTTTCCCAGCTGTTTTCAATTTAAGTGTTTAATAATTTGTCTCCATAATATCACAGATAAAATGTTTTCAAAATGCTCCGTCGAATTGAAATCAGGGTTCACCTATTTGAATGGGGGCCATGTTAAAAATAAAAAAATGCACTAACAAATGTTTAACTGTTGTGACTGGCTTAGAAAATTATATCAAAGCTGAAGTTACAAAAACAGGAAATTTCGTAATTTTTCGATAATTTTGACCATCATTAAAAACACTTGCTTTCAAACAGGATTTCGTAAATTTTGAGGAACAAAGAAATTGGTTTGGTGAAATATGTTATATTTCCTCCAGATGTAATTAATAGAGTTTTTTTTGTCATATACACTGGCATACGAAAGTTAAGGAACATTTCGTAAAATGCGAGAAATTTGCAATTAATACGAAAACTATGTTTCGAAATCAGTTCTGGAGAATCGTGTGACATTCAATAGAGTACCATATAAATATTACGGTGAAGATTCGGTCACGACGGCAATTAGGGGGACCACCAGAATGGGATGAAGGCGAAAATGGAGTTTCACTCATCCTGTTTCACAGAAAGCTGATAACGAGGTGTAACCTTTATCAATGGTTATGGTTTAATGTGCATAATATTTACATAGTACATTAATAGTACCAGAACCCTCATCATTTATCTTCTCTTAAAGAGAAATTGAAATTCACCTCACTGAGATGCCGACAGCTTTCTGAATTTTAATGGGATTCAATTGAAATTTTTTTAAAAGTTGCTCTTATCTGGCTTTGGAGTTATGAAAGAAAACTTCCGTTGCGTCTCGCACATGCGCAGTAAAAAATTATTTAGTACAAACACTCATATTTCCTGTAATATTCAACGTATTTACTTCTAAGTTTAATACAATACTTTTGTAACATATTGTCGAGTGTTCTGCAAATTTCGAATAATTTGAATGAAAACTCTGCATGTTATAAGCAAAACACATGCGGAAAAAATTCGGGATTTTTTAAAGAAACATTGATATCTTCTCGGATATTTGTGCTATGCTTACGAAAGCGTCGTCGTATAGTGAAGATAATTGAGTACGCATTTTGTTTTAAGCGTCGTCGTATAGTGAAGATAATTGAGTACGCATTTTGGGCCTCTTCCCATTGACCGAACCGTCCAAATTTTGATACAGATCTACATTTTTGATGGCAAGACCAGATATCAAATTTCATTTCCAGCTTGTTGCGTTTTTTGCTAGCATTGCGTTGCTAACATTTTCTAGCTTGTTGTGTTTGTCAGTTATCGCATTTACATGCACAAGAACAGATCTATCGACAGACAATCAATTAGTGGATGGATTTAGTCTAAAACATTATATAGATCTGCAATTCTAGTGATAAAACCATAAGCCAAATTTCATCCATCTAGCTCACTGCGTTTTTGCGTTATCGTGTTCTCTTGTATGTACTAGGGCGGTTATACAGGCAAACTTCCTGCACACAGATTTCGTCGAAAATTTGATACAAATCTAGAATTTTGGTGTAAAGACCAAATACCAAATTTCGTTCGCCTAGGTCGTTCTGTTTTTGAGTTATCGTGTTTACAACACACTTAATCGCATAAATGGTTTTTTTTCAGACTCGGGAAGTTTTAAAGCGTGGATATTCGTCAAAATCTCGAAATCGAAATTTTTGTTGATTGCAATACTTTCTTTCTCTTCGTATACGAGAAAGTAAAAATCATTACTTTTGTTATTTTCTTTTTGCGGACTATAGCGTTCTTGCATCATTATTCAATTATCACAGACTTTCAAGCGAATTCTAAAAGGAAGGTTATGGTTTGAATACGCGAAAGAGGATGGACGGTGAGTCTAGTGAAGGCGGCAAAAAAAGGGGGTTACTCTGCACAACGCGCAGTTTAGTCTAAACAAGGATGTTGTGAAAATCAAAGTTATCATAGAAGACATGTTTCTGTACTTTATGTTATGTCTCTTCTGCGGAACAACTATGTGAGATAGCATTCCCGTATCTCACTATTGCACCGTGAGTCATTTGCATGTACTTCAATTATTAACTGATGCCTTACTGGTCTGGTGAATTTATTTTCAAATGTCGGGAACTTTTATCGCATTTTACACACACAAATTTTATTTTCCCGAGGCAACAGCGTCAGGAATTCTTAACATCATCCAACTGCACGTCCTTTTTTCCTGAAATGTTCTCAATGACTGCTAAAATTAAATTAGTTGGGAGAATTTGAAGTGTATCATGTCACCATGGATTGAGTTCATTACATTTGTTCGAAGTTTCTTGCATCGAGGGCTGAAAATAGTACTCCTAAACAAATTTTTCGAAGATGGAAACGGGAGAAAATGCAAAGTTTCAATTTATGAATTTAAAAAGTTAATTAAACATTAGTGATAAAATATATATTCTTCATTTGTAGAATATATCGATTCCTATAATTTAAGTATCATACTTTTGGTAGAGTAAAGTCGCTTTTCGAAGAAAATTATGATTTCGATGTGCGCCTCCGCTGTTTCCAGGCATTTCCGTGCACCATACATTTCACAATGCAACACACTATGGTTCCAACGGAAAATTACATTGGACAAAAGGCATCAATCTTTGAATCTGAAAGCATAATTTTTTGTTGTTGTTTAGTCTTTAACGAACATGTACTTTGTTATAACTAAAAAACAACTTTTAAAAAATATATAATACCATCTGCTCGAAGGCAGGTGAAATCTTTTGTCTACGTCCGATTAACTTACAGCTGCAATTTCTACCCCAACGATTTGTTCTCTTCATATTCATGTTTAATCAAGCTGAAAATCACGATGAAATAAATTATTTTCTATTATCTTCTTTTTCTTTAGTTTAAAATATGTTTCAAAATTTTATTCGGTGCAATATTATAGGTTGGCATGAAAAACTTTTCTTGTACACAATTAAATAGCTTTAAAAAGACAATTCTTATTATCAAATTTAATTTAGAGTTTAATTCAGGAAATATTATCTATCATTTTTATCAACATTTGTTTATAACGTTTTAAAGTTTCTAGATTGAATGTGAATGAAAACAGACTATTGAATTTCACAAAGTCATGTATTTGATACTTGACGGAGTGATCATCTTATACTCCTTAGTACACCATATCAGAGGTTCCCAACCTGTGGTACCCCTAGGGGTACGCGAAGGACCAGTTGGAGGTACGGGAACTCAAAGTCGGTAAAACATAAGGGATTAAAAAGGTTGCAGAATTTTGTTTTCTCAAGTTCGTGCGAAAAGTAAGAGTGAAAGTTGTGCAAGTCCTAAACCTACCCTCAAAATAAGAAAAAAAGAAAGCAAAAGGAAGTGTAATTTTCAACTATCCTTATAAGTTAATGCGAAATTATTACAATACTGGTTTAATCTGTTATGAGATTGAACTAATACTATTGTGAAAATGGAATAAAATGTAAAGTAAAAAATAAGTTCTGCAAATGTTATAAATTCCAGTCATTTGATTCTCAAGCTTAGTTAGGCCCTTAACATTATTCATAAAAATTTATTTGTAGAGACAGATGGTTGGAGGGGGATATGTCAGTAGGGGGCACGTGAAAACAAAAAAGACTAATCAAGGGGTAAGCGAGGGAAAATAGGTTGGGCACCCTTGCACTATATGATCAAAACTATCCGGACATTTTCGGATTTTTACATTTTTTAGAATTTCTCCGGAAAGGCTAGAACAACTGCCCTTGAAATTCGACCATGTAAAAAATCGACTCTAACTCACATTTTACAGTGAAGATTCGGTCACAAGGGCATTTAGGGGACCAAGCACAAATTAATGAAGAAGAGAAAAATCTGGGCTCACCCCGTTCCACAGAAAGCTGATAATGATTTACAAATTTCATCAATGGTTTTGCTTAATATGCACATTGCTTACATGCATTTTCGTAAATATAGCAAGTATATTCTGGAAGATATAAAGGTTTTCTAAAAATATCCTATACTTTCCCCGCATGTGTTTAACTTTAAACATGAAGAGTTTTTCACCAAATAATACGAAACATGCAGAATACTTGATAATGTATTTCAGAAGCATTGCATCAAAATATAAACTAAATACTTTGAATATTAGACGAATTATGAATATTTGTAGTAACTAATTTTTTACTGCGCATGTGCGAGACGTAGCGTAATTTTTCTTTCATAACATGAAAGTTAGGTATGTAGGGCAACTTATATAAAAATTCCAGTCGAATACTATTAAGATTTAGAAAGATATCAGCATTGCAGTGAGCAGAATTTCTACTTCCCTATAAAAGAAAAAAAAATTATGAGGGTTTTTTCACAAATGGATATTTTTTAAACTTTAATTTTCGAATAATTTTATAGAATTTAATCAGTATTGAATATGCTGAATACCCAGTCATACTTATAAATGAAGTTCATAATTTAAATTGCTGTTCGACGAATATTATCCGAATATTCAAGGTAAAAAAATATCAATTTGTGGAAAAACCCTCATAATTTTATTTATCTTAGAGAAGCAGAAATTCTGCTCAAGACATTGCCGATATCTTTCTAAATCTTATTAGTTTTAGACTGGAATTTTTATATAAGTTGCCCTACATATCTGGCTTTGAATTTAAGAGAGAAAAACTGCGCTACGCCTCGCACATGCGCAGTAAAAAGTATTTACTACAAATACTCTTAATTCCTCTAATATTCAATGTATTTATTTCAAATTTTGATATAATGCGTCTTAAACAAATTGTCAAATGTTCTGTAAGTTTCGTCTTATTTGGTGGAAAACTATGCATGTTATGAGCAAAAAACATGCTGGAGAATTTTGAATTTTTTAAGAAAACCTTTATATCTTCCAGAATATACTTGCTCTATTTACGAAAATGCGTGTAAGCAATGTACATATTAAGCAAAACCATTGATGAAATTTTAAAATCATTATTAGCTTTCTGTGAAATGGGGTGAGCCCAGATTTTTTTTCTTCATCAATTTCTGGTCCACCTAAATGACCTCGTGACCGAATCTTCACTGTAAAATGTGAGTTAGGGTCTATTCTTTACATGATCGAAGTTCAAAGGCAGTTGGTCTAAAAAATGTGAAAATCCGAAAATGTCTTGATACTTTTGATCATACAGTGTACCTGCGCTAAGAACTTTTGCTTAGTTTCGAATGTTGCACAATGTCAGGAAAAACACTTGTGGTTGTAACTAAATTTTAGCTAAATGTAATTTAAAAAAGCTTCTTTACTGATTGTAACGTATTAGAGTAGTGCGTACTACACAAGTACGCGCACCCATACAATCTAGATTATTATATTTATTATTATTTTACATTGAAAATATGTTCAGTTTTCATAATTGGGTTCAATTTAGAGATTAGGGTCACAAAATATCGCACGTCGGATTGCCCACTGGACACGCATCTGGTCAGAGCTTCTGCCAGAATCCAACTCGGGTCTCAGGTACAGTTCACAGTTATGGTTACGAACCAAAATGAGACAATTCTAGAATTCTATGCTCACTATCACAATGTCAATGATAAACCACATCCGGTCATTCGACAGCCAGTGTTCACATCACATTCGGAACGCATCTGGTAATGATAATCAGCATATCCTCCCAACAGCAGAGGGTGCGCTGAGCGAATGCGCTACATGGTGAAATGTATTCTTGTGTTGAAAAAAATGAAAAAGAAACCGTAAAAAACAAACAAATAACAATGATTATAGTTAGCCATGTAAATGTTCCATGAAAGACTTGCATATTTCAAATAAAGGTTCTTCAGCACCAGTTCGGTAGTAGGCAGATGTGATGAAGCACAGACAGAAGAATCATCTTCCCCCCAAAAAAGCCACAAAAGCTTAAATAACCTACTTAGAAATCAAATGCTGTTTAGTTTCGTTACATTAAAGTATCACTTTGAAGCTAGGACTATATGTCCGACTCAGCAGAACATACTGCTCATTAAGAATTGTTTAGAATAATCTGAAACATGATGATTGTTTTAAAACGTTTCCAAGGATATTTACAAAGAGTAAATTGATTGTGTGAGGTCTCGAGAAGTCGCCAATTCTCACGAGAAAGACTGACCAGACCCGCCAGATTGCTAGCTGAAGGCACCAGAAGAAAGAAAGCCGGCGTCGTAAAAACCGATCCTGATTACATCACCCGGAGGGCTTGTTGAAACGCCGCGCCGGCTAACCGTTGTAAGATCACCCAAGAAGAAACGCATTACGTTGTGGCTTATGCCAATAACGATGCGGGAAAGAGAACAGAGATTTGTCATTGGGGAAACTGTTTCATCCCCCGACAAATCACCAAAAATTTAACATTTCGACCACGCCTCGGAGGGCAGGGTCAAAGGTGTTTTTAAGCTGGAACTCTGGACGGAAGAGAGGAGAGATCGTCGAGAGATCGTTTAGAGATCGCTTGGAGATTCGAGATTAAGTTCTTGTAATCGAGAATTTTGGAAGGCAGCTCTCAGCCTGAGACGCCGTTTTTTTTATCGGACCTTGTCCCGTGAACCGTTAAGCCAACCTTTGGCTGATTAAAGCTCGTCGCGAGCTGGAAATGCAACTGAGGAATTCTTAGGAATTCATCTCGAAGTGAACGTGCCATACTTCACTGCAATGTACCTTCTTCGGTAATCGGTATAACTCTTTAGTGGTTATACGTCAATATTTGAGCGATCTAATCCCTCAAATCACTCTTCCGGCCATCGGACTTTGTACTCGCCTTCAGTAGAACTTTTCAATTTACGTACGAGTAGATTCATAACAAATCTACGATTGAATCCATAACAAATCTGCGATTGAATCCATAACAAATCTGCGATTGAATCCAGATTTAACTTTGACTTTGTTTACGCTATCTCGTCCTGAGTTAAGCAGAATTGAATTATGTCGATATTAATTTGTACACATTCTTGTATATAATCAATTAATAAAAAATCTTTAATTAAAAATTAATATCCTGATATTGCTGTGTCTGTTGAAATCTTTCACAGTTTAGTATCACTGAGCTAAGACCCTACAATTGGAACAAAATTTCAATGCAACAGGGTTGCGTTAAGCGAGCGATTTTATAATTTCCTTATCCATCAAATTTAGACAACTTGGGCAGTGTTGCCTCTGAATTAGCGATGATGGATAAGAAAATTTATAAAAGTCCGAAAATTTAACAATTTTTACCGAGCTATGATGTCTTCATGGTCATGAGAAAAGTAAATTGAAATTCAAATTTTATAAAATAATAGACATTTGAAACTTTCAGTACTTCCGAGTACGCGATATGGCGACACGGCAACTATGGATGTGTGTAGTGCAACTCATCTGTTAGCGATAGGGCAAGCTGGGAGATAATTTAAGTAAGGAAGAAAAGTTTGAAAAAAGTAAAGAAATATCATCAGACAGATTTATTTTATGAATAAGTTTAGAACAATTACTCGTTGTCAGTATCATTACATTTCTGCTCCTTCTCGAAGTACTGTCTTGCAGATTTGACACGTCACATTTTCAGGGGCGTAGCGACAGAGTGGCGAGGGGGATATAAATGACCCGAGCACCAGTCTTAGGGGGCGCCACTGAGTCACAACATTACTGCGTTTATGTTACTTTTAAAAGCAAAATGTGATAAAGGGGGCGGGGAAATAATACCATGCTCCGGGCGCCATTTGCACTTGCTAAGCCTCTGACGATGACTGGGGGCGAAAAATTCATATTAAACCCCTGGCGCTACTTGCCCTCGCTACGCCACTACACATCTTCTCTTGCCATTTGATAAATACGGTCATTATAATTTCTATTTCGGATTCTCTTTCAAACGAGCGGGAGTGATCTCTCCTAAACTTTCTCGTATACTCCTAAAACACATGTGGAGGATAAATAATCTAAAAGGCAATAAAACGCACCAAGCTTGTCTAACACAGGGGGAGAAAAAAAAAAGCGAAATGGCATACCCACGAGTTTCACTAAAATGAAGAAGGCGGCGCGATTACGCACTTGGTTTGGGTAAGATAAAGAAAGCCGAATTTGCAACTTGAACGCCTTTTTTTAACCGATTAAACGAAAATTGGAGATAAATCTACAACTAGGGTTAGAAGACTACATGCGAAATTTCATTTATCTAAGTCATTGCTTTTAGAAGTTATCGTATTCAGAAGTATGCGATTATACAGACCGACAGACAGTCAACCCTTCGTCCGATTTGGTCTAAATTTTGATACTACATTTCTGATGATAAAACTGTGTACGAAATTTTAGCCATCTAGGTATTTAAGTTTTTGAGTTATCGTGTTCACATGAACACGGACAGACAGACAGACTTCCCGTAGACGCATTTTGACCAAAATTTGATAGAAACCTACAAATTACACTGACGAGCTAGAAAAACTGACACAGGCGTGCGTTTGCAAATAACGGGGGTATGCAACCAATCATCGTAACCCGATGCGGTCGGCAAAGCCTATATAAGACAACAGATGTCTGATAAATGTATTAGATCGGTTCCTGCTTCTGCAATGGCAGGTTATCAAGATTTAAGTGACTTTGAACGTGGCGTTATAATCGGCGCACGAGAGATGGGACATAGCATCTCCGAAGTAGCGATGAAATTTGGATTTTCGCGTACAACCATTTCACGAGTGTACCGTGAATATCAGGTATCCGGTAAAACATCAAATTTCCGCCATCGGTGCGGCCGGAAAAAAAGACCTTGAAAAAACTGGACCACTGACGCCAGATGCGAATCCTTAAACGAGACAGACGTACAATACTTCCTCAAATTGCCACGGATTTCAATGATGGGGCATCTGCAAGTGTCAGAGTGCGAACTGTTCAAAGGACCGTCATTAATATGGGCTCTCAGAGCCGAAGGCCTACTCGTGTACCGTTAACTGCACGGTACAATGTTTTACGCCTCTCCTGGGCCCGACAACACTACCATTGGACTGTTGATGATTGGAAACACGTTGCCTGGTCTGACGAGTCTCGTTTCCAATTGTATCGGACGGATGCACATGTACGAGTATGGAGACAACATCAATAATCCATGTTGGATAATCCATCCTATTTGTCAACAGGGGACTGTTCAATCTGGTGGAGCCTCTGTGATGGTATGGAACGTGTGCAGTTGGCGTGATATGTGAGCTCTGATTCGTCTAGACACAACTCTGACAGGTGACAGGTATTTAAGCGTCCTGTCCGATCACCTACACTCATTTATTTATTTATTTAAAGAAAAGCACACTACAGAGAAAACTCCATTTACAGAGTGCTGACAAACACACAAAGAACAAAAGTCACAATGAGTAACTAAAAAATTAAAAAAAAAATATTCCTTAGAAAGCAAAAAGTAGACCACAGAGAATATATAAAATCATAAAACTTATGCAAACGTATATGTAATTAAAAACGAAAACACATAATCACAAAACTTTAAGACAGACTATGACACCAAAAGCCGTATTTTTTTTAAATTTAAAGTTCATTTCCAAAAAACAAGGGTCAAAAAGTCAAAACACGCAAACACCGAGTCTAATAAAAAACACACCAGGAGTTTAAAAGTTTAAAAATGTAAATACACACATATTAAAAAAACATATACATAAACATATAAAAACATATAAACATATAAAAAACATTATACATACATATTAAAAAAAAATGCAACACTTAAGATAAAAATAAATCAAACACGGCGCCAAAAAACTGGTCGAATACATAAGAACACGGAAAATCAATTAGCATAAAAATCTAAAATGTTGTAGGAAGGCAAAATAAAACATATCATGTATTTAAAAGATTCAAACATTTCGCCTTAAAAGCACCTAAAGACATATTAAAAATGTCAAGTTCATCAGAGAACGTGTTAAAAATTTATAAAACCTATATAACGAGAACTTGTTAATATAATTAAATTTTGAATCTAAATTTGGAAAGGAACTCTGGTTTCTTAAAAATCTGGCGGGCACAGCGAAATCTATTGAGCGCATTATATTATTACAATCAACTGAACCATTAATAACTTTGTAAAAGAAAAGAACGCAAGAAACATCTCGTCTGGAGGATAAACTACGCATATTAAAAATATTACATAGGAGTGAAGAAGATATATCATGCAAGTAAAATCCATTTTTTTTGTAAAGGAAATATCTCAAGAAGTTGTTCTGTATTCGCTCAATAATTTCTATTTTGTTTCGGTAATTGGGATTCCAGTTAATACTGCAGTATTCCAGATTGGAACGAATTTGAGCGCAATACAAGACCTTGAGGGTAAGTTCACTGGAAACTTCTTTGGTTCTACGCTTAAGAAATCCAAGCCTGCGATATGTCTTAGAGACCATGGTATCGATATTTTGGGAAAAATCAAGTTTGGTGTCAAAGATGATACCAAGATCAGTGATTGTATTTGAGCGTGATAAAACAAGATTGTTAATTTTGTATACATGAATCAAAGGTTGAGCCTTTCGAGTGTAACTAAGAACACTACATTTTGCAATAAAAGAAAAGGTGTCCATAGTGCATTCCGACGGATTGGGACAATGACCAGCATGACAATGCGACACCCCACACGTCGAGAGTTGCTACCAAGTGGCTCCAGGAACACTCTTCTGACTTTAGACACTTCCATTGGCCACCTAAATCCCCAGAGATGAACATTATTTTATTGATGATATCTGGTATGCCTTGCTACATGTTGTTGAGAAGAGATCTCCACCACCTCTCACTTCTATGGATTTGTTGACTGTCCTGCAGGGGATTCATGGTGTGAATTTCCTCCAAGATACCTTCAGACATTAGTCGAGTCCATGCCACATGGTTTTGCGTCACTTCTGCGTGCTCATGGGGGCCCGACACGATATTAAGAAGGTGTACCAGTTTTTCTGGCTCTTCAGTGTATGTGTAAATAATCCATTCAACGAAGGTCCAAAATGGGGGTGAAAAAAACATTAAATCATATAGTTTTAAAAATTGGTACACATGTTCGTGAGGGGCGTCTGATGAACATACTAAAAGTTCCCGGTCCTGGGGGGTGAGCTCGCGCCGCCATCTTGAATTTCATCCCCCTTTTTTAGTTTTCCCTGAATATCTCGAAAACTATTCAGTTTTCAAATTACAATTAATTTAACAAATTAAAGAGAGTAAAATTCCGTACAAATAAATAATTTTATTTTTCTTCCAGCTTTAATAGTTTCCCATATAATGGGTCTCAAAGGTTGCCGCCATCTTGGATTTCACCCCCCCCTTTTTTAGCTTTTCTTGACTATCTAGAAAACTATTCACTATTCAAATTACATGTGATTAAACAAATTAAAGAGCGTACCATTCCCTACAAATTGATGCTTTGATTTCTTTAAGCTTTAACAGTTTTTGAGATAAGTGGTCTCAAAGTGGATGAATTTGTAAAAAATCTTAGTTGATAGTCCAGTCAACGAAGGGTTTGAAAAAAACATTAAATCGTATAGTTTTGAAAATTGGTACACTTGTTCGTGGGGGCCTTCTGATGAACTTACTAAAAGTCCCCGGTCCTTGGAAGTGAGCTCGCACCTCCATGTTGGATTTCATCCCTGTTTTTCAGTTTTTCCTGAATATCTCGAAAAGTATTCAGTTTTCAACTTACAATTGATTTAACTAATTAAAGAGCATAAAATTCCTACATACTTTTATTTTTCTTCTAGCTTTAATAGTTTCCGAGATAAAGGGTCTCAAAGGTTGCCGCCATCTTGGATTTCATCCCCTTTTTTAGTTTCTCTTAAATATCTCAAAATCTATTCAATTTTCAAATTACATGTAATCAGCAAATTAAAGAGCGTAAAATTACCTACAAACGCATGCTTATATTTTTGTTTTAGCTTTAATAATTCCCGAGATAATGGATTTCAAATTTTTCTACCATCTTGGATTTTATTCCCTTTTTTAGTTTTTTTTAAAAATATCTCAGAAACTATTAAAGCTAGAAAAAAATAAAAACATGCATTTGTTGGGAATTTTACGATCACTAATTTGTTGTATTACATTTATTTTTAAAATCAAATATTTTTCGAGATATTCAAGGAAAACTAAAAAAAGGGGATAAAATCTAAGATGGCGGCAAATTTTGAGACCCATTATCTCAGAAACTATTAAAGCTAAAACAAAAATAAAAGCATGAGTTTGTAGGGAATTTAACGCTCTTTAATTTGCCTATTTTATGTGATTTGAAAATAGAATAGATTTAGAAATATTAAAGAGAAACTAAAAAAGGGGGATGAAATCCAAGATGGCGGCAACCTTTGAGACCCATTATCTGAGAAACTATTAAAGCTGGAAGAAAAATAAAATTATTTATTTGTAGGGAAATTTACGCTC
Source organism: Araneus ventricosus (assembly GCA_013235015.1). NCBI lineage: Eukaryota > Metazoa > Arthropoda > Arachnida > Araneae > Araneidae > Araneus > Araneus ventricosus. The sequence goes on along the minus strand of BGPR01000162.1, from coordinate 1,158,016 downwards.
TTTAATTTGTTAAATCAATTGTAATTTGAAAATTGAATAGTTTTCAAGATATTCAGGAAAAACTAAAAGAGGGTGGGTGAAATACAAGATGTCGGCGCGAGCTTACCCCCCCCAGGACCGGGGAATTTTAGTATGTTCATCAGACGCCCCTCACGAACATGTGTACCAGTCTTCAGTCTTCAGAACTAATTAATTAACTAATTAAACAAATTAATGTTTTTTTCAAACCCTTCGTTGATTGGACTAAAAGATCACATACCAAATTTAATCCCTCTAACTTTAATAGTTTTCGAGTTGTCGTGTTCATAGACAGACATAATTCCAAAATTGTGTTTTTTAGACTCGGGTAAGTCTAAAACGTGGAGATTCACCAAAATCTCGAGTTCGAACTTTTTGACGATTACAGTACTTAACCTTTGTATACTTCGTATACGAGAAAGTAAAAAGTACAGTAGCATTCTTTCCAAATTGCCGACCGCAGATATCTCAGGGACTGATGTGTTTGGTTGTAGGGTGGTTGCTGAGATTACTGTGTGATTGTGTGTTTTTTTTCTTTCGCTCCCTACTCGAAGTACAATTTAGGAAGACCGTAGACCGTGTTTTACAAATGGTAAGAAAGATTGCGTTTGTGTGTCAAAAGTGCATGCCAGTACTTGTAGGAGGAGCAACAATGTAATAATACTGACAGAGATAATGAATAAATTCTTTGAATTTCTTCGACAAATAAATCTGTATGGTGATTTTTTTTTAGCAAACAGCTCTTTTTATACACTTTTAATTTAACTTGACTTGTTTTATGTTTGTAAAGATGAAATTTTTTCATCGATTTTTTACACACTTCCTTGTGTGCAAAAGTTTTAAAATTTTGTCCAATTATGTGTTCTTGAAGACTATATACTATTTTAATATTTTAAGAACTTAATTATCAGTTAATCGATTGATTTAATTAAATGTTGATACCGTATGAGTAGCGCCACCTGGTAGTGAATGAAAAATTGATTTCAAGATTCCATGATATTTATAATAATGAATTATAAATTAAAGACTAAAAATTCGAAAATAATTCAAACAAAAAAATTATACTAGCATACTAATAGAATTGCTTTTTTTAAAAACCGTTTTTATTAAATTGATTAACTCTTTCTTTACTTAAATTATATCGGAACCGCTCTATCGTTAACGAATGACTTGAACTATCCGCCTATATCGTTGTCGGGTCACCAGATAGCAGTATTCGGAAGTACTATCCCTACTAATTGTTGGAACAGCTGTTGTAAGAAATATTGTATAATACTCTGAATGTTCATGAAGAGAAAAACAAAAATAAGATGGTCTATGGAAAGCATGCAATATTATGATAACCTTACACAATATCTTTTTATAAAAATATGTGATCAGAAAAAAAGCATACACAGCTTGACTTTGCATTTTAGGTAACTCTCTTTAATCCTTTGAAGCCTGATGGGACATATCTGGAACAGTAAATATTATAATTTTTAAAAACCAATACTGAAAGGGTCAATGTTCATCGGTTTTCGAGAGCGGTGAAAGTGAGAATCAGATGTTGAATTGGATGCTCTCAGTACCTCCTTTTCTTATAACTGTATGTCAGAAGTTAGTTGTACGCTGGTTAAAGTAATCAGGGTGCAATTAACCAAGGTCCTCTTCAGAAGTAAACTGCAGTTCAGGTTAAGAAACAATTCTATGGTACGTCTCCTAACTTTAGAGAGTATCTGAACAGCCAAGTAAGGTATGGTTGAAGAGAAAAGATTTTGAATGTCTGAAGTTGTCTCGATAAGCAAATTACCCGATTTAAGCTTTTCACATGTTTGGTCCTAATAGGACTTTAAATTCTTAAAGTATTGCAAAAGGCTAAAAGTCTGAATCATCTAGCGATATCACTAGAAAACGAGTAGTTATTGATGACAGGTCAATAGGTGACTAATTTTGGCCTCCATCGGGGCAAAATTTTTCATAGAAACCCATGGAGAGACAAATGACCAGTGTGGCCTGTCGCATCATTGAACCTATATAGGGGAAGCAGTTACTGGCTTTTGGCATATGCAGCCTCGGCACTTATGGATGACTAGAAGAGACGGGCTTTTAGCTTGTCAACAATATCTCAGATCTGATTGTCAGAGATTTATTAACGAAGATTGTAGTAAAAAATCTCATGCAAATTGGCAGAGTTCTTAAAAAATAAAAAAAACTTGAACCCTTGTCATAACTCAGAATCCAAACAGTATCCCATGGTGTGTATACTAATTTGTAGACAGAGTGCTGAAAAAATAAAAAAATCATGAAAAACAGAACTGATGAAACAATAACAGCATTCTTTTTACGGAGGATGAATTAAATAAAAAAGAAAGTAAACGGCCGATACTTCATAATTCAACAAAAAGATATTCGATAAGTGGAAAAATAAACTAATTCTAGTATTAACATCTATTTGATATTAACAGAGTTCCGCGATGAATTCGCTTCAGAATGAAGAATCAGCACAAATTTTAAAAAAAGCAGGAAACCGCTGAAAAAAAGCTTTCTGAGTTTTTTGTTGCCGTCTGGAAAGAATCTCTTTTGGCACGTAGCCCACATTCCTGAGCGTTAACGATTTCTCTGGGCAATTATATAAGAGATACTGCAATATAGATTCACGGTTTCGAGATGTGAGGTGCACCTCTAACTGCTTCTCTAACTCCGAAGCAACAAGCTATGGTCCGCACATAGCATATTACAAACCGATTGACAGAAGCTCACTGTCGCTACCAGAACAAGTAGGGCTGAAGGGTGCGCAATGGCACACCAGCAGTGCTGTAACTATAAGGTGGCAGAGCTGGCAAAATGCCAGCAGCCAAAGGGGGTCTTTCCCCCGATCCGAAATGTTACAATGGGGAATTTCAGCATTTTTTTTAATTTTTTTAATCGATTTAAAATGTTTTAAAATGAACAATAACATTTTAAAAAATTCTATGCCTTTTCCCTTTTTTTTATATTTTCAAAGTTCGCCTCTGAGATTTGGCGAGAAAAAACGATCCATTCTGGCCCGAAACGTGTCTGACGTCATCTCTGCCCAAACAGCAGCGAGCTTAAGGTTATTTCCCGTTTTCTCGCTATAGAAGTTTTACTTTTTTTTCTCTATATTTTCCAACTATCACATCAGATAAAATAATGTCGAAAAGATACAAGTATTGTATTGTTCCTAAATGTGTTAATATAACTATAACTGCACCCGATATAAGCTTGAATTCAATATCTTTTTTGTTTTGAATATAAGTATAAGGGGAGATTAGCAGCAAAACATAAATCGTTATTTATAAAATAAATAGTTAAATTTAAATACTTTTTCCCCATGTATTATCCTTCTTTTCTTTGATTACATTGAATTTATATTTTAAGAAACCAGTGTTCCCCATACCAATATTAGAAACCACTATAATAAACAACCTTGAATTCAATATCTGTTTTGTTTTGAAAAGAAGTATAAGGTGAGGTTAGCGGCAAAAAGAAATAGATATTTTAAAGCAAATAGTTACATTTAATTAGTTTTTCCCTCTATTCCGCCCACTTTTTGACAACATGTAATTTATATTTTAACCCTTTGAGAGGCTTTCCAACCTTCTTTAAGATTTTTTTAAAGAACTTGCTGTTATTATTTTACTGCAGAAATTATTTCAATAGACATTGGGATGTTTCCTATATTTTTAAAAAAAAATTACAGTACCATTGAAAATTAATTAGAATATCTTAAAAATAAGTTTAAATTCATGACTTTTTTTGATGATGAAATTCGTTTTCATTTGTAGTACACGGAAATAATTCGCAGAATTAATTTTTGATGCAAAATAAATTATTTAGATTCATTTAGATTCAATGAATATATTCAAATCAAAATCAGTCTTTAAAAAGTCAATCCTAGTTCAGCCGCTTTTGGTATTGTTTGAATATTATTATAAATTTATATAGGTTTCTTTATATAATTTATTTTAACAGGATTTTATATTAATTATTATTAACTAGTATCTTAAAATTAATACTGGTACAAAGGAAATAATTTATATATTTCACAGCATAGTAAAATAAAACTATATAAAATAAAATTAATTTTTCAAAGGCACACATGTATTTAAAAAAATGCCGTACTTGTATTTATTTTGAGCGGAACTTCTGAAATAAATATATTCCTTTTTCGGTGTGTGTAGGCATGCGAAATTTCACAGATCATGCAAAAGCTGGTTCTTAGTTTTTCACTCTTTCTTGTGCGACAGAAATCAACGCCTGAAATCAAAACATGCCACAAAAGTTGTGAAACAGAAGTATACGAAGAGGGGCAACGATGACGTCAAAATCTACTCGGCCAATGAGAGTGCGTTTCGGATTGCATCATCATTCCTGCTATTTCAGTGCATCTTTCGCCCTAATAAATTTTTATGTAAAATTTCACTTGCATATTTGAAACTAGAATGATTTTTTTTTTCTATAAATACGGATTGTTTTCAAGCGTTTTTAAAAAATGCTGAAGTTCCCCATTACATAGGCACATAGACACAACTACTGTCCTTACCTTCAGGAGTGAAAATAGGCCCCACTCTAAGCTTTTGCCTTTGGCCTTGTATCTTCTAGTTAAGCCACTGCATACCAGGATTCCATTTTGCCTTTAACACATAGTGTTATTCAGTGGTATAGTCGCAAAATAAACAGCGCCGAATCTCTCTAACCTGGGTGACAAAAGTCGCGCTGTTTTAAGGAGGTTTATACAATTTTTTTCTTGTTCATTTCCCGTAAAAAAAGGCAGATCCAGAACAGCGTTCGAGCTCCACTACGTTCTTGTAGAAACTAAAGTATAACCCAGTATAAATCTGTTAGTATAAACCAAATCTAAAGAAACTGAAAAACCGAAATAATCATTTAAAGGTAGTTAGGAAATGGAACTAATAGAAAACAAATGTAAAGTGAAAGCTATCAATAGGAAACTATTCCATATCGAATAAAAACCGTAGCTAGGGCTGTAGCCTAGACAATGAAGTAAGAAAGGACATTTAAAATAGGAAGTAGAAACATCGTTAGGGTAACACGGGAGCGCGATACCCGTATTTACCACAGATGGTAAGTCCCTTGAGTAAAATAAAGATCCCGAGTTACCTTGGGAAAATTATTTTAATCACTTAACTATTGTATACTAGTTCGTTTCATTATAAATTATATAAACAGAATTATTCAAGACAGTGCCAATGTCAGTCATGCCAATGAAATTCAGTTATACGCAAGGACACACAAGCGGGAACGTCATGTGTGCACATTAGCGATATAGTAAGAAGAATCAAAATAAGTGAATGCAGATATGGTTTGCAAATCAGGAGCATCAAAAAAAAAAATGTGTGTTATAAAAAAGACTGCCATTTTCAGCAATGCAAATCTCGCAATGGCGAATCATGGGTTGATGAACACTCAAACATTCCAAGCTTGTCGCAGACACGTGTTGTTGCTTCAACAACTTTTGCTAAGAGGTTCTCATCGCAGGTTTTGGGGTCTCGTATACTAGACTCTGAAGAATCTCCAGAGGAAGAAATTAATGGAGGACAAGTGCGCTTGGTGATAGATCCGCCCCTGTCTATCCATCACATGGAATCGCGCCAGCCTCTGTTTGGAAATCTTTCACGATTCGAACTCACCTCTTCTCATCAATTCCGATTAGCTGCCCATTGCGTTAAATGCATATCTAGCATCTCATTATTACTGTACAACTCAATCCTATTTTCTTTACGTCTTTGGCTGCAAAAATGATGACTCGTGTTTGCCCGATTGGTTTAACCCCTTAAGGATCGCATTTTTGTTTTGCTATCTAATAAGATGACCCATCCTGTTTTGGAAAGGGGCTGTCGTTTCCATTCATTTAAGAAGGCATAGAATACTTGAGATGCTTATGGATTCTACGTAATTTTTGTGTCAAATTATAAAGCTAATTAATGATTAAATTTTAGTTTATGAGCCTAAAAATGTGATAATTCGATGCACGTCAATATGACGGGCGCGAGACTTAAGGGGTTAAGGTTAAACAACCCTGTGATGTCTTTTGATCAGGTTGTTCTTTATAGTGACATTTCGACGAAGAATGAAAAACACCGATCTTTATTCTTAACTACCACAATATATCACAAAGATCACATTCATAATAATTAACGAATTTGATTATAATGTAAAACTTGATAGTAATTATATGCTTACTTATTGTACAAGTGCAAAGGAACAAATCATATTCGATTTTACTAAATTAACATTAAACACTGAAACTTGACAGTGGCACAGAACCAGACGAAAAACTAACCGTATTGCAAGGAACTATGTCCACCTTCCCTCCCTTTGCTTCGGCCGCGAATACGCGTTTAAACCTTGTTCCCATGACCATTGGCTTGGTTGCTCGAAGTTGTACTTGGGGATTTGCAGTCATTTGAATCCGACCAGTCACACCGTTCCCATGACGTGTACATAATCTACAACAGTCCGTAAGAACTATACTGAGGTCTTCGTCCGTTGACTCACTGGCTTTCGATGTCCGAGCATTTACTGACACCTCAACGAAACGGTCGAACCATCCTAAAACTCTCAAGCAACAACAATTTTTTGCGTTCCCACGACCGGAAATGAGGCATACTTTAGACAGAACGCCGCCTGCACCCCCGGTTGTTGATTTGTTAACTGCCTTTAAGATGTACGATGCACAAGAATTGTTACCTTAAAATAAAAAAAAAATACATTACACAATACTGTGTTAGAATTTGAAGGTACCAAATAAATACACACTGAATTTGCTGATGAGATGCCGTATGCAATAGTACAGTACTATAATGTTGTGAAGAAATACATTGATGAAGGCTAGAATAAAAATATTTAAAAGAAATGACATAATAGAAATGCAAAAAACAATAATTCTCGAAATAAAAAGAATGTTTAATTATGAACGACAGTTTAAACATAATCACGTGAAGTGATGTATGTTTTTATGACGCTTTGAAGACAAGGGCAGGAACGATGCTTCGTGTGGTGCCAAAATTTTGATTGTTATTAAAACAGTTAACACAGTTGATGTACTCATGGCTGCAGTCTCGTGTCAAGTGGTGGCCTGCACAGTAGCCGCAGCTGGGGGATGAGTATTGGCAATCCCTGGTGGTGTGTCCAAAAGATTGACAGAAATTGCACATCTTGTAGCGGTAGAATTCCCCCAGTTTGTGCATTTGCCAGCGAAGCGGGATTTTGTTGTGTTTAGCCAAGATGGAAAATTCTGCAACTGGGGCCTCGAAGACCCAATTTAGATGATTTGAACTGTTACCTCTAAATTTAAATCGGAGCTTGAGGTCCTTGTCGATGAGGGTAAATTTTTTGATGGCTGCTTGACTTTCAGACTCGTTTATTTCAGTATGGACGTTATAAACTATCACACTTGGGTGAAGTTTTTTGGGAATTTTGATGGAGACTTTAGATTTAAGTGTCTCGTTGTTTGCATACTTTAGACAACGAACCCTAAGCCACTGATTGTGAGAATAGGGCTTTAAATGAGTCGGAGCCTGTCTTTAAACTCTTTCATGATGTCCCTTTCATCTGCTTGTATTCAACTCTGTTGACGCCAGTCCTTCACCTCAATCTGTTTTTGCTTGTTGCTTTATCCATGAGTCTCCCATTCTTCCTTTAGGCCGCGGTGACCTAGTGGTAAGGTCTTGGCTTCGGGGTCCCAGGTTCGAAACCCGATTCCATTGAAGATCCGCCGTGTATGTGGGCCTGTTGCATGTTAAATCAGACGTAGGGGCCAACCGTCCTGCCGCTGGTGTAGTGCGAAAGCTTGGAGAGGGGAGTGCCAGCTCAGGTGTCGTCCTCATCATCTGACCGCGGTTCATAATTACGAGGTCTGTCCCCAAATAGCCCTCGTGTTGATTCAAAACGGGACGTTAATAGAACTAAACTAAACCCACTCTTTCTTTATACTTAGACAAAGCTCTTATTATCTTTTGAATGAAGGTTAACCTGTAAAAATAACACATGCCCGTCGCCTGCCAGCTAGTCTACCTTTCTCTATTCTGTTGTTGGGTCATTTGCACAGATATTTCTTATCCATTAGCGCATGCTAAGCTAATACATTACCTCTGCTACCATGCGTCACGGCCACATGTAATTATTTCAGTACCAAAAACACTATAAATGCCCTCTAGCTTGCACAGATGGTATTTCCGTCTATATGTTTTTACGTAAAACTGTTTTGCTTTGGTCTGCCTGACTTTTTCGAAACCCTTTCGAATAATGCAAAAAGACGATAATCTTGTAATAATTAGAGACACCTAAAGATTTCGACCGAATGCGTCACATTTGAAAAGAAATGGCCAGATGGTACCAGTAGGGAGTTATATTTATTTCCCCTCTTTTAATTCTACTGCTAATGGGTGGCAGGCTACTTTTGTAAAAGTTGTTTTCCAGCACGGCTTTTTATATGGCAGTAAAGCGATAATAAGACTCGGATAGATAGATTAATCTTAGATAAGATTAATCTAAGACTCGGCTCTGCAATGGTAGGAAACCATTTATAAACAATTCAGAAACAAACAACTACAAATTAACTGTAATATTGTCCCTTTCTTGAGAACGTGTGCAGAGGACAGTAAAATCTCTAAGAATGAGTTATATTGAATTTTTTGACAAAAGGCTAACTTTCATTATCATGCACGATTTTACACTTTGAGGGCGACTTCTTTTAAATTTTAACAAGACTCTGACTTTATACTCTAGGTGACTCTGAAGTCAGTTCATATATTCTGAAAGTAGAAAAGTAATGTACAGCTGTCGTACAAGCAAAAAAAAAAAAAAAACCCCGCTATATTAAATTTGTTGATTTGGGAAATATGCATTGTTAAACAATCGAGAACTGTACGACTGAAAATTTCAATTGTGCTATCTACTTCTGGGTAGAGTGGTGTTTTTGTTTTCATCACAATGATTTTATGCAAGCATCTCAGAGGATGACACTGGGCAAATAATCAAGGTCGAAGTTTCAGTGGACCAAATCAAAAATACCTGAATTTTTATAGGATTGTAAGTTAATTTCGAAAAGTTAAGAATGCAAAAAAAAAAACAGACACAGAGGGAAAACGTTTTTCACTTGACATTTTGCGTCTCTGTCATCTTTCCTCGAAATACAGGAGTCTTATTTCCTTTCCTAAGTGTGAACAGCTGCTCGCACTGATAAAAACATCCTATCATGGCAATAATTTTAGATGCAAAATTTTGTAGAATTTCCCAACCTTCGTCGCAAATATTTCTAAAATTCAAATACTGTTACGTATCTTTTATCCGACTTCAAATCGGAAACGTGCTGTATCTCGAATAACTGCATTTGAGTATGATTTGGTAACAATTCTATAATTAACAAGAAAATAGATAAAAGAAAATTTGTCTTCCATTGTGCACTGCTCAAACAAATTACATGATCACTCACTTTTTTGAAGAAGTACAGTTGAGTTCCCCTAATCCTAACCAAGCTTGTCCAGAATCCTGTTAATCCGGACGGGATTCTTGTTTACAGTACAGTACTGTAGTTTTATATTATAGTCCTGTTCAGAATTTAAGAGCCAGTTTTTTTAAAAGTCAGGCAAATCGGGCAGTCTTGAATAGTTGACATTTTTGATTTTGTTGAAATTTTCAGGATATGTTCTTCATGCAAAACTATTAGACACGTGTTTTTTATTTTTTTCAAAATTTTTTTCCTATAGTTTTGGGGGTCCAAAATTGAAGATCGTCCATTATTTTAAGAAAACATACCATTTTACACAAGTCAATACTTTTTGTGCCAAGAGTGAACCATGGCATTGGTAGTTATTTTGTGTTCTTCTACTTCGACACTGACTGTTAGGACATAAAGACTTATGGTTGACTTTTGGCACCAAGGCCAAAGGTCATTCAAAATTCGACGAAAAAAGGCTTTTTTTTCTGAAACTTTGACCGTCAAATTCTTCTTTTGCCAACAGTGAACCACAAAGGTATATATTTCAGACAATACATACTAATGAGAAATACCGAAAAAGAGCAAGACATGTGTGGTTGACTTTTGGAGTACAGAAATATTTGACCTTAAAATTGCGAAAAACACAAAATTGCATGATTTTAGAGGTCATTTACTGCTTGTGCCAAGAGTGACCAGGTATGAAATTAGCTGGAAAAGAAGCCTTAAGTATAGCAGAAACAAAATCAATTCGCAGATCTATGGTAACTTTTTAAAGTTTTATATAATGCGGCTCTACACTTTGTGCTGAACATGTGTTTTGTGGCACTTGTTAAAAAACATCGATTGCTTTTATTTCAATATTTATTACTGTTTTATGTAAAAATAGTACATTAAACTTCATTTAACTAACTGAATTAACATAATAAACAATTAGAACAAATTGAAAACTGAGTACTGCAAATACTCATTATTTGACAATACCTCCTTTTAAACTCCTTCTTAATATTATACAATATTATTCTTTATATTATACCTCCTTTATATTATGCAATGCTATCTGTATAGCAGAAGGAATGGGCTTGTCTAAAGTAAATTATTTAACAGCTAAAATACTTATTTTGCAACAAAGCATTACCAATTCTGTTTACTTGTTTGTTGATGATATTGCTTCCCTAGAAAAGCATTTAACTGCTGGGAATCATAACTTTACCAAGATCAGCAGCACCTTGGACAAAGTACGCTTTAGTTATACTGAAAAACTTAAAGCATCCACTGGCAGATCTCCCATTGCAGCAAATGAGCCTAAAAACCTCGCAAATAATACTACAATTCTGAATGTGTTTAGAAGAGGTTGGGCACTTCCAAATAGAAAAATAACACGCTTCTCTTACAAGCAAGAACTATATATTTATAACATCTTTATGAAAGGAGAAAAATCTGGAGTGAAAGTCTCACCAGAAAATGCATTGAAGGAAATGAGACAACAGATAGATCCTACTGGAAGAAAATGATTTCAACCTTTTAAGTACATGACTTCTTCACAAATCAGAAGCCTCTTCAGCAGGATGTCAGTTCTGCATAAAGGTGGTACATTAAAACCACCAAGTCCAGGTCTGAAACATGTTGATGTCATTAATGAAGATTTAAATGACATCACTGAACAAGTAAGGAAATTTTTAAGTTCATATCTATATTATTATTATTTATAGTATATTACTTTACCATTATAAATTCTGTATGGCAGTATACATTAATTTATAATTTTATATCAGATATGAGTTATATACATTACTTTCACTTCTTTACAGGAACTAGAACAACAAGAAGTGCAGGACTTGCTTACAACCCCTGAGCCGATCCATGATGTGCAACTCCAGTTAGTTGGATATAAACAAGAAAAGTATGACAAAGGGAAGAAGAGAAGTTTAAATATTTGTCCAACCACACCAAAAAGAATAAAAATTATATAGGATGAAAAGAACGATAGTATTTCTACAGACAATTCTTTAGAAAGCTATGAATCACACAAAATAACTCAACAATTAAGCCGAAGTGATTCAAGACATCAAAATGAAACTTCAAAACATACAAAGAGCAGTCCAGGAGCATTTGTATTTTGCTGTGTCCTATGAACAGGACTTGTTTTACATTGGTAAAATAAAAAAGATCGAAAGTGAAAACATACTTATGAAGTTCCTAGAAAAAAGCGCAGGCAATTTCCTCTGGCCAAAAAGATATAAAAAAGAAAAGGTGAATATTAAATTCATTTTCTATGGATCTGTACAACTATATGGAAATAACCCATTTACTATGCACATTGATCAAATAATTATTGCTTATATATGCTACAAGAAGAATCGTTTGGGAATTTGGAAATAAGGACTTCTTGGAATTCGATGAGTATTTGCAGTACTGAGTTTTCAACTTGTTCGAATTGTTTATTATGTCAACTCAGTTAATTAAATAAAGTTTAATGTACTATTTTTACATAAAATAGTAATAAATATTGAAATAAAAGCAATCGATGTTTTTTAACAAGTGCCACAAAACACATGTTCAACACAAAGTATAGAGCCGCATTATATAAAACTTGAAAAAGTTACCATAGATCTGCGAATTGATTTTGTTTCTGCTATACTTAAGGCTTCTTTTCCAGCTAATTTCATACCTGGTCACTCTTGGTACAAGCAGCGAATTACCTCTAAAATCATGCAATTTTGTGTTTTTCGCAATTTCAAGGTCAAATATTTCTGTACTCCAAGAGTCAGCCACACATGTCTTGCTCTTTTTCGGTATTTCTCATTAGTATGTATTGTCTGAAATATATACATTTGTGGTTCACTGTTGGCAAAAGAAGAATTTGACGGTCAAAGTTTCAGAAAAAAAAGCCTTTTTTCGTCGAATTTTGAATGACCTTTGGCCTTGGTGCCAAAAGTCAACCATAAGTCTTTATGTCCTAACAGTCAGTGTGGAAGTAGAAGAACACAAAATAACTACCAATGCCATGGTTCACTCTTGGCACAAAAAGTATTGACTTGTGTAAAATGGTATGTTTTTCTTAAAATAATGGACGATCTTCAATTTTGGACCCCCAAAACTAAAGGAAAAAAATTTTGAAAAAATAAAAAAACACGTGTCTAATAGTTTTACATGAAGAACATATCCTGAAAATTTCAACAAAATAAGAAATATCAACTATCCAAGCCTGCCTGATTCTTAAAAAAACTGGCTCTTAACGTTTCTTTCTTTTTTAAAATTCTTAATTAACAGTAATGTACTGTATTTTTTTATACTGTACAACAATAAATTTTGAATTTTAATGATGTACAAAGATGTTTTGTTTTGTTAATCCTACGTCAATTCTTAGGTTAAAAACCTAGAACTACGTAGGGGAAGTCAGAGCAAGATCGAATGGCTAATTTTAGTTCCTACTACTAGGTAGCGCCACCTTACTGATACTACCAGCCCTCTACACTGCCGCGCACTAAAAAATCGCATAATGAAGCCACTGACCCCAGTTCGCTGTTTGTTATATGGTTGACGACCTCGTCATCTTGCCGCAAGTGCTTTTTACGTTTTCTTTTTGAAAAAATCTATGAATTTTTTAGTTATTTTGTATAATTTTCTTGAGCTACGTGATCCACTGTCTGTTCCATCATATATTGCAAGGTGTGAGATCTACAGAAAATATTTTAATAAGCTTACCTATAAAAGACATGTCAGTTCAGAAAGACACCCAGAAAGCGGAAGAACGTTTAGAGCAGCAAAGACAAGCGGCTAGGGTGCATAAAAGGAGTTATTAAAAAGAAATTGAAGTTTCATCCCTTTAAAAACCCAAACTTCTGACACTCATGATGTCAGTTCAAACTTCCAAAGAAAATATAATACAGTGCCCTACATATTATAAGATCTATGTAGACCCTCCATCAGAAGATTAAATAGAGTGTTGCAAATGCCACACATGGTGGCCCGAGGGCTACTCAGACTCTGAGGAAAATTGGTGTCTAATTTTTGTAAATAAAAAATACTGGTTTCGAATTATATGAATTTCCTATGAGCTCAAATTTTAACTAAAATTACCCTTTCATTACATACTAGTCAAACAAAAAATACTTAAAGACGTTTAACTAATCAACCTTAAATTTTCTAAAAATAAAAATATATTTAACTTTTGTCATAATTTTCGTCTTGCTCCAGTAACGGGGCAAGTTGGCAGGTTTGCTTTGCTTATTTTAGATGGCAAAATAACTTTGATAATATTAAAATAAAATTTTCTCAATTTAATCCGCAACGCCACAAAAGGTCAATCTAATAAATATGCAAAGAAAAAAATTCTTTAAAAAACTGAATTTATTCAAAATGGATAAATGTTAACATCGCCACCTTTCTCTGACTTCCCCTATACAGTAGTATTAAAACTAAAATTAAGCTGTAAGAAAAGTTTTATGTGTTTATGAAAAAAATCTATTTTTATTTTTACCCATCTGAAACGGACTCATCATCCGGTCTTTTGGTGATCTGGAGAGGGTCTGGTCCCATCTATTAACGGGACTCTACTGTACGTATGTCCCAGTCATCTCTTTTGTGGAAAATTGGAATGAATATTTCTATGTAGTCCTACAAACGTATGTGACTAGAAAATTTGCTGAAAAATATTTCATTTAGCTTAATAGATAAAAGTCTGTCTGACGCTCTTGTGGAGATTTCAATATTTTGAAGTAAAATTTATATAAATTATTTTTCTCAAAATTTCATACGCGTTTCTTAGAATTTCATAGGGCGCGGGGTCTCCCCGAACACCTAAAACGTCAGAACATCTTCTGCTTGGCAAGGAATTTAGAAGGTGATCCAGTATATTCTGAGGCAATCTTTTCTTTTTCTCTTCAAGGGCAGTCTCTAACCCGCTAATTGCCAGAAGAGGCCTTGGCCGAGAAGCAACCTGTCTGCCTGGAGCGTCCTATGCGTGCTGTATTGGATTAAAGATGGTTGAGCCGTACTTCTTCTCTGTGGGTTGAGCATGTTGATCGTTCCATACGCTCGATACCCAATAAAAAGTAGGCCAGTCTTCCACAAAATGAGCTCTGTCGCATCGAGCGTTGTCGTCCAATTGAAACCTCATAGGGGGGGGGGTCCGGGCCCCGGAACTCGCACCCTGTGAGGTTTCAATTCGCAAGTTTTTTTCCAAGGCTAATGGACAAGTATTGCTTTGAAGTGCGGTGGTGTGTATGGGAACCGTTTGTTTCCCCCATTCGTCTGAGAATGGATAATCAGATGTGAGCATATCATTGTCAGCCTAAAATACCTGAAATGTCTATCGCACATCCCGAGGTAATTACTACTTTCCGTGAAGATATTTTCTATTATGTGACAATTGACATACTGAAAATAAAATATATTATAAGTTAAAATGTGCCCCACATTAATATTGATTGTCCTTTGGTTCCTGTCTGTGCCAAATTCTTTTTTTTTCTGTAGGGATTTCTACTTGAACTGGTCAGGACATTGCGCGTCTCGTAGTGTTTTCTTTATCAGTTAGTTATCCGTGAAATTTCCGTTTGTGTAACAAATGAAACACTGAATGTAAAATATATCATACGCTAAAATGCGCTTCTTATTATAACTAAAGTGCCAGTTTAGTATACAGGCTGCCTTCAGTCGCCCACTGATCTCTCACCTACGGTAGTTTTTTTTTTATTTTTATTTATTTTAACTTAAAATTAGAGCTGTACTTCAAATATCGACTATGCTGGCATTCTTCGGAATTGTAAGTGTCCGAAGTTTGTATATCCGTAAGGACAGGTCAAATTACAAATTATTCTCCAAGTTGAAATCCACTTTGAAAAGTTGACGGTTTGAAACAATAAAAGAGGGAAAAGAAAATTCGCTGTGTGACTAACGAGCGATACTAGAAAATGATTTCCAGGAGCCATTCCAGCAATGGAAGACACGTTGGGCATAGTGTATAAATATAGATGGAGAATATTTCGAAGGAGACAAGGCTCAATAATTGTAATTTTATCAATTACTAATTTTATACAATAATTTATTTTAAATGTTCGGTTTCTTTTTGGAAGGGAATGAGTGAATTGAAAATCCCCTGGAGAAATAAGTAGGACCTTTAATCTAATGGAAAAACATTTTGACTCATTTAAAATTTGAACACAGAAAAAACTTGGATAGACTGGTTGTTAAGTGGTCAAACAATGATAAAATACCCACTTTTTTTAATAATTCGATATCTTTATATAAGTAAAATCGCATTAACTTCTTCAAGGACGAATATTTGAAAGTGAAAAAAATTGTTTTGATCATTTTTAATAGCGATTTGTTCATTTCACATTGATAAAAATTCAGTAAGTAAAATTAATTTGGAAAATAATAAGTATGCGCAAAAAAATAATCTCCACATTCAGTGGCATTGAGCGTTAGTGGCCAATTATGAATGAAAAGATTTCATACATTCAGTGAATACTGGTTCTTTAAATTTTAAACAAATATAACGAGTTCGTCTTGGACAATTTTTGTTGAGTCATTGTGGAGGGTTTTTAACTTCCAATTTTTTTAGGATAGTGTCCAGCTGAGTCTAGTCTGATTTCAGAAACGACTTTGGTCCAGCTTTTTGACTTTTTAGGTGATGGATCACATTCAGAACTTGAACTGGGTCTATCTCATTTTTTGTTTTGTTCATCCATTTACATTAGTGTGGTAGCTATTGATGCTTTGAATTCTAAAAGACTGCTCTGAATTTTTTTACTGATTGAAAAGAATCCATGAATTAGCTATTGATGCATTCAGAAATTGAAAAGCAATTCTGTGATAAAATTTGTTGTCTTTTAAAGAGTGAGGATAGAGAGTGAAAGATTATTTATTATTTACACTCAAGGATGTAGTGGAGCTGGAACGCACCGGAAAGGCGTTCTGGTTCTGCTTTTTTTCACGAGAAATAAATAAGAAAAAATTGTGAAAACAACCTTAAAACAGCGCGATTTTTGTCACCCAGGTTAGAACGTCTCGGCGCTGCTTTTAAAGCGTCCCGGCACTGTTTATTTTGCGACCACACCACTGTTTACAATAGACTTTCACAAAGGTCGCAATCAAACACACGAACCCGATACTCTACACGAAACAATTCTGAGAAAAACAATAGGAGAGAGTGGCTGAATTCGGATCGGGGCGCCTAGATTGGACCGGTATCATAACTTCAATTCTATCAAATATTTTGGCCGTAAAATAGGCAAATTATGTTGTAACGATGTCAATGGGGTGTATGAAATTAATTTTATGAGAAAGCGCTACGTGGTTACAGGTGGAGATCATGTTTTTATATTTAGATGTCAGCAATAAAATATTTTGATAGAGACTAGTAGCCCTTACGTTGCTTTAAACTAAGTGGCAAAATATGTTATTATATACTCAAATAGGAAACTTGTTTGGTACAGATTATTGTAATATTGAAAATTATATTTTAAAGTGAAGGTTAGGGATTTTGTTTTGTTTTTGTCTAAAAGTGGCTTAGACTGGAGCACAAACAGTTGTCTAAATCGGACTATTTAAATCAATGGGACTATTAATTAGAGGAATAGCCCAGAAAACGATTACAGTCACCAGCAGTCCGCATGGAATTGGAAGTGGAACAAGCCAAAGCATTCAAAAAAATAATAAAAGGACATTAATGATATTGAATGTTGGTTAAAGAGGAACAAAAACTACGGTTACCTAGTTTTGTATCATATTTGAGGAAACAAAGGAAGAAGAAATGAATACAGTTCACAAAATGCCATACTTGGGTTCATACTTTGTGTGTGGTGTGAATTGGAGAATCAAAAATATTTTTGCTTTAATTTTGCTTAAAGAAATTGGTGGTACAATTTAGGAAACCAGTGGTCCATCTTAGGAAATCAGTTTCCTTAAATGGGCCGATGACACAAATTTTTAAGCTATTTTTTTCCAACTCTAATGTTTATTTTATAAAATGCTAATTGCATTGTTCTGAATGTAAATAAACAACAAAAATAATTATTTGATAATAATTATTTCCATTAAAATTACTTCTCTATCATTGTATTTAACAAAAATGTCTAAATGATTTAAATTCGGCAACCTTCCCCTACTTGAAACGATAACTGTACACACGTGTGTGCGATCATGGTTTAAAAAAATTTAATTTATAATACAATTTACGATAGTACAAAATTTATACAGTCACTGAAGCGGATTTTATTTTAGACAACTGACACTTTATTCAGCAAATAATAATGATGTTTTTAAAAATAATTATAAAAACTTCACACATAAGAGGTTAAAGTTACAATGCTTTCAAAGCAGTGATCATAAAATAGAGTAAAATGCTATCTGCGCTGATATTCGATGAGTTTTTTATATTTTTTTATCGAGAGATTCTGAAGTGAATAGTTCTCCGGCAAATTTAATTTGTTTTACTCTTCGAATAATTTGAAAAAAGCCTAAATGTACACATATGTGTCTGAAGAGCTTAATACACAAGCCTTGAGATTAAAAAGCCAGCTTTCTGCAAGCAACTATCCTTTTGTGTCATTTAACAGAGATATTACACTTCGAAAGTCAGGATGTGTTAAGTATATTAGTAAAATTGGGCTTGGAAAGCTTCTATTTGTAAACCTAGAGGTGCATTGTGTCGATATTCGACGACTTTTGAGTAGAAAAATTAAAAATTTTAGATGCTTCTTAACCATAAGGAGAGCCCACCCTGCCTAAGCATCTGGATGCAACTGAAAGACCCGACCGCCGAGAATAGCAAACTCAGACTCTGTGGCCGACGCATTACAGCCCCTATTACGGGCAGCACAAGCGACGACCCGTCATTGGCGATGGACTCATAAGAACAGCACCACCATTTTTGTACTCACCAAGTTAGCGAGACTCTGCTTATTTAAATGGCAGTTTCTCATCACCATATATGAGGTACCCGGTAGGATTTAAATGCTACATAAACCAGGAAACAGCTAACATCGCTCTGTCTAAACTTCCTGAGTCAATTGAATCAGGGTCGTCACGAAGCAATACTGGGACTAAGAGTGGAATCTTAATAGCCACCACCGGCCACGGCAGAACCCTCCCATAGGAGGTACGTCCCGTGGAGGTACACTGTAAAAAAAAACCGTAAAATTTACGGTTTTAAACTGGCAGCTGGGTTGGTTGTGCAAAACCGTAAAAGTTACGAAGTAAATCCGTAGGCACAACGGTTTTTTACCGTATGAAATCAAGTTTTCTCCGTAAAAATTAAGTCATCGAAGTAAGTGACGTCATCGATTGAGTTGAGTTGTTTTTCTCCTTCTGTTCGAGTTGAGTTGAAATGTGTTGATGTGTATTATCAATTAGGAATATTAATTAATCAAGGCTTAATTATTAATTTCAATTAGTTTAATTAATATAATTTTTAATTGAACTTACTTGGACGAGTTTGATGCAAGATGGTGACA
Source organism: Araneus ventricosus (assembly GCA_013235015.1). NCBI lineage: Eukaryota > Metazoa > Arthropoda > Arachnida > Araneae > Araneidae > Araneus > Araneus ventricosus. The sequence goes on along the minus strand of BGPR01000162.1, from coordinate 1,139,077 downwards.
AAACTTCGAACTCCTCCGAGCCGGGGATCGAAACCGCGTTCATAGAAATAAAAGGCAGTCGCTCTAACCACTAGACCACCGGAGACTTCAAAAAATAAAGTAAAAATAATCTATTTGAGTTTTAAAGTCACTATAGCTCTAGTGGCGTAAAAATCAACTATTGCCACAACATGTGTTTTAAGGTTACGGAGATGGAACCCTATTAAAAACATGAAATGAATGCAATAAAATTACATTTAAGAAAAGGGAAAGTTATCGTACGGAAAGCAATACCGTATGGCGAAAAATAGAATTTGAACTGACGGTTTTAAACCGTTTATGGCTGGGGCGAAAAACGGTGAAAAACCGTTTTGTCAACAAAACAGCTTTAAACCGTCAAATATACGGAAAAAGTCAGGGAAAAAAACGGATATTTTTTACAGTGTAACTCAATCCCACATCATTAATATAGACACTAGGGAAGCGAGAATCTGCTTACTTATCCGGCGGCTTCTCATTCACGTACTCGTGGTGCCCCCCCCCCGCCATTGGGAATTAGATGCTACATAAGCCAAGAGGTATGAAATCTGAGTTCTGGCTGATAGATACTAATTGTCGTAGATGACCCTGGAAGCTCGTGTAACTGACTTGCATTACAATGAATGCTAACACAGGCAGAAATAGTTATGAAGAAAATAAGCAACTTTTTAATCAGTGCTTAAACTGAGCCTATTTTTTACTTTCTCATGTGTGAAGTATAGAAAGAGAAAATATTGTAATCGTCAAAAATGTCGACTTCGACATTTTGATCAATGTCTACGTTTTAGACCTCCTTAAGTCAGAAAAAAACATTTCTGGAATTATATCTGTCTGACTGTCTGTAAGCAATGTTAGGTAACGCGCATTTGAAGCTCCACCTACAACTCCAACAAAAAAGTATTTTTTTATGAGAAAAGAAGTGATTGGGAGCAGACGCCTCTCAACTTTAGCAACGATTACAACAATCCAATTATGCTTCAGCCGCTCGTCCTAGCAGTGATCCTTTTTTCATAAAACACCACCCATCCTTGCGGTGGTGAACCTTTGGAACTATATATCTAACCATCTGTCCTTATAGTGTGGCCATCTCCTACAGTGGATTAATATATCTACCATTCGCCCTTGCGGTATGGTTATTTTGTAATCACCCGCCCCAGCGATGATGCAGTTGAAGTGGTGATACCCATCTAGTGGTACCAATTGTTTTTTATCTAATATGTTGAGTTTTTAATAAAGATATATTTTTATAATATCGACGACTTTATTGACTCAACAAACACTATAGCTAAAAAAACCAAGCCAGATGGATGGAATTTTGCATATAGTTTTACCACCAGAATTGCTAATGTGTATCAAATTTTGAACCAAATCTGTTAAAGGAAGGATTGTCTGTCTATCCGTGGATATGTGAAAGCGATAACTTAAAAACGCATCAGGCTAGATAAATGAAACTTGGTATATGATCTTAAAATCAAAATTGTAAATCTGCATCGAATTTTGGAACCAATCTGCCAAAGGGAAGAGGTCCAAATACATACTCGATTCTCTTCTCTGTACTACGAATCTTAACACAGTTGCGTCATATTGCGAACGTATACGAGAAAGTTGAGGGAAAAACACTCCCGCTGGTGTTTATTAACAAGAAGGTGAGGATTTATGATTTTAAAAATTTTATTTGAAAGAAGTTTTATAATTTAATGACTGTAGTTTCATGCAAAACATTTGTCTGTTTCAGCGAGGTCTGTAGAGTGTTAATACTTATTTTTTAAAATAGAAAAATATATGATGAGAAACTCAAGATGTGAGGTTTAGTGAAGATGACGAGAACTGCATATCGACTAAAATTCTATCGATATTCAATGTTAGTTAAAAGACTCAAATTTCTCTTAAATTCGAGTACAATTCACTGTTAAACTTCACAAGCATTCTGAGGATTGCAATCTTGAATCCAGTTTGTTCTCTGAGAAA
>BGPR01000162.1:1118660-1137081 GCA_013235015.1 Araneus ventricosus | reverse complement strand
GAAAGAGACAACAGATTTCACAAAAGGCAATGGCTTGTGATGTTGCACTGCAAGAGAGAATTGATCCCAAAGTCTCGCAGGGCAAAAGATGAAATCTCAAGAGAATTCATTTGAGAGGATTAAGATAAAGAAGCAGAGACCCGGTGAGTTATGAGGTTACCATTATTAAGAGGAAAAGCAAGGTCAAACAAGGAATTCTGAGACCAGGAATTGGGAAAAAATGAAGTAAACCCGTCTTCAAAACTGTGGTAAATAACTAAGAGAGAGAGAGAGAGAGAGAGGGGTTAGAAAGCTATGCAGAATAATACCAAATATTAGTAGGATGTTAGAATAATTTGGCGGAAGCCAGTGCTACTTTACCGATGATGTTCAGTGATAAGATACTGAGGAAACGCTAAAAATTTTTGCACTGTGATAAAAGCTGCATGATCATCGTTTTGCTTAATTAGTTTTGAATTAAATTCAGACATACGACATTAAGAATGAAATCTATTTTTCTAGCGAATATGAAGTTGCGGGTCCAATGGTGAGATATTTGTTAGTTTTGAGTTCGAAACGAGGCGGGGAGTTTATATAAAATTTGATAGCTTTTAGACAGCTTAAAACTTCAACACGAAAGAAAAATCTAATAAAAAGGATTAGGCCAACATAATTATTATAAGCAATGCGGCGGTCCCTAGGTATCGAAATTATTTATTGACCTCGCGAAAATGACACGATCACAGACAATATTGCTTGGTTAGGAAAGAGAATGATCTCATTATCAAATCTATCATAATTCCCGAGAGCCTGGTATACTTTTTTATGCATTTAATGTTTTTTTTCCCAAAAGGAACACAGGCTGAAATGTTTTATTATATTGAGCTATTTACTTGATGTGTGTCTAATTACATAGATGTTCAGTGGCGTAGCGACTGGGGGGCAAGGGGGTATAGATTCCCCGGGCTCCAGTTTCAGGGGACGCCAAGGAGTCAAAATATTACTGTGCTTATGTAGTTTTTAAAGCAAAATATGATGAAGGGGTGTAAAAATAATACCATTCCCCTTGTGTCATTTATGCTTGTCCACTCATCACGATTGGGATAAAAAAAATCACATTATTTTCCTGGTGCAACTTACCGTACGCCACTGACCAAGTAGACAAAATGTTAATGAGTTTATGTCACTTTTTAAAATCAAATACGATGATGAGGTACAAAAATACCAACCCCCCCGGGCACCGTTTACACAAGCTAAGTCACTGATGAGGACGGGGGGGAGGGGAAAAAATCTTATTATGACCCGGGCACCACTTATCCACACTACGCCAATGTAGATATTCAGAATTAAAGGTGAACTTCTAATGATTAGTAACCGAACAGCATAACTGGAATTTAATGGGCATGCCTTTTGTATTATTAACGTGTGGATTGCCTAGATATGATAATTATCTCACTCTTGTTTCAGACTCTTTTAAGTGTATTTAGATGCTCATGTTTTCATTTTTGTATTAATGAAAAGAATCGAGAAATTTTATTTCGATTTCCATTGAATTGATATTTTTTTTATTCATTGCTCAAATTTCTTGAAGGAGATTTTGGAATTGTCTTTTAGAACATATTGGTTTATTGTTTTTGTAAATGATTGTGATGGGTTTGTAGCATTTCTACAGTGTATATTATATAATATATTTATGGCATATTTTATACAGTGCTCCACATTTTATGATATTCATAAAATGTGTTAACGACAACCTTTTTATCCTATAAGCTGCTTTTTTCTTACACATCGTAAGCATCATATAGTTAATTATAGTTCTTGCACGCCAATAGAGAATGCAAAGCCATGAATAGGTACATGGTTTAGAAGCAAACACATTTAATGGTTATTTTATAGATCGAAAGGATAACACTCTTTCGAATTTGCATGTGTAGAGCTTTAAAGATTTTTTAAAAATTGATCTGGTTAAAGTCATAAAAATTAAGCCTGGTTTAAAACCGGGCAGCAATATGGCAAATTTTCTACAAATACAGTCATATTAAACATAATTTCCATTGATGATCAACTTATTTTAAAAGTTGAGTTATTTCATCAGAATCATCTTCGATTTTTCCGATAGCCTAAATTATTTTTACTCCTATGATTTTATGAATTTTTTTTTCCATTTGGACATCGAAAGAAAAAAATAATAAGTCGAAAAATACTATTAAGAATGTTTTTCCTAATTCAGTTTTTTTATATGAACTACAATTTGTTTCTTTGTAAAACTGCTGTACACTGATTTCTACAGTGTTTCCGTTGCGAAGGCATAATATTCTTCTAAATTTAAAGAGTTCTGTTATATATTCCTAATTCTTAATTGCCTCTTATAGATTTTCGAAGTAAATAAGCATACCGTAAAATATCTGACTTTTTAAAAAAATAATTTTGTCTGATGGGATTTCTGAGAAATGTTCGTGAACTATGTTTTGGAATCGTACTTTTTCATTCTGGAGCCTTTTTTTTCTAAATTTATATTTTAAAATATTTATTTTCAGGAAATTATTTCAACCCCTTATTTAACAATGTTTTTATGTTCTTGGATTTACTTTTTCTACGACATAAATATTTGCTGAATCTCTTCAATATTTGAAATGACATTTTGTCAAGTACACTTGTTTTTCCTTTGGCTTACATTAGATGGCGCCATGAGACAATAGCATTTCAGTCGTTGAGGTAGACTACGCAGCAAAATTATTATTTTAACAATTAAGTGCGTTGTGTTAATGCTTCCGCTTGGGGGAGATTTCTGATGTCATCCCCATGGCTGTAGTTAAGTTGAAGTGGTGCCATTTCTAGGTCTTTTCGTTAATATATGAATCCATTTAATCTTTGGACATCTTATTCCATTAAAGCGTTTGCACACGCGTTTATCGTCCATATTCTTGGCGAAACAGTGAAGAGATTAGATTTACTCTGGTTTGGCGCTTCACTCGCATTTCTGAAGCAGCGAAGTTGGGGAAAAGTTCCGTAAAGCTGCGTAGATATGTAAATTAATATTGTAAAGAGTAATATTGGGGAAGAACGCTTATAGTTATTATCAAAATAAATTTAGCATTGATTTCATTATTTTCTGTTATAAAGAACGTTGTTCGGTATTATAAAGATTGACAAATAATTTTTAAATGAAAATAGTTTTTCGTAGTCGTTTTAAAATAATAAAATTATTAAGAAATAGAAACTTTAGATAGAAACAATCTTTATTTGATGGTTTTAATAATATTTTTCTAATAAGTTCGTCTTGTAAATTTATCTGGCATTGTCTCTTGCTTAGCTTTAACAGGGGTGATAGGGAATAAAAATCCGACATCATTCTAACAATTCAGAATGTTAATGTTGGGCATATACATATATGCATATACACACATTTAAAAAATCTCTTTAACAAAACAAAAAGTATAATTAAAAAAATTATTAAAATGTAACTTCTTTCACTACATGATTTAGCAAAATTACTTGAGTTGCTGGTTTCTCAACAAATTGAAAAAAAATGTTAATTAAATTTTCTTTTTTGGATGGTTTTAAGTTTTGGGAATGACTGCATTTATATTTTTCTTTTTTAACGATTGCACGTTCAATATGATCAGCAAGACATTTTAACGTGGTAAATGGCTTTTCACTTAGGAACCCTTCAAGTATTAGATTAGAACTTGGAGTATGAGTTCATCATCCCAAACAGATATTGGGATGATGAACTGCTAATAGGAAGAGAATGGTTCATGAAATATAAAGAATTTCGTATGTCGTCCTGCAATTCAATAAATTATCCCTGAAATATTTTGTAGTAGGATCTGGCAGGGATTTCCCGACCGCAAAACTCACATGCATTTTTTTTAAAAATCAGAATAAATAATATTTCACAGTATGCACAGAATCTAGGGTGTTCTACATTTTAGCAATATTATATATATAATTAATTTCTCTCCATATAATTATTTTGAATGATATATTTGTTCTGAACCAAAATCTAGGAAAGGTGGTGAGTCTACATTTCACTAAAATGGGAATTTCGCATTTTAGAATATGAGAAATCCTCATTCCGGCTCGAAAAAAAAAAGACTCAGACTTCTTGTTATTCCTAACTAAAATTATACACTGGTGTGCAAAAATTAAGGACAGTTTCGTAAAATGCGAGAAATTTGCTATTTATACGAAAACTATGGTTCGAAATAAGTTGTGAAGAATCGTGTGGCATACAATCGAGTATCATACACATATTACAGTGAAGATTCGGTCACGAGGGCAATTAGGGAGCGACCAGAAAGTGTTGAAGTCGGAAATGGATTTCCACTCATCCCGTTTCACAAAAAGCTGATAACGTGTTGAAACATTCATCAATGATTATGTTTGATGTGCATAATGCTTACATGTATTTTCGTAAACAAAGCACAAATATTCAGGAAGATATAAAGGTTTCTTTACAAAATCCCAAATTTTCCGCATGTTTTTTTCTTATAACATGCGGAGTTTTCATTCAAATTATACGAAACTTACAAAACATTCGATAATATGTTACAGAAGTATTTAATTAAAATTTGAAGTAGATACTTTAAATATTAGAGGAAATATGAATATTTGTACTAAGTAATTTTTTCTGCGTATGTGCGAGACGTAGCATAATTTTTCTCTTATAACTTTAAAGCCAGATATATAGAGCAAATTATATATAAAATTCCAGGTGAATAACGTTAAAATTCAAAAAGATATCGGCATTTCGACGAAATGCAATTTAAATATTGTATGTAATTTATAAGTGTACATGGGTATTCAGGATATTCAACTTTCCTAAAATTCAATGTTACTGTTCGAAGATTCAAGTTTCAAAAGCATCAATTTGTGGAAAACCCCTCATCACTCAGCCTCTCTAAAAGAGAAATTTAAATTCACCTCACTGAAATGCCGACATCCTTCTGAATTTTAACAGGATTCAACTGGAATTTTTTTATAAGTTGCTCTATATATCTCACTTTAAAGTTATAAATGAAAAATTACTCTACGCCTTACACATGCGCAGTAAAAAAATATTTTGTAAAAATACTCATATGTCCTATAATATTCATCATATTTACTTCAAATTTTAATACAATACTTCTGAAACATATTGTCGAGTATTCTGCAAGTTTCGTATAATTTGAATGAAAAACAAGTGGGAGAATTTGAGATTTTTTAAAGAAACTTTTATATCTTCTCGAATATTTGTGCTATGCTTACGAAAATGCATGTAAATATTATGCACATCAAACATAGCCATTGATGAAATTTTCATCACGTTATAAGCTTTCTGTGAAACGGGATGAGTCGAAATCCCTTTCCGTCTTCATCACTTTCTGGTTGCCCACCTAATTGCTCTTCGTGACAGAATCTTTATTGTAAAATGTGTATGATACTCGATTGTATGTCACACGATTCTCCAGAACTGATTTCGTACCATAGTTTTCGTATTAATTGCAAATTTATCGCATTTTACGAAATGGTCCTTAATTTTTGCACACCATTGTAGATATTATTACACACTTGCATTTAAATTGACTTGTTTCATGTTTGTAAAGAAGGACTTTTGTAATCGATTTTTCACTCATTTCCTGATGTGTTAGAGTTCTGAAATTTTGTGCAGTTATGTGTTCGCGTTGACAAGACACTATTTTAATTTTCTCAGAACTTCAAGATCAGTTAATCCAGCGGTTCCCAACCTTTATTTTTTCCCTGTACCCCTTAGTTAATCATTTTTTATGTTTGAGTACCCCTTACTGTCATACCCCCACCATCACCAACCATTCCTTCACGCAAATATAATTTTATTAATATTGTTAATATCTTAGGTTAGTTTAACACATTCATCGCGGAAATGGCGCGCCTCGTTCTAAGAGTTCCCCTCTAGCGCTCAAGTTAAAACAGAACGCAAATTCCTTTAAAACTTTTTTATTTTACTTTAATTAAATACCCTTACACAGCATCTCTTCCTACAAAAATAATAAATAGTAACCCCTATAATGATTTAAAAACATAAAGCACTGCCTAAGTTTATAATTTATCTAACTTATGATAGTTTTCAAATACATAATGTAGGTTGTGATGTGCATGTTTTGCACAGATACCTTGTTTCTCGTTAAATTTGGTGGGAATTGCAGACGGCACACTGCCGTGTTGGCGTAGCTTTAGTTGATGTTGCGGGTATTGTGTCCATGTAATGTTGGCCTTCCATTCGCGACACATCAGACTTATGGTAGATAAAATAATTGCTAGGAACTGGTGTGTCCTTGCGTTCTCTAGAACTTATTAGCGAACGTATTATTTCATTCCGAAACCAGTTCTGAGGTTGCTTTCCACCGACTTTGGTATATAAAATATAGGAGTTGGAAACTGCAATATCTAAATGTTGAAGTATAATTTTTCGGTCCCATTTTAGGGATTTCCACAATGGTGAGTAATAGGAAAGAAGTTGATCAATTCTATCGATGCCGCACATGTATTTATATCTAGAATAACATTGTGTAGATGACGAGTTATCTCGTCCCTAGCGTACAGCGAATAATCTTAGAAAACGAGATATCTCGTCCTTCGCGGCGACGACCCGAATTGACTTCATAAAAGCTGTAGGATTTATTTCTGATTTCACATTTTATCGAGTCAAACGACTCGAATTGACTTCATAAAAGTTGTAGGATTTATTTCTGATTTCAGATTTTATTCCATTCTATGTAATATTAGTTCCTCCTTATAACAAAATCCGCATTAACTTATGATAAAAGCTAATAATTGCTCATCATGATAATCAACTATTCAAAGGGAAGGCAATTCAGTGCAATTCTTGAGTTGTTTCACGGAGCTGAATTCTATAAAATTAGGTTCAAATGAACACATTTTTGATTCTGCGTCAAGCTGACTACAATATTGTTATTAATATACGCATAAGACGATTTTTCTCCTTCCACAAAATGTGTGTTCGTGAAAGATATTAAATATTTTATTGCGTTAATTCCGAGTTCTTGGTACTTTTTTCTCACTGATACCTAATAGGCTTTCGAACTTGCTTAACTTTCACTTTGCACACGAACTTAGAGACGCAAAATTCTAATTTTTTTTTAAATTTTAAACTCTGATGTTTAGTGTTTTTCGCCATTATCAACATTACTTTCGCGTACTCCTAACTAGTCCGCCTCATACCTCCAGTGGTGCGCGTACCACAAGTTGGCAACCTCTGAGTTAATCGATCAATTTAGTTAAATTTTTATTCCGTACGAGTGGCGTCACATGATATTGAATTTGAGAAGAAATTGTTTTCAAGATTACATAAATATTTTAATAATAATTAATAACATCAATTAAAGACTATAAAGTAGAAAATTATTAACTAAAAATTGCTACCTTTTAGTGTATTAATAAAAGTGTGTTTTTAAAAATTATTAAATTTCTGTAGTATCTGGAATGTTATAAATAAAACGAATATTTTAAAGGGCTGCATTCAATTTTAATGTAGTTATTCTGTCGCTGAATATTATTATTATTAGTAGTAGATAGTAAATTGGTATACCACGAATGAAGAGTAAATTTTCACATTTTTCTTACGAAATTAAAATATGCGTTATTATCCTCGTATGCTTTTATATTGCAATTTCTTCATTCAATTTTGTATGGTTCAATTTCAATCAGCATATCATTTGAGCTTTTGAATCCTTTTGTACATTTACTTCTGTGATGTAAGGGGGTAAGAAAACCTGATTCAGTGCTACACTGTGCAAAAATTAAGGACTCTTTCATAAAATGCGAAAAATTTGCAATTAATACGAAAACTATGGTTGGAAATCAGTTCTGGAGAATCGTGTGACATACAATCGAGCATCATACACATTTTACAGTGAAGATTCGATCACGAGGGCAATTAGGGGGGCGATCAGAAAGAGATGAAGGCGAAAATGGAATTTGACCCATCCTGTTTTACAAAAAGCTGATAACGAGATGCAACTTTCATCAATGGTTATGTTCCATGTGCATAATATTTACATGCATTTTCGTAAACACAGCACAAATATTTGGTAAGATATAAAGGTTTCTTTAAAAAATCCTAAATTTTCCCGCATGTGTTTTGCTTATAACGTCCAGAGTTTTCATTCAAATTATACGAAACTTCCAGAACACTTGAAAATATATTGCAGAAACATTGTATTAAAATTTGAAGTAAACATGTTGAAAATTAGAGGAAATATGAGTATTTGTACTAAATAATTTTTACCGCGCATATGCAAGACGTAGCGAAATTTTTCTTTTATAACTTCAAAGCCAGATATATAGAGCAACTTATATAAAAATTTTAGATGAATATCTTTAAAATTCAGAGAGACATCGGCATTTCAGTGAGGTGAATTTCAATTTCTCTTTAAGAGAAGCTAAATAATGAGAGTTCTTGCACAAACTGATATTTTTTAAAGTTCAATTGTTCGAATGGTATTCGACGAAATGCAATTTAAGTAATGTATTTAATTTATTGGGTATTCAGGATATTCAACTTTCCTAAAATTCAATGTTACTGTTCGAAGATTCAAGCCTTATCTATATATAAGTCTTCATCTATCTATCTCTCTCTCTCTATATATATAGTTAAATATTTAAAATAATCAAAACATTTGTTATATTTTCAATGTATACATATATTAATCTAAAAATTAAAATTAAAATAAAGTTACCTTATCAATAATCATATAAATGAAATACAAAAGATAGTATATATATATATATTGGTTTGAAACAAGATGAAATTTGTGTCTGCATGGATCTTTAAGCTCTTTCGGGGGTCACTTTTTCATTTTTCTTTAATTGGAAGAATATATCCCTAATTGTTTCGTCGGTAGTTGTTGAGGAAAGGAAGGAAACTATTTTTTCTAAAGTCGTTGAGCTGAAAGTTTCATTAACTGATGGCCACAACCCATAGCAGCATATTTTTTGACAGAGTTGAAATAAGAGCTAGAAAGAAACAAATGAACTAACACTTGAATGCTCAAACTCGATAGAGGCCGAAATTCACTTATCTCTTCACATTGAGAAAGGAGTAATTAGTTTCGATCTGATTTCTAGTGTTGTTTTTGAGTCTATAATTTTTTTCTTCTTTCTTTCCCCCATTTTCTCTTAATAAGAGTTCCATGGTCGGAGAGACGAAAGGAATGTATTTCATTGAAGTTGAAATAACAACCAACCCGTTCGCTCAGAAGGGTTTGAGTAGCTTTTAATAGAGGTTAATTTAACATATGTCTATGAGCCAAAAATTCCGCGCCGAACAAAAATGGTCGTTGAGAGGAGTGACCGTTGTACATCGTCACACTCGTGTATGAAATAGATACTGTAATTTTCTCTAATTATTCCACAGACAAGTGATCGGAACGGTCAATGGAAGAAACAAAACATACAAATTTTCATCTGTCTTGCCGATCTCTTAGCCGACCGACAGTAAACAGCCAGCAAAATGCGACATCTTGTCGGTTATTATATCAAATGTGGTGCGAACTACAGGCCAAATGGACGACAAGTGAAACAGATGTCGGTCATTCTGTTGACTTAAACGTTAACCAGACGTCGAATTTGGACACAAATAGCTGATCTCGATCGTATACTATATAACAATTTTAAGATGGGATTTAAATTATTAAATTCCTCGATACCCAACTCTCCACAACTCCCGAAACGATAAAGAATTTTGGCAACGAAATTCTTAATTTCTCGCCGACGGGTGGGGAGGGGCAATTTCCCCCCGCTGACGCCGCCTCTGCTTTTTAGTCGCTCCCCTAATTGCCCTCGTGACCGAATCTTCACTGTGAAATGTATATGATACTCGACTATATGTCACACGATTCTCTAGAACTGATTTTGAACCATAATTTTCATATACATTGCAAGTTTCTCGCATTTTACGAAACGGTCCTTAATTTTTGCACACCAGTGTATGTTGAAAATCTTGATGTGTTTGGACTTTCATCCTGTCCGAAGTATAGATTAGTCTGAATTTTTAGATCCAATAACAAACCCGTGATTCTGAATCTAAAAAGTTTAGCATGAAGAAAGTCGCTACACTTTATTCGAACAGAAACTTAGCTTAGTTACATTAACGTCCCGTTTCGAAGCAACACAAACAGTGGTGTAGTTGCAAAATTAACAGTGCCGGAACGTTCTAACCTGGATGACGAAAATCGCGCTGTTTTAAGGCCGTTTTCATATTTTTTTCTTATTTATTTCTCTTGAAAAAAAGCAGTGCCGGAACGCCGTTCCGTTGTGTTCCGGCTCCACTACTCCCCTGAACACAAGGGCTATTTCAGGACGGCCTTCGTAATTTTGAACCACTGGCAGATAACGAGGACGACATCTGAGATGGCGTTCCCCACTCCAAGCTTCCGCACCACACCAGCGGGAGCGTGTTTGGTCCTACGTATGATTTATCGTGCAATAGGCTCATATACACGGCGAGTCTTCAGTGGAATCGGGTCTAGAACCTGGAACCCTCCGGAGGTCGAAATCTTACAACTAGACCACTGCGGCCCTTTTCGAACGAAAAAAGATATTAGCAACAGCCTACGAAACATTTCCATACTACTGGATTAAAAAAAAATGATAAATGGATTGTTTACGCAAGATGGATATGTGAGCATTTTAGCCGTGACATTTAAATGTTAAATCAGTTTTTTTTACTCTGTATCTGGTATTTAATATTTGATGCTGTATTTGATTTTCTTATACATTTCAAAAATAATTTATATTCATCATTCGTATAAATTACGTAAGAGCTGAAAGGATAATTTCGTACAGAACATTAAAACAATGTCTCGGTACACTCTTGCGATTCTTGAGCTGATTTTGCTCGTATATTTTCCATTGGTATAGCAAGGGCCCGGGACAGTGGTGAATCCAGGGGGGCTATCGGGCTGCAGCTCCCCCGCGCTAAACCAAAATTCTTGATTTTATTTAAAATCACTACAACTATTTGTTCTCAACTTTCATTTAAAAAAGATAATAAAATCGTGACAACATTGCTTTCTGGCTTGACTAGCTCGAAAATTTTCCTACTTTTCTAGTCATTCCACTTGTACTTGTAGCGTTGACGCGGTCGAAAACATTTTTTGCTTAGTTATTTCATTGCATTTTTTATTAAATTATCGAAAGTATTGTAGTGTTCTTTATGATTCTTATCGTCAGGTGAGGAAAGTCTGTAAAGTTAAAGTGTTTTGGTTTACATAAGCCATGAGGTTTGACATTCGTCACTACGATACAAAATTTTTATGACCTCAGCCCCCCACCCACTGGCTCGGGACATAATATTTTTTTGCCATTCGTCGTCATATTGGCGTTAGAAAGTTAAATAATTGCATTAATATTTTGACTTCATGGCATATCCATGGCTTCGTCGTCATATTGGCGTTAGAAAGTTAAATAATTGCATTAATATTTTGATTTCATGGCATATCCATGGCTTCGTCGTCATATTGGCGTTAGAAAGTTAAATAATTGTATTAATATTTTGTCTTCGTGGCATCCATGGCTGCTGACCACAGCATCTATTACCTCTTTCACTCGCATCTTTACGCTACTGGTTCTTTCGTCATTCTTCCTTGGGTTTTAGAGTTCAAGTTACAATTCAGAGCTTTTGATGAGCTTAAACAAAGTAGCTCTGCGTCCAGTTAATAGTGAACCACTTACTTTTTGATTAAGTAATATATTTTCATTGATTAGTTCCTTTACAGTTCTTCATTTAGCATCTACAGAGAGCATTTGAGAGCCTTTTCTCGATTATCGTATAGAAGACGAAGAAAATGTAAGATTTGTTTTTGTTTCTTGTAATACAAGGTGAGCAAAAAGTCTTTTCCTGAATGCAATTATTTAATTTGCCAAAACTACTAATTTAGGCATATATTTATTTTCGTAAATTGTAAATGCCATTATTGAATTTGTTATGAAATCAATTACCTTAACAAAGTTAAACGTGTACCTCCTTTGTAGCTCGAAGTATAACAAGGCGGTATTGTAGTTCTCACCACGTGCTGTCCAACACTTGTTCTGTAAAGTATATATCACACAGAGAGCTGTCGTAAGCTGTTTTCGTTAGCATGAGTGCAATGCCACTCACGAAAAAAGTTTGTAGAACGTGACCGGTCAGATGACGGAAATCATGGGCTGTATTCAACCGGTTCGAAAATGCACACGATGCTGACGGAAAATCGTCAGCAGCGATAATTCAAACCAATCGGGTGTGGCTTTGACGGTGACGTAGTTCGCCCAAACGATGACTGAAATCCTGTCTGATCGGTTGTCTGAATGCGTCACGTGCTACAAACTTTTTTGGTAAGTGGCATTGCTCTCACGCTGACGAAAACAGCGTACGATAGCTCTCCGTGCGATATACGCTTAACACTAGACCTATGATCCGTTATCCTAACCTTCAGTGTTTCAGTATCACAAACTGGTGTGTCAATAATCCATTACAACGTCTCAACTTCCTCTGAACATTAAATGACAGATTTTGTTTTATAGGACTACAAAACGCATCTTGCTTTTCCTTCGTAGACGCCATTTCTTAAAAATTAAATTTTGATTCACTGCTTACGCTCGTGGACTAGCTGTGTCATATATTTGACGATAAAAAAATACTTTAACAACACGGATGTGCAATCATAAAAATATTACATTACTGTCTCCAACGGTTATTTCGTTCAATGTTTTGCAATCAAGAAAAAACTTAGAGCTTACCAGGGACGGATTATCAAATAGGCAATGTAGGCAACTATCTAGGGGTCCGGCAATTTTGGGCATTATTTGCAAGACAAATTAATTTACTTTTTTCATTTAATTTACAAAAGCCGTGTACTGGAACTCACTCAAATTAAAATAAAGTATCGCTTAAATTTTAGAATATTATTCTTAAGGTTTCTTTTTTACCTGCTTTTAAATTCGTTTGAAGATCAGTGGGGTCCAGTTTGTTTTGCTGTTGGTTCATTGACTCACCAGTCCTGGCAAATTTTGTATTAGAGTATTTAGATTGTGCGAATTTTTTTTTTACCATTTTCTAAAAAAATGCTTTTAAAGCTAAATTTTACTTTTTTTTATTTCGAGAAACTGAAACCAACGCCCCTGAAGGTGACCCGCAATTAAATATTTTGTTATTTCAGTTCGTCTTAATTTTGTTACTTAAAAAATGCTTGTACAGAGATTAAATGAAAAAAAAAAAAAAATGTGAAAGGGAGCCTCTAAGTTTGCATTGCCTACAGGCCTCTGCAAGGTTTAATCCGGCCCTGGAGCTCACTCATCCTGTATAACTTGCGAGAAAGCATCAATTTTTTTTCAAATAATGAGATTTTCTGATCTATGCAGCATGCAAAAAATGCCTTGCTATCAATAAAATCGTTTCCAAGATCAATAAATTATTGTTCTTTGGGAAATTCGTTTGTATATAATTTGTATTTCTTGAGTTTTATTATTATTTTACTTGAGTTGAACAAGTATGCTATCATACAGACCGACGGACAGTCAGCCCTTTGACGGATTTGGCCCAAAATTTTATACGGACCTGCATTCATGACGATAAAACTGTGTACCAAATTTTATCCATCTGGCCTTTCAAGTTTTTGAGTTATAGCGTTCGCATGACCTCGAACATACAGACAGACAGACTTCCCGTTGACGGAGTTTGTCCAAAAGTTGATAGAAACCTACAAATTATGTTTAAAGACCACATACCAAATTTCATCCCCGTAACTCTGATAGTTTTCGAGTTATCGTGTTCACAGACAGACATAATTCCAAACTTGTGTTTTTCGGACTCAGGGATGTCTAAAACGTGGAGATTCGTCAAAATCTCGAGTTCGAATTTTTTGACGATTACAATACTTTCTCTTTGTATACTTCGTATACGAGAAAGTAAAAAAGGCGCGAACGCTGGAGCGTTTTCCACACCTGTGTTAGTGAATACGGCACGTTTCTGGCCCTCGGTGTATTCCCCCCTCCCTTGTTAGGCGTATGCGAGAAAGTTTCGGGGATGTCACTTCCGTTGGTTTCATTTGTTATAGGTAATTATAGTTTGAATTTCTTACATTACACCTAAGTTTTGAATATTTATTCACTTCATATGAACATAATACACGAACCTTAGTAGAATGTAAAAGTTCTATGCTCTTTGTGATACGGTCACATATGTAGACAGAGATATTGGCTTATGATAGAAGTATTCGCTGTGAAAAACTGTGAAACGCTAAAATTTTTCTTTGTGATTTACATTTTAAGAAACAATATTCTAGAGATATTAAATAAATAACAATAATAAAAGCAAACAGACAAGAAACACTGAGATTAATGCAGAATATCCGTTGCAATGAAATCATAATCAGGTTTGAGGAAAAGATGGCTTTATTTATTTCTTTGATTTCAAGCATTAATTTTGGAAATGCCACTGGTTGAATATGGTGCTAATTTATGTAACTCGTCTTTTGGCATATGCTTTTTTTCACACTTTTATTTAACTTGACCTGCTTCATGTTTGCAAAGATGGAATTTTATAAACAATTTTTCGCTCTCTTCCTGATGTGCTACAGTTTTGAAATTTTGTACACTTGTGAACACTGAGTATATTATTTTAATATTTTCAGAACTTCATTATCAATTAAGTGATTCGTTTAATTAAATTTTGGTTCCATAGGAGAGGCGCCACCTGACAACGAATTTGAGAAAAAGATTGATTTCGAAATCCCATAATATTTATAATAATGAATTGTAAATTAAGGACTAAAATGGAGAAAATAATTAAAAAACTTCTACTTTTTAGCACACTAATAAAAAGTGTGTTTTTAAAAACTCTTTTTAGTAAATTTATTATAATGAATAATTTATTAACACAAATGTTTTTATGATGAATATTTGTTTGCTGAGTAACAGTTAATCTGCTTTTTTCCAAGCTAGTATCTTAACAATGTGTGTGATACTTTCTCCATAAGACACCAATCCAAAACATATTTTGCGAAGAAAACAGATTTAAATTCGTGGTTACTGAAATACGAGAAACGGTAGCTTCCTAAAACATTTCTCCTGATTAAGATTCGAAAAGGGGATTGTTTTGTTTTTTTCAAAACTAAGTTTCCGGCGCACTCAACAAACTAGCTTCTTGAAGAACAAAACTTTGTTGACCAATTTGTTACCACATCCGACCTGAAATCTTTCTAAGTGGATAGGCCTGCCTTCATTTTCTATTCCAGTCGGACATTTTTCTTCCACTGTCTGCGTAAGCTTGTGAGCAGGCGTGTCAAATGCAACTTTTTGTTTGCGGTCATTGGAGCCAAAATAAAGGCGGAGAGGAGCTCAAGCTGAATACCGTGTGATGAATGGAGGCAGACAAATGGCAACTCAACGGTAAATGAGCAGAAAACAGAATGAAATGCTCCAAATGCTGGCGCCCATTTTTCATCTGGCCGCTCAACTGAGATTTCAATTTGCATGCTACCTACTGAGAAGCTCGGAAATTCATTCCTTAAGATGATCACGCATACACGACTTCCCCCTTTGCACTGCCTATTAGAAATATTAAAGGCATACTGGAAATTTTAGAAAGCAGATATTCCATGGATCGCATGAAACTTCAGTGTAACAGCGTAACTAGACAGTATGGGTTCCCAGCAAATGCTTGGGTGGGACCCTTAGAAAATTAAACTTATAACCTGCAGTAATTATAAAAGTACTTTATTTTTTGGGATGAAGCACTTTTAATATTGTTAATACTTTATAATACTGTCAATTAACTTTAAAAAGTTTTATAATTTCGAAGGAGTAAGAAGATAATTTAAATATATTTGTTTGAAATTTTTATTTGACGCAATTATATATATATTTTTGTACTAAATAAACATTTTGTAGTTAATTTTAAATTGTTCATTTTGAGCTTTCATTTCCTCAAAAGTACCTATTACTTCTTCGAAATCAAAGGCCTGGTCAGAGAATGTTTAATTCGTGCCTAAGTCGAATTCTCTTCTTGCTGTACTCATTTTTAGATTTAGTTTTCCTTAATTCGAAATTTTGTTTAACTTGAATTTTTATAGTGGTTTCGTCAATTCAAATTAGTCAAGTTTAGTTGTGTTTGAAAACTTCAGAAAATATCAATGTTCTGAGGGATTCCTTCTGATCAAAAATAAAGTTGCATAATCTTTGAAATTAAATTATTTAATCTTCCTATATAGAGATATCCAATTTTTTTAATAATCTGATCATCAAAATAATAATTATATCTATACTTAGATTATTTTTTAGTATTTTCTTGATACATTTGGGCTTCGCGTAATTTTTATACACTCTCAGCATATTTGTTAAAATTTCATTTTTACTCTTTTGACAATAAGTTTTGTTAAAAATGCAAGATATGAATAATGAAAGGCCAAGAGTCTTCCCTAACAACTAAAATATTCTAATACGGACCAGGAGAAGAGATTTATATTCTGTTCCAGTGCTAGTGAGAAAAATTCGGACGTAAAGGAATCCAAATATTGATATGAGAAAGAGATTTTAGCATTCTATTAAAGGATCTATTGTCCAGTCAGTGAAGTCGTAGGAGAACACAAGACTCATAAATAATATATCCTTTGCGGTAGTCTTTAACATCTCCCTATAAAAATATATAATCGAACAGTAAGTATTTTGGTAAAAAAAGTACGTTTCTCCGTTTTGCAATAAATTTTACTTTTCGAACGAAAATAAAATACAAAAAATCAATAACAGAAGTTCGGGAGTCTTTCTTAACAACTGATATACTCTAATTTGAACCAGGGTAAGAGATTTATATTCTATTCCAGTCTTTGTGGGAAAAAATCGGGCTGAAAGGAATCCAAATATTGATGTGAGAAAAGAGATTTTAGCACTCTGTCAAGGATTTACTGACCTGTCAATAGTCTTAGGAGGACACAAGGCTCATCAATAATATATCCTTTGTAGTCCTTAACAGTTTAACGTAAAAATAACTAATCGAGCAGCACGGATCTGGGAAATAAAGGGTATGTTTATTCGTTTTGTAATAAATTTTACTTTCCGAATAAAAAAAAATGCAAGAAATCAATAATGAAAGTCCGAGAGTCTTTCTCAACATCTGAAATACTCTAATACGAACCGGGAGAAGAGATTTATATTCTGTTCGAGTCTTTGTGAGAAAAATTCGGACGGAAAGGAATCCAAATATTGATGTGAGAAAGAAGAGATTTTAGCACTCTGTCAAGGATCTATTGTCCTGTCAATAAAGTCGTAGGAGGACACAAGACTCATCAATAATCTATCTTTTGTGGTAGTCCTTAACAGCTTAATGTAAAAATAACTAATCGAACAGAACGAAGTTTGGAAATAAAGGGTATGTTTATTCCAATTGGATGAAAAAGTTGTGATTGCAAGATTCTGTAATTAATTACTGATATAAAATCCAAGGTAAATAATTTTTATGAAAAAATAAAAACAGTTACGTCTGGCTTTCATTTCTGAACGTGCCATCATTCATAAGAGAAAATTCATCATTCTAAGAGAACATACATTGGGTTATCAGTTAACGAGCATAATCTATTTAAAGATGATACTCATTATCCGAATTGTTCGTATCTTTAATTTTTTAATTTTTAAGTGAACTTCTTTTCAGTTACCATTTACTATTATTTGTTTTCTTATTTATTTTCAAACTGGACCACAGCAAACTTTTTTCGACGGAAATGTGATCACAATATTTTTTTTCTCATTCGAAAAGATGTAAGGATGTGGAAAAAGTCTAAAATTCCTGCTCTAACCCTATCTGAAACGACCTGAGAAATGGTTTTAACAGGTTTTAAGTAAACCTGTTGGCAATTATTCTATTACCCCTACCTGAAACAATCAGAGATACACTATATGCCTAAAAGTATCCGGACACTTGCAGATTTTCACATTTTTTAGAACTTCTCCGGAATGGTTTAACCGACTGCCTTTAAACTTCGGTCATGTAAAGAATAGACAATAACTCACATTTTACATTGAAGATTCGGTCCTGAGGGCAATTAGGGGACCGTCTACAAACTGATGAAGACAAAAACGTTTTTGGCCCACCCCGCTTCACAGAATACTGATAACAAGATGAAACTGTCAGAAATGGTAATTTTTAATGTGCCTAATATTTACAGGAATTTTCGTAAACTCAGCACAAATGTTTGGGAAGATATAAAGGTTTTCTTAAACAATCTCAAATTTCCCTACCTGTTTTTTGCTTATAACATGCAGAGTTTTCTGTTATATTATACGAAACTTAGAGAAAAGATGACGATATGTTAGAGAAGCATTTGTGTAAAACATTGGAAACGAATTGTTGAATATTATAGGAATTATGAGCATTTTTAGTAAATAATGTTTTACTGCGCATGCGCGAAACATAGTGTAATTTTTCTTT
>BGPR01000162.1:1098280-1118650 GCA_013235015.1 Araneus ventricosus | reverse complement strand
AAAGAAAAATTACACTATGTTTCGCGCATGCGCAGTAAAACATTATTTACTAAAAATGCTCATAATTCCTATAATATTCAACAATTCGTTTCCAATGTTTTACACAAATGCTTCTCTAACATATCGTCATCTTTTCTCTAAGTTTCGTATAATATAACAGAAAACTCTGCATGTTATAAGCAAAAAACAGGTGGGGAAATTTGAGATTGTTTAAGAAAACCTTTATATCTTCCCAAACATTTGTGCTGAGTTTACGAAAATTCCTGTAAATATTAGGCACATTAAACATTACTATTTCTGACAGTTTCATCTTGTTATCATTATTCTGTGAAGCGGGGTGGGCCAAAAACGTTTTTGTCTTCATCAGTTTGTAGACGTTCCCCTAATTGCCCTCAGGACCGAATCTTCAATGTAAAATGTGAGTTACTGTCTACTCTTTACTTGTCCGAAGTTTAAAGGCAGTCGGTTAAACCATTCCAGAGAAATTCTAAAAAATGTGAAAATCTGCAAGTGTCCGGATACTTTTGGGCATATAGTGTATAACAAATGGTTATAACATACTGGAACTAAATCTATTTAGAACTGTTTTATTGTCTAGTTTCTCAAATTTCAAAAATAAATTTTAGAAACATGCGTGATTAACCCGTAAAGAAAATACATATATCTCTGTGAATAATGACATGTTTACAATCACTTATCACAAACGGATAGTTTAAGAGCTACTCAAACACATTCGATTGCATACTTTAAAATTTCAAGAAAAACACTTTTTGCATTTAATGTTTCCTAATTATAATGGTTAAATTGGTTTCGATAAGAATAAGTCTCCTACTACTGAATACGCAACGTCATTTATCCTAAACATTCGCTTGAAAGCATTATTTCTGAGTAATATGCAATACCATTCATCCAAATGAATCTTTTTGAGTGGTCTAGAAGCATCCAAAGTATTTAATAAGAGGAATACTAATCCATATTGCGTCTTTAAATAGATAAGTATTGTTTTTTTATTTATTTTAGAACTTCGGGGCCATTACAAAATTTTTCTGACGGAAATGGGGTCTCCAAAATCCCCCTCCCTTGAAAAGGGGTAAGGAGTGAAGCCCTACTCTAACCCTATCTAAATGAAACAGGGAGATAATAAATGGTTATAACAGACTTAAAGTAAATCTAGTTACAATTATTTACTGTCCAACTTTTTAAATTACAAAAATTAGATTTCAGAAACACATGTGATGAACCCGTGAACAAAATATACATATCTTTGCGAATCAGAATATGTTATAAATGGCTAACGTGAGAGCTGTACAAACACATTCCATTAAAATTTCGAGAAAAAACTTTTTGCAGTTAATGTTTCCTAATAATGGTTAAATTTGCTTCGGTGAAAATAAATGCTCCTGCTACTGAATACGCAACGTTATTTATCCCTAGCAATCGCTTGAAAGCTTTGTTTCTAAGTAATCTGCAATGCCATTCATCCAAATGAATCTTTGTGAGTGGTCTAGAAGCATCCAAAGCATTTAATAAGTGGAAGAATAATCCACATTGCATCTCTAAATAGATCTGCTCCGAAACAGATGAAGAAAAATGAGCAACTCGGCAGAGCCAAATGGTGTAAGAAAGAAAAGTTTTGTTTGCATTGATGGTGGGCAGAGAACACTTTAATGCACCTCGTGCGAGTTGTCTCGAAAGCCAAAGCGATGTTCATTCAGTTCTTCAAGAGAAGGCATTGGACTCTACCAAATTCGTGGAAGTCAAATGAAAAAGGAAATAAAGAAGTGTCCTTTAATTGATTCTAGAACTTGTAAATTAAGTGAAAATTAATGTTTCTTGGATATGAAACATCCAACAAACATATCAGAGGATTTAATTAACTTTCTATTTCTTTTCTATGCTGATTAATGCATGTTTGCTTGAAAGCGAAACAAAGCACTTCATATTTTGGTGATATTGTTCAATTTAAATTTGTCCAATGTCTTTTTACTATATCGGATAATGATATTTTCTAAAAGTTTATGATATCACTTTGATACTTTTTCTTTTATGTTGCTGATGAACCGATATAGCATTGACAGCATACGTTTTCAAGCTTCAGAAAAAGAAAATTTCCTGAAAACTCCTCTCGCGCTGGAGCTTTCATAGGTGGCGGTCTTAAATATTAAAAGTTTTTCCTGAAATAGAATTTTTCATACGATTCTATTTACAAAGTCTTCGAAAATTATTCTTTCGGTTGAATTTAGTTCAGTTGGATTAACGTCCCATTGTGAAGCCACTCGCAGGCTGCTTTGAAACGTGGCCAGACAAAGCGGTCAACACATGAACTAGCCCCCCCTCTACTTCAAAATTTCTCACCACACCATCGAGAGGGCGTTTGACCTCGACGGATTTAACGTGCACTAAAGCCTATGTACACAATGTGAATCTTCGGGTTTCGAAAACACGACTCTGCTACCAGGCCACCGCGATCAATCTTCTGACTGGGAGACGGTTACTTAGATAGTTAAGAAATATAAAAAATGGAACGGATCTGATTATCTTAATGGAAAATCATTTAATTACCTTTCTTAAAATTTGTGTTGAGTTAGTATCAATTTTAAGAAAATAAATACAATTAACACTAAAAGTATGCCGTAAAACTAGAAACTTCTTCACTGTAGTAATTTTTATTAAAAAATATTTGTACCTTTTTATGATACTAAAGACAATTTAAAAATTTGTTTCACACATTTTGAGGTAGATTATCCAGAAAGAACTGTCTGATCCTCTTCCTGGAATAATGACCGAGAATAACGGTGAAAATCATAATGAAAGGAAAGCCATTAATTTGTAATTAAACAAGATAAGGGAAATACTAGTTGCTTCAGCTACGCTTACAACGAGCTAATCGCTGGCCGCTCTTAGAAGTCACGTGGGCCGTTGAGATCGCATCAATTCTGTCAATTAAGTAATACTACACGGCATGGCAATTGGCAGGATTGATAGTCACGTGATCTCCATGGAATCATGCACTTTCTATAGCGCCCAGCGATTGTCCCAATGTGAAAGCAATTTTTGATCAGCGCTTAGCTTCCCATCTATCCATTGATAGCTCCTAACAGTTCAGTCTAAATATAAATTCTTCTAGAACTAATTTATCAATTAGCAAGTTAACTGTATTAGTAGGGTTTTGATGTTAAAGCTATTGTTGGTTTACAGGAAATTTGCTGTGAAGTTTTGTTTGTGCATCTTTTTAAAAAATTAAAACATTCCTCTTAGCATTTACAATTTAATTGAAAAGCGAATATTTACATTTACAAACAAGTCATATTTTACGCTGCTTGTAGCGTGAAATTACATTTTAAAAATTAACAAAATTATCACTTGTATTGAAAATAGGTGTTTGGGTGCAGCATTCTAAAAAGTTTTGGAGAATTTCATAGCAGGAAAATTTTTGAAACTGGTACCAAAGAAAAAAATATTCTGCTGGATTTTGCTTGATTTCCCAAATTCCAACAGCAGATTTATACTGATTTTAAACTTTCTACCTTCAGTTTTATTTATTTTCCGATGTCGCTTATTTTTGAATGGTTTAGTTTCTTTTTTGGTTATATTTACGTCCCATTTTGTAGCAACACGGGGGTTATTTTGGGACGGACCTCGTAATTTTGAATTGCGGTCAGATTACGAGGACGACGCCTGAGCTGGAACCTCCCTCTCCAAGCTTCCGATTTAACTTCCCAAGATATCAAAGAACAAAAATTCATTAAACTGGGTGGGGGCTCTGGGAATGGGAGTGTTAGTGATGAATGATCCCGTAGAACTCTGCTGATTTTACTTATACTGCTTCTACGAGATCTCTTAACCCTAACTTTTAAATTAAAGCTTTAATGCTTCAACCTTCAAACCCCGTTGTAATGACATTGTGTAGCATTAACCTTGAGCTTGCACCTTCATTTTTTTCAAGAACGCTACGTCATTTTGTCACTCTTTTATGAATGACAGAGTGAACCAGAATTTTGTGTGCTTGGCTATTATTTAACGATAAAAAATGGAAGAGCAGCGTATTCGTGAGAAATTTTGCATAAAATGGTAAACTCCTTTAATGAAACAATACAACAAGCGTGTGCAGAGAATTACTTTAGCCGGTCCCAATGCATAGAATGTTTCAGACATTTCATATCGAGAATAAACCACCAAAATTGGGCGCCCTTCCACGTCATCAAGCGATCTTCATGTCGAGGAATTGCTTGCTTTGATTCATGGAAATCATCATTCTTAAATATCCATAAGATAACTGAAGATCTAGCGATCAGGAAAAGCTCATTTCACGTAATGCTGACTGCAAATGCATCGCATTACAGCAAAATCTGTGCCTTATTTCTTTACTGATGAGCAAAACATGAATAGTTTGAGAGCCAATCAGGAATTGTTGGATCGTTGAAATGCGGATGAAAACTTTCTAAAACATATCATAATAAGTCGTAAATCTTCAGATTTGATCCTGTTGACTTTCTTTTGCTCTCAACACTGATATCCACCTTGAAAAGTCGACAGTTTAAAGCAATGTAAGAGCACGAAGAAAATTCGCCGCGAGATCTACATGCGGTTCCAGGAAGGATTCCCAGAACCATCATATCAGTGGACGACAGGGTATAAATAAAGAAGGAAAGTATTTTGAAGGAGACAACTCTCATTAAAAGGTGCTCTTAGCAGTTATTGATTTATTTTAAAAATTCGTTTTCTTTTTGGACAGATTGTATTATGAAGAAGTGAAACGGCTAGATCATCAGATATAGTTAGCTATTGTATACCATGTTTCTTTGCCGGACGGCTTATTTGAGAGAATGTATCATGTTTCTGGCAGATGGAGTAAAAAACACAGTTCTGTCTTAGATTTGTATTTGTAGCATTCGAGATGCATAGTGTTCTGTTACATTTTAACTGGATTACTTATTAGGTTTAACTCTACAAGTGGCCAAACCAGGTTTTCCCTTTCTTCATGTTCAGTGTCAAAGCGGCTAACTCATATTTATTGGTAAATTTTCTTAAAAATCTCATTGCAAAGATTTCTTTAGGTAATGGAATTTCTACTGCTTGTCAAAAAAAAAAAAAAAAAAAAAAACTGGTTACTGCACAAAAAACTTGGGTTAACTCTACAGGCGACCAATTGTTGAGAGTCGATAATCTGGTTTTTGAGTAATGATCTCATTATATTTAAAGGAGATAAACAGCGTTTTCCCCCGCAAGTAATCGAAACTTCGTAATCTAAAGAAATCTTTATCAAAAGAAGTTTAAGGAAATGTGTCAATAAATATGAAATGTTGGATTCATTAAAACTGCTGCTTTCAGTACAGCTTATTATCCAAATGAGCAAACATTATTTCTTACCAAAAACAAAAAAACGCATAATTTTGAAGCCAGGATAGCGTTATTTATTTTAAGTAATGCCATTTGTTATCGAAATTGTTTAATTTAGTCTACCAGGACTTCAATTCAAACCTTTTAAAAACACTGCCGGTAGGTGTTCTTCTCTTAATCAAGTTCAGAAGCATCCCTAAGGTCGGTCAACCGGGCGTAAGCTTCCCTTCCCAGGAGCTAGTGGGATCCCGCAACGAGTTACTTTATGTGTAGATCAGAAACTGATACAAGATTATGAAATCTAGCCAAATTAATTTCCTGTATGGCCAAGCCCAACCCCTACTTAGATAGAGAAGAAATACTAAGACAAGAAAGATCATATAACCGAACGTTGCTTTCCTTATAGTATAAATTATGTGAAGGATAAAATTTAAGTGAGATAATAGATAAATTTGCTGAAATTAAAGCTCGCAAAATAAAGTTATATTAATTTTGCTTTTCTTTTATATTAATATCAGTGTGTTACAAGTTGAGAATTACTATTTAGATAAGAATAAATGTTGCATATGTGCCTTTCTTTTATTAAAATTTAAAGATTTTATTTATTTATTTACATTTTCTATTGACTGGGAGTCCCTGTTCATATTTGCGCCCGGGACCTCAAAATCAAAGGGAGAGGCGCTGATTAAGTTATCCATATTTCTGAAAGATTTATACTGTTAAACTTTGTATTAAGACAATGTGAAACAATAAGTGCAATAACAACTCGATTTTCTGATTTAATTTGCTAGATTAGTGTCCTATTTTAAGGCTATACGAAAGTTACTGAGAAAAGAACTCATAAATTTAACCCGGGGTCTAATGATAAGTACAACCTCTCAACCGGAATAACACTCTCCAAACTTCTCTATCCCATCGTCGTGATAGCCAATCCGTGATTTTCTGATTCCGAATACAAGACTTTGCCATTTGACTACCATGGTTCTGACGTGATTTGTGGGATGGATTGAATATTTTAATTTCAACTTTCCAACAAATTACTTTGACCGAAATGCATTTTCTTATCTGTGACGAAATTACCACCAACAACAAAAAAAATATAGAACCTTAGATGTAAATAAATGCAGGACAGAAAAATTAGAAGAGTTCCCCCCCCCCCAACGAATGTTTTTTTTTTATTTTTCTTATTCATGAATTATATTTGTTACGAAATTCAAGCATTAATTTTAATGAAATAATTAAAATTAATTTCAGTTTTAGTTAACTATCGAGTTTAAACTAGTCAGATATATAGAAGTTTCACCCTAGATGGCGGAGCTGGCATGCACCAGGCCAAAATTACAGCGGATCTTCGATAGAATCGGGTCTCGAACCTTTCAGCATCCAAAGCAGAAACCGAGAATCTACCACCAGATAACCGCAACCCAGCATTCTGGCGAGAAGACATTGTTCTCTAACATTATTGTAAAAAGGGGATTACTTTGCACCGACTTTCATGATTTCAGAAAGAATTTCGAGATTATTTGCATGTATTTCTCTGAAAAAAAGGCCTTTTCTCATTTTTTCCTCGTTGGAGGATTACTAGAGAAACGTTTTGCAGAAAAATTTGGATAATTCAGTAATTTAATAATAAATTATAGTTTTACGAAATTTTGGTGCAAAGTTACCTCATGGGTGAGGATTCTTTACACTGGTTATTTTTTCAGTATACAGTGGAACCTCGGTAATCCAAACCACAGGAATAAAAAATTTCGGATGATCTGAACATCTTTTTTGAGTTTTCTGAAAAATTCTTATTAGAAAATGAAAGAAAAAAAAATTACGAATGAGAAACAAAGCTAAAGTTTCTTCCAAACTTAAAAGAAACATTTGAATTGCTGTTCAAGAATAAATACAGCACCTTAATCAGTAGAAAAAAAAATCGATTACCTTCTTTTGACGCAAGAAACTAAACCTGCTTGACGATGTGATGTTGCGCCAGCGCCGCATAAACATGACATCAGTCGGTGCAGCGGCAGCGTGATGTTCTATGCAGCGTAGCTCCAGCTCAAGTGCACTCGCAGCATCTACTTGTGATACCAGATCTGTCGAGACGTCTTCTTCTCCACTTTCCTCGGGATTATCTTGATCTCGATTCTTCAACAAGAATTAATTCATATGCACGACGCATTCTTCAACACGGTCAACACTTCGACACAACGTAACAATGACACGCTTCGATAAGGCAACGCGTACATGAGCAGTGAAGTGAACACTGACTCGATTCGGGCGGACTAGACAACAGGTAAAACCAACCCCGCCACTGTTAACCCAGTAGGCTATTTTTAGCACGCGTTGCCATAGTAACCATGGATCACTCCAGATCAAGGTTACTACCCTCCACTTGTTTGCCTACGGCTGCGCTTATCGTGCGAATCGTCGCTAGCTCTTTCCGTACTCTTTCACAGAGCATCCAAAGTCAGTACTCTACTGCATTTGGTATATCAAGAGTATTTTACCGAATTTTCTGGATAAGCCGAATTTCTCGAAATCCGATCAGAGGTCATTCCCAATTAGTTCGGATTCCCGAGGTTCCATTGTATTTCAATAACAAACTCACAGTGCACAATGTTAGATATTTTTATTGAAAACTTGTGTGGAAATATACAAGAAAAATAAATTTTATAAATTCCATGATTATAATTAACAATTTTACTCCATTGTATCCGGTCAAATCAGGATACCGTTTTAGCAATATTTTTATCCAATTATTTCCAGGTGTGTTATTAATATATCTATTACCACACCTTTTTAGCAAGGTTGGATTATTGATAGGAAAACCAAAATCACTGAACTGTACTATACAAGTTGAAGCGGTCTTTTCCTTCTCATTGGAGATAACCAGGAGTTTTCCAGCTTTCCATATATGAAGCAGCTTTCTTTGGTAACAAACTGTTCGCTTGGAGTACCAAAAAGAGTTTCTGCCTCTTTGAGTGTGTACTAATCTTGTAAAATGGCATTCAAGTAAGCTTCTAGGGTCTCTGGAAAGAAATCCATATACTTACAAGTCTCTTCCTTCCTTTTACACACCCTAGGAATACTGAAGCTGAAGAAAACATTATTATTTAATACGAAATTAAATTAAAGAAAACAACTGGGGTTGCTTTGAACCGCAAATTTCCCTGGTGCAAAGAATCCCTCTTTTTCGGAGCAAAGCTATCCCAAGTCAGAAAAAAAAATTAATTACAACTTAACTAACAAATATAATTGGTATTCAAAGCAACAAAATGTAAGCTTAGTTTATTATCTTTCATATTTAAATGCACTTGCCTTCAGAAATGCTGTACTTTCTTCACCAGAGACAGAATTTTCAGCACTAGAAGTTTCGCTGAAAAACTGGCTCAATGTTTTCTTCCTTCTGTAATCTCCTGAATGATTGTCATACACGTTTAAGGAATGAAATAGACTATACAGCGTTGCCATGAAACGAGAACAAATCTCAATCCCATACACCTAATCAGTTGGTCTCTATTTTACCTTCCACCAAACAATTTATTCTGGTGCAAAGTTACCTCCACGAGTGCAAAGTAACCCCTTTTTACGGTACGTACTCTGCCCAATAAATGCTTGAACTAAGGCACTAGTGTGGCCTTATGATCATGTTTACCCTGTATGCTCTGTTGGGGGTATCTACAAAAGAGTCTACGACATACCGTCGAGGAAGGGCAATGGCGGAATGTTTTTGTGGTACCCTGTGTTTTGCTCTTGTCGACGAAGGAGACTGGATCAAACACTCAACAGTAATTTTTTGGTGAAGATTTCTCAGGAAATTTATGAAATGTTTAAGGTTGTCTATGGAGATAACAAACTGAAGAAAATAGCTCTTTTCAAGTGCATTAAGTATTTCAGTGAGGGCCATGAAGTTTGCAAAGAGAAGGCCACCGTCGACCTCATATGTTAATGAAAACATCGAACTTCTGTGGCCTCATGTGCTTTCCAATCAACGTTTCACTGTCCGGATGATTGCCGATGAATTGAATTTGGGAAAATCATTTGCGCACACGATTCAGACAAATCATTTGGAAGTGAGAAAATTGTGTGCAAAAATCGTTCAAAAGTCCTGCTTATTCAGCGATGATTGTCGACAAGTTTCTAGCCATATTTCTATTAAACCCATCAGAGTCTAGATCACTCTCCCTGTTGTTTCTGTGATATCATTTTGTTCCTGAAATGCAAAATGGTCATATGGTTGAGGTACTGGACAATATGGAGACGATAAAACTTGAAAAAGGGGGTAACTAAAGAATATGACTTTTGAAGATTTCCAGGACTTTTTCGAAAAATGGAAACGGCAGATGGGACAAGTGAATATTGATTCAAATTGGTAACATTGTGAAGAGGAGAAGATCGATATACCTTAAATTTTGTAAAATTAAGTTTTTAATTCTTAATTCAAGTATTTACTAGGCAGGTTAGGTACCGTATTTTCTTGAAAATGAAACCTTAAATCCTAGCCTGGTTCTTCAGATGTTGTAATATACACGCTACCTCAAAGTAAGCCCTTGTTAAGATAATCAGACAGACGGTAGCATTTAATTCGTCCATTGTAATACACTGGGGCTTACAGAATTATTTAACAGTAATATTAATAAATGGTATAATTGATACTAAAGTTTTAAATAAACGATATTATAATATATAATTATATATTTATAATTACCCAGGTGGTGCACAGATATAACTACCGCACAGATATTCAGGCCGTAATTTGAGGTTTGTCTTCGTGATGTGGCCCCACGGTTGACGCATCGAGCATCGGTACTCCACCCCCTGCTTTGTGTCGTTACGTCACTGCTTCATTATATTTATTATAAATCCATAAGTCACTTTTATTTGAATGAAAGATAAATGCATAGCTGGAAATCCAAATATATCGTAAAGAATGAGGGAAATTAAGCAGACTAATCTGAACTTGAAGATCTAAATCTCCAAAAATCACTTGTTACGTTTTCTAATTCTGATTTTTTTTCCTTAGTGGAATGGAGAAATCCGCAGTTAATCAATTTGTAATAAATAAAACAAGATTTTTCGCTGATACAGTGAGAAGACTGGTGTAAGAAGATCTGATCACTTAATCGATCACACAGAATGACAGCATGTCACTTGGAACAGATAGTAACAATCCCCTGGAAATTTAACGTTGTTGCCTTTGCCATTTCATCAGCTGAAAAAAAAAACAAAAAAAATGATTCTCAATGACTCGATCAAGAAAATAGGAGTTTTAATGAATTCAAAGGTTTTCTGAATTTGTAACCTTTGCTATTATTACAGCAGAATTTCCAAATGTCAGAAATATCAACAAATCAACTGAATGGAATCCAGTTATAGTATACTATATTTTCCCAAAAATAAGACACAGATTTACATTAATTTTTGCTTCAAAACGCATTAAGCCTTATTCTAAGGGGATGTCTTATTTTTTTCAAAAACATTAATCTACATTTATTCAGACAGAGTCGTGTCCTCTTCTGAAACAATATTGTGTACTCCAAACCTATTTTTAATTTTTATATAACACTTCCATTTTTGTAAAGATGAAATTTTGAAATCGATTTTCTCTCACTTCCTGATGTACTACAATTTTGAAATTTTGTGCATTTGTGTATTCTCGATGACAATACACTGTTTTAAATTTTTCATATCTTAATTAATCATTCATTCAATTAATCGATTGATTTAACTAACTTGTGATTCCGTTGACGCCACCTGCTAGTGATTTATTTCACGATTCCATGATATTTCTAACAATAAATTATAAATTAAAGACTAAAAAGTAGAAAAGAATTAAAATTATTTCTACTTTTCAATACACTAATACTAGTGTGCTTTTAAAAATCGCGTTTATTAATTTACTACAAATTGCCTCGCTCGGTATTTATTATCGTTACGCCTCTATAATGAAGATCGATTTAGATTAAATAGCACAGAGATAAAATAATTAGGCAAATAAAGCAGTGCCTTTTTTAAATTCCTGTGATAGTTTCAGTGGCATAAGTATGATCTTTGAATAATTTTTTCTCATTCTTTTTTGATAGCTTAGTGCAGATGATGTATGATAGAGGATACGAATAAACTGTTTTGTTGTTTGACATAAGATAAAGTACTAATGGATATTCCAAGATAAACATGTTTATGAAACATTTCTCATGAGATTATTCTTTTTGAAAGTTTGATCGTCTTTCATGGCATAATTTTTTTGGTATGACGTTCAACAAAAAATATAACCTTACAATTATTAGAAAGGTTCGATTGTTTTTCGTTTCGAAATCGTTCAAAATCAAAATGATAAGATTAGAAAAATGGATTTTCCCTGGAAAATTCGTAAAATTTCTAATCAGTAACATCGCTTCTTCATATATGTAGTCTGTCCAATAAATGCACGAAATGAGGTTATAAAAATTTCATTTTTCAAAATTTAGATACATCAGTCTTCATCCCTTCAAATTACTCCCTATTTGGACAGCAATACACCTGTCCCATCCTCGTTTCCATTGTCCAAAACATACCTGGAAGTTCTCAATATACACTCTCTTCAGCTGCCTCGCCATTTCATGCTTTATCATTCCCATATTGTCCTGGTACTGACGCCGCATGACCATTTTGCATTTCAGGAACAAATTGATATCACTGGGGACTATGTATGGTGAGTAGGGATATATAACATATTGATCGAATTACGACCAGAAACTTGCCGACAATCACTGTTGAATATTCAGGATTTTTGGAAGAATTTTGCACACAATTTTCTCCACCTCAAATGTTTTCTTAGAATCGTATGCACAGACAATTTTCCAGAATTCAGTTCATTAGCAATCATCAGTGAATCGGCGATGTGAAAGCACAAGAGACTGCGCACGTTCGATGTTTTCATCAACATACGAAGTCGATGGTCGTCCTGGCCTTGCATCAATCTTGTAGTCTTCACGACTCTAGTTGAAATACTCGATTCACTTGAAAAGAGCTGTTTTCACCATTGTATTTACACATAAACAGCGTTCTACTTTTCAGAAATTTTCTGACAGTTTTTCCCCAAGTTTCACCCAAAACATGATTATGAATCTTTGTTCCAAACATTTATCAGTCTCCATCGTTGACAAAGGTAAAAGCGGACTGCCAGAAAGATCCTGCCTTTAATTGGTATGCTTGTCTCGACAGTTTGATGGTTACTGATGCTACAGTTGATCTCCGGAATACAAAACAGACAGTGCATATGGGAAAATATCATCTCAAGACCATCCTAGTGTCTTAGTACAAGTATTTATTGGACTGAATACGTGCATTGAGCTATGCCAAGAGTCATAGCCAAGATTTTCTTTGCATCAGCCAAATCGGGAAAAATCAGAAGACTCGTTGCTGTAACAATAATCATCTACTCGAATCATGGTCCCTAAAGGTGAAATCGAATTTAGAAAACTTAGAAGAAATTTGCTAATCTGTATTTCTGATAAGTTGTATTTTGCAAATTTCTTATTATTTTAACAAATTTCTTTAGAGTATTTATTTATTTATTTATTACTAGCCGCCTTCGGTTACCAGCTTGTTTGCCGGGAATATAATTTCAATTGAATCTTGCATCATTTTATATTCATGGTTCTCTCAACATCGTAAGTAGATCGTAGTAAATATTTAACCCATGTTCTTTTAGTGGCCTTGCACCTGTTCTGTTCATTGTCTACGTAAATGTCCTTAATGGAGTCAAATAACTGTCCATGTCATGTAATATCTAATTGCAAATTGTCAGCGCCATCTTCACTTTGCCCATGTCATGTAATATCTAATTGCAAGTTGTCAGCGCCATCTTCACTTTCTTATTCCTCTTGCAAAATATGCATTTGATTTGAACATTAAAATGGCGCAACACATTTTATGGCCAGCGGCATGTTTGCTGAATTAAAACATATTGAGAAAAGAATGAAAACATAGCAGCCATAATCATTCAGCAGACTTGAAATATTTCTTCATATACATAATATCTCAGAGAGCTTTATGTGTACAGATTCCACATAAATTTTGATGAAATACAATATGAAAGCAAAATGTATTGGGTACATGTACCTTAACTTTCACCAATGAAAGAGAAACACGCAATTAAGTACATTTGTTTAAGCAATAAAAACAGTTTGAATTGCGTTGCAACAATGAAAAGTATTGTTATAAACTATACCAAAAATATTTTTAAAAGGTATTAAAATTAAAGAAAAAATTGTACAGCAATTTAATTGACTTCATTAAAAGAGTAATTTTTTGCACTTTCAGATGGTGTAAAAATAATTTTTGTTCTATAATATTTTGGGAAGTTATTAAGGAAAAACTCCAACATTTTGCTTAATTTTTAATTAATAAAAATTTAATTAAAATTTCAAAAAAGGGCTCCTAGTTGCTCCTTCCCACTCTCCAAAGTATGTTTGTGCCAAATTTCGTAGCTCTAGGCCCAGCGGTCTGCCCTGTAGACAACCAACACACACACAAACACAGAGACACACATTCTCCTTTATTATTAGTAGAGATTGAACTTGGCACCAGAAATTCGTATTCCTTTTTAAAAATTGTACCCGTTTGATAAATATATTAGACGGAGTTCTTTTATTCGGTGTTTCTTACAGGATAAATTTATCCTGCAGCTCTATTTTCTTTGCAAATTCACGTTTTACGTTCATTAATTCAGCCTTTGGTTCTGTTTAGATTCATCACAAAGAAATTGGTCAGAGGCTGGAAATTTAAACCTCTGAATGTAGAACAATACCAATTGCTTCTCCTAGATATTCGAATAAATTTAAATTATTCAGTATCGTGAATATTTCGTGATGAAATATATTTCCACAAAGGTGTTTATTTTGTAAAATTTGATTATAAATATAGGGTAAGATTGCCAAATTTGGGCCATCTGAACATTTTTTTAATGTACATTGATAGAGAAGTAGTGTTAATAAAAAAGTAGTTGCATGTTTTGTAGTCAATTTATTTTTTGAGAATTACATTTTAAAGTAGAAAAAATAGCATAAAAATTGCGTCATCGGTCTAATTAAGGAATTCAAAGGTTAGAATACTGATTTCTCAAATTGTGCTGTCACTTTCATTAAGCACCATTAAATCAAAAATATTTTTTGATTCTCAAATTCACACCAGCAAATAATGTATGAATCCAAATATGACATTTTATGCCCTGCATCATTTCTGTTTCTTTCTCAGTTTCCTGACATATAATACAAATCTTATATAGCCTTAATTTTTGTTCTTTTTGATGTTTTAATGTTCTTTTCTTTCTTCCTTTTGCTTTGGCTTGTTCCACTTTCAATTTATGAGGACTGCTAGTGATTATAACTGCTTTTTGGGCTATTCCTATTGTTCAATATTATAGTCCCATTCATTTAGGTAACCGTTTGCAGTCCAATCTAAGCATCTTTTGGACAACAAAAAATCCCCATACCTTATCTTCAAATTATTTTAATAAAATATTATGGTAAGTTGTAGCCAAACAAGTTTCCTCTTTGATGTTATAATAACATATTTTTCCACTTACTTTAAAACAAAGCAAAGACTATTCGTCTTTTGTCAAAATATTTTATTAATGATATCTAGATGCAAACACTTGTTCTCCAACTGCAACCTCATAGGGCTTTCTCTAAAAAATGAATCCAGAAACTACATCGTTGTCACATAAGTTGCCTATTTTACGGCCCAAATATTTAATAAAACTGAAGTTCCAATACCGATCCAATCTTGGTGACGGTCCGAATTCGGTAACCCTTTCCTACATATAAATCCTTAGAGTTTCAAATAACGTAGTCAAACGTTGTCATTTAATCTTATTTCTACAATGACATGCTTCTGATTTTCTGAAATCCGTTTCATCTGGTGCATGCTAATATGACTGCATAAGGGAGTTAAACAAACAGTATAGAAAATAAGGTATTGTCATTTACCTAATTATGGATTATGGTTTAAGGAATGTTTTGACTGAAATTCGATTTTTGTATCGTTGATGGGCAGTGGTAGTTAGACCAATACAACGGCGTAGCTGAAGGGGGAGGGGCGGTCCGCCTCGGGTACCATTTTCGATAGAGGCGGCAAAATCAGACATGTAGGAAAACAATTTTATGACTAAGGAAAGCAGCGACACTAGCTCAATCATCGTGTACTTGAAGAAAAGGAAGTAATTGATTCGTATATTTCGCTTTTTGTCAATAAATTGCCGATATATGAAATGAACACTGGTGGTGGACGCGCGATTTCATAACCTATCTGAAGACATTGAAGGCGTCGAACGACGAATTACGTAACTAATAATTTTTTCCCTGGAGTTTATTCTTATTATTTTGAGATTGTAACTTGTAGAGGAAGGGTGGCATATTGCAAGTTCGCCCCTGGCGGCAAAAGTTGCAGCTACGCCACTGGACAAATGTGGAACTGTCTTAATTATGAATCAAAGACAGGTACATTTTGTAACGTATTAGTTTGGTATTAAGAAATATCAAACTTTAAATTGGTGGTTGGCTTAATTTAGTTAGGTTAACTTTTCGTTTGGAAGCTAACGAGAGCTATTTTAGAGAGACATCGTAATTTTAAACCGTCATCAGATGACAAGGATGACACCTTAGCTAACACCTCTCCACAGTTCCAAACCTGACCACTCGTAGGACGTTTAATTCCGATGTATTTAACGTGCGCCAGGTCCATGCGCACGGAGGATCTTCGGTTGAACCGGGTCTGAAAACCGAAACTCTGGCACTAGGTTAACGCAGCCCATTTCAGGTGGTGATATGTAGATATACAGGGTGTCCCAAAAAAG
Organism: Araneus ventricosus; assembly: GCA_013235015.1. NCBI lineage: Eukaryota > Metazoa > Arthropoda > Arachnida > Araneae > Araneidae > Araneus > Araneus ventricosus. Next base: position 1,102,482 of record BGPR01000162.1, on the reverse strand, counting down.
TGGAACAAGCATTTATTTCCTTAAATATTGGTCATAGACAATTACTTACAATTACAAAGTTTAATCAAATAAGGTAGAAATTTGTGTGAAAACACTTTGGCTTCTGTGGAAGTTGAAATTAAAAAGTTAAAAAAATTAAATTTTTATGCGTTCCCCATAGAGCAAAAGTGTCAATGAGTAAAATGTTCCTCTTACACTCATCTATGTACTACTCAACTAAGTTTCACGATTCTATCTGCAAAACTTGCAGATATATATTCAGGAAAAATGTAAAGGGGCTGCTCACAAATTTATATGGAGATGTTAATTGAAGAAATACAATTTTATTCAACATAGAAAAACTGCGAAATGCAAATATTTGTCTAGTAGTACATCATCCAATTATCATGGTTTGAAAAAAATTTGCCCTCGCATACTGTTATTCAGTTTCATTGGCATATAGTTGCAAATATCGACTTGATAAAAAATGGAAGGGCAACTTGAGAAGATGAAAATTTAAGGCATAGCAGGAAAATAGGATAAAATGGGACAAGAATTAATAAATTATTTTATCTCAGCATTTCCTGAAGGCAGTGACGTCCTTTATGGTTGCAGAGTTGCAGAACTCACTAAAATTATTTTAAAGATTCGTATTTTCGTTTTTATTCTCAATTGCTTACTTCTCCACTCTTCTCAACGAAAAAAACTTAAAAGCAAGAAAAGAAGACAGAAAATTAATGAAAAAGCAAGATGTAGAATGTAGGATGCAGCTGCACACCAAATTGTTTTGGAAAGCACCAAAATTCACTCTTCGCGTACAACTAAGTGACATAATGGCCTTTCTGGCCTTGAACTTAGCCAGAACTGGATTTTCGGATACTCCTGTTTGGTGCTAGGCCAACTAATGTTCTTTTTTTTGTCTTCCTTCAATCTCACACAAGGTTCATCTTCGCGCTCTTGATTTGTTTTTCTTCGATTTGTCTTTCATTGGCTGTTTTTAGGTTTTGGATTAACTTTCATGTTGCCTGAACGGGAACTTGGCTGGTTACTACGTATTCGCTTTCTGTTCTTAAAAGTAACTCACCTAAAAAAAGGACTGTAATTTTCTAAAATACAATTCAGATAATTACAACTACAAGTTTGGACTATTTGAAGGTAAAGCTATTTTTGTAAAATTGTATTTCAATAGTATTCTGGTAATATTTTTATAGCACTGCTTGTTTCTGAGCAGATGAGCCATCACTGCTGATATATCACCGTGGGCAATTTTCGAAGGTTCACAAAATGAACTATTTTTGTAAATACTTCAATTAATGTATTATTTGACTATTTTTTAGATTTAACAAGAATTAATAAATACATTGTTATATCCTGATTCCACCCTTTTAATAACTTATTGAAATGTGTATATTATCCCTGAAATGTATCTTGAAAGACTGGATCAAACACCAGTGAGAGGTATGGAAAAGTGGTTTAAGTCAATAAATTTGTCTCCTTATATCTCTGTAAGTTTTGTATATAGGAGCGTGCAACTTTGTATGTGAAAAGATGATTGTAAGGAAAGCATTTTACTAATTGACATTTTTGTGCAACGGAGGCCGTATAAAATTTAGGTTTTGTAACTTTTTATTATCAATCTCCACAGAAATCAAAGTATTTTCATACAAATTCTTACCTTATTTGATGAAACTTTGTGATTGGAAGTATATATCTAGGATCAATATTTAAGGAAATGAATGCTTGTTCCACTATTTTGGGACACCCTGTATACGTAGATGAATAACAGAAGTGCAAATATATACTTATGTTTTTCTGCTTACACTTTGACATTGACTTTTGCTGGAAAGATTAGGAGAAAGGTTAAACCGCTATGTGATATGTTGTTTTCCACTTTCTCGTACACAAAGTATATAAAAAGACAACGTATTGTAAGCGTCAAAAATTCGACCTCGAGATTTTGATGTATTTCCTCGTTTGTCACATCCCAAAATCCGAATAATACATTTTTGGACTTAAATCAACCTGCCGGTCTGTGAACACGATAAATTGAAAACGCAACGAGCTAGACGAATGATATTTGGTATGCAGTCTTTAAATTAGACTTGTAGTTTTCGGTCGAATTCCGAACGAAATTCGCCAAAGAAAAGTCTGTGCTTGTGAACACTATAATTCAAAAACAAAACGAGTTAGATGGATGAAATGTGGCATATAGTTCTATCATCTATCATCAGAACTGTAGATCAAATTTTGGGCCAAGTCCTTTAATGATTGAATATCGTTGTGTCTATTCGTGCGTATGTGATTGCGATAACTAAAAAACGCAACAAGTTAGATGGAGGGATTTTAATTAATGATCGTTACACCAAAATTTGACTCTAATTTTGAACTAAATTTGTCAAACTGTAGACTGCTGTTCGTGTGTATGTGAACGCGATAACTTAAAAACACAACAGGTTTAGATAAATATAATTTTGTATGTGGTATTTTCTTCAAAATTGCAGATCTATATAAAATGTTGGTCCCAATTAGTATAAGGGAAGAGGTCAAAAAAGCATACTCGATTTTCGTCACTATACTACGAAGCTAAACGCAAAACGCGCCGTACTGATTAAGTATATGAGAAGGTCTAGGGGAGAACACTCCAGCTTGTTTAACCTGTTTTTTACGAGGGGTGTCCGATATTAAAAGTACAGGTGGCTGTTCTACAAAATGTGCATGCACTATATTTGCGCCATATGGATGAATCAATGTCACGCTGGGGTAAATGCCTCAACTTTTGTGGAGATTATATCGGAAAATAAGCAAAAGTATGTTTTTTGTGGAATGTATGAAATATTTTCTTTATTTATAAATGTTAGTATAGTTTTGGGTTGTATCTTTTATATGAGACACTTCTCATCCAAAATGGATGTGTTGCTTCGCATTGTTTTATTTTGTATTTTATATTAATTTATAGTTTTACTTATTGTACAGCACTGAGATTTTTCTTTACATAAAAGATGGTTAATTTACTTCACGAAGCGAAAAGCTATGCGTAAATAAAGTTTATTATTGTCCCGAGAGTATTTTTTAAATGTTTTTTTCCTTATGGTAGTGCCACCTGTGGCGGAACTCATTTTTTGGAAACTTGCCACTATGCGTCTTTTTCTTCAACAGATTTTTTTCACTTATGAATTTTTTTCGTTTTATTATTCTAAACTAAATTGCACGAATTATTTCAGAAAATAATAAGGATTTATGGGTCGATCATTATCTGGTAGAAATTATTCTTCATTCTTCTTCATTGTTTTTTTCCTCATTAAGAAAACTATGATCATCGCCAGAGCATTTAGATTTTGTAGACGCAAAGATAAGTGATCTAGAAATCCTTTACGATCGAAAAGTTACGTAAAAAATTAGTTCTCCGATTGCGGCTATTGCAGTAGTTGGAGAGAGCTCCTGTCAATGGAAAGCACAAGCGAACAAATCTACATCTAAAAACTCGAAAATGATGATTAACATAAACGAAGGAAGATACAAAAAATTACTTTTATAAAATTTCTTTAGAAAGAGAGTTTTTGCGAATAAAAAAAAAGACTTCACGTTTATTAGTTCTGGCACTTTTACCTCTTTTCTTTAAAATCTCTTTAAAAATAATTATTGTTAACACAATCCTGAGAAAAAAATCTTGTCGGTTGTACATGAGAATCCTTTTAATGTAAACTCGCGTCCAGTACAGTGAACAACAACAGAAAAAAAATCTGTTTTTTAAAAAAAGATCTGCGTTAAGTGAACTCATAAGTTGGAAACAAACATTGGAAAGAAGATGAAATAAATTTAAAAAAAAAGAGTTGTGCGGTCTATTTTTTCCCACTTATTTCTATTTCACGTTTCATTTCTTTCAAACCTTTCTTGTTCGGTTTCTTTCTTATTGTAAGAGAAGGAATACGTCATACAATTTTTCTAACACTTTTTATCATTTTTCTGTAAAAGAGGCACTTTCTTCAGCTGAACCTTATTTCATCTGCCTTTCCAGACATTTTGTTTAGCTAATAATTTAAAATTTTTTTCCGTATACAGTGCCTCAAACAAGGCTGGGGCGTAATTTGGGGCAACCCAAAATAAACTTCCCGTCTCTTTTAGGCTTTTGTGTTAAAAAGTAACGCTTAAAGTATAAAACTGGGAAATAATATTTATTGTTACGTTTCTGGTGGTTTCGACTTCGGCTTCAACTCCTTTAAAAG
>BGPR01000162.1:1082525-1098270 GCA_013235015.1 Araneus ventricosus | reverse complement strand
CCTCGTCTGACAGCTAATGCTGTTCATGAGCATACTGACCGTTGCTTTTTTTGGAGGGCAGATAAATTCCCACTATCTATATTTAAAATAAAAATATAAAGTAGATGCCCAGATGCCCTGTGTATCCAGTAACCCTATGATGTCAGATTCACCACTAACACTGATTTGTCTGTCTTTATGAAGCTGTCAGTATTATATGTTATTTTATATACACTGATGAATTTTAAATTTAACAAATATCTTTAGTTAAGGTAGGTATTTGAGGTTTAATGGTGCAAGAGCCAGATATGGATATGCTGCTCCAAATCCTAAGTTTTAACTCCAAGAGCGTGAGTACTAAACACTTTTAAATAACAATAATTTTCTATATCTGTAATCTACGTTTTGCCTTATTCTGGGAAATATAAATTCTGCTCAGAAATTGTTATGCTAATGAAATTATGTTAATCATTTTCTTTTGATTAACAGCTATCTGTATAAATTTTTAGCACTTCAAACCGTTATTTATTGAACAGCATAATACTTTAAATATCACCTACTGATTTTCAAAATGTTCAACTTTCTTAAACTAATTCATCATAAGCATGATCTACAATTTCAACACAACAAACATTTTCTTTTGAAGCTTTTGTCTTTCTGCTTTTGAAATGACTGCTTCTGTCAAACAGCAGATCAAATCTATGATGAGAAGAGAGAGAGAGCACAGAATGAAGTCCATCAGACTTATTTTTCCCTCTCCATTCTGAATAGTCTCCAATTGTCTTACTGTTGATGTCATCTATTTTAATGTAGCCTCTTAGGTTGCAGCGATGGAAGAAATAATTATTTCCAAAAGCTGTCATACCCATTCGATAATTACGCGATTCCCGGTGAATAATTTTTAAGTGCTTCCATCAGCACTTGAGTTCTGTTGAAATGTTCTCCTTCAATAATGAGGTATCGAAGAAGTGGCTGACAATTAAAGCAGGGGTTGAAACTGCTCTCTTAATAACAAGATCGTGCCTTCTGAGTTGGAAAGCCAACTGGAGTACCTTTTTTACTCTGGGGAACGTCTAATAATGTCTCTGGGGTACCTCGAGGTACGCACTTCTCAGTAGGCTTCATCTCGATTCTTTCTCGAAGGTCTGAAGTGTCGAAGAATAAAAATAATTAAAAAATCAACGCTTTTATTAGTGCACTATAAAGAAGAAAATAATTTTTTATAAAAAATCTGGAGGCCAAAACAAAAATCGTAAACGCGTGAGACGCTGATATTTGTACTCTAGGCAAAATGGAAGTTTAATAAAATTCATAATATATTTCAATTTTTAATGAATGCTTAAGAATTTTCTTCTTATGATTATGGCTTAGTTTCCTTATCTTATTATTTTCAGCGAACCCTGGTTTTACGATTTTTGTTCTCACTTCCACACTTTTGATTTAAAAAATATTTTCTTCTTTTTAGTATACTAATAAAAGCATATTTTTAAAACCTTTTTATGCATATTATTTTCTATTTTAGTATTTAATATATTTCATAATTCATTAATAATATTATTATGGAATCTCAAAATCAAATTTTTGCAAATTCGCGACTAGATGGTGCCTCTCATGTGGAATCAAAATAAAATTAAAATTGATTAGTAATTGATAATTAAGTTCTGAAAATATTAAAATACTAGCTGTTACCCGCGACTTTGTGCGCGAAGAATTTGAATTATTAATTTTTTTAAATTAACGAATGTAATTGTTTCGTTACATGTTGAAACGGGAAATTAAAAGTTTTGACGGTTGATAATACATAATGGGACGGCTAACAGGAGTGTCTGCTGATATAGTTAGGTAATTTGTTTATCTATGCTAACACACTTTTGTATACGACGTTTTTTGTTTTACGTTTTCTGCACGGATGTAGAGTTTTTGTGGGCTGGACACACGTGAACACTACACATATAGTTGCCCATGTGAAAAATATGGTTTTTCCAAACGTACGCCTGCTCCTTTGAGTGTCTGGCCCTGAGCCTGGCATATGCTAATTTTAAAGGGAATTGTTACCTTTTGAACTGGGATGGTAAATTCTTCGGTATTATCGGAATGCGTGGAATTAAAAAACTCTCTCCTCTCGCTATGCCAGTCATAACAGTAGCTGGCACGACGTTTTGACCTAGGTATGTAATTTGTAACCGTGCGCCATTGCGCAGTCTCGGAACATCCAAGTTACGTATCAATAGTTCTGGCACACCGACGTTTAATCTCAGCTTGTCAGAAGGTATCCCTGACAATTCTAAGGAGTTTAAGAACTCTACAGGATATGATGTTACTTGTTATTGCCCATTACCGTATCTACAGATAGATATTGTGTAATACATCCCTCCAGTCAGTGCCAAAATTACCCATTCAACAACCAATCTCTATTCCTCATATTAACTTCTAGGGCAGGATAAACCTTGCTTATCAGTTCCTCTGTACTGTAAATAATTTTGAAAAATTCCTAATTTAATACACTGTTTGAATCTCTAGCAATCGCCAAATCTATTTGGCAACTGTATCAAGCACCAGGTTTGAATCGGTTCTTTCTTTAGTAAACAAAACGTTGAATTCCGTGTTCTTTGGGTTTGTATAATCCTTTCTTTTAAAAAAAGCTCTTAAAGCATTAAAATTCGAAATGGAATTATTGTAATTAGCTAAATCGTTTGGTTTAGAATTTAAACACCAGTGATTATCCAAGTCCTTTGGTTACAAATTTAACCACCAAACAAATCTTTGATGTCGATAAAAAGAGCGATAAAGAATAATTTTGGCAACCTTTCCACTAGTTTAGTTTAGTTATATTAACGTCCCGTTTTGAAGCAACACGAGGGCTATTTTAGGACGGACCTCGTAATTTTGAACCTCAGTCAGATGACGAGGACGACACCTGAGCTGGCACCCCCTATCCAAACTTCTACGCCACACCAAAGGGAGGACGTTTGACCACTACGTATGATTTAGCGTGCAACAGGCCCCATACACGGCGGATCTTCGGTGGAATCGGGTCTCGAACCTGGAACCCTCCGGCCCCAAAGCCGAGACCTTTCCACTAGGCCACCGCGGCCTACAACCTTTCCACTAAATTAGGCTCTTATTTTAAGTAAACATTGAACGCTACAACAATAGAAATAATAAATTTAATATTTTCAAAGTATTCTTAAGGGGTTTATGTAATCCTTTCTTTTTAAATCGGTTAAAAAAACTCTTAAAGCATTAAAATTCGAAATGGAATATTGTAAATGGCTAAATCGTTTGGTTTAGAATTTAACCGCCAAACAAATCTTGGATGTCGATAAAAAGAGCGATAAATAATAATTTTGGCAACCTTTCCACTAAATTAGGCTCTTATTTTAAGTAAACATTGAAAGCTACAGCAATAAAAATATTAAATTTAATATTTTCAAAGTTATCTAGCAATAGATTTTTGTCCCGGCGTCTATTTTGCAGTTATTATTCCGCAAATTAATTATTTATTTCTTTTCTCAGCAAAATAACGTGATGATTTTATTTCTTTTCTCAGCAAGATCACGTGATGCTTGATTCGGTATGTTTACGCATTCCTTAAGGATCATGTGACATTGAAAAATAAAGTAGTAATCTTCGTCGAGAATTGCCTCAATGGTATTTGTTAATTATTTAATTGTCTGTAGTCAAAAATATTGAATTTATGATAAAATCATACATCCTATGTCCGTACTTAGGTTTCAAGCTACAACTCTGCCAATTTTTATCCAAATCGTTTGGTAGTTTGGTCGTGAAAGCGTAACAAACAGACATACAGACAGAAAGACACACTTTCGCATTTATTATATTATTAAGGATTGCATTTTCGTCGGTAGCACAGATCTAGACAACATTTCAGAACTCTAGCACGACAGAAAGTGAGTGAACAATCTGTAACAAAATTTCATCTTTACAAAATTGAAAGAAGCCTATTTAAATAAAAGCATGTTAAAATCTAAATATTTGAGAGAACAATCTAATCTGTATGTAATTTGACTTCCATAACTGTCCGATTATGCATCTTATTTCGTCAAATTATTTCAAAGGATATTTTCATTGCAGTTGGCCTGAGGCTGTAAGTTTCATGTACTAAATGACGTGGCCGAAATGTGAATTTGGAATTCGATGCTACTTTAATTCTAGTTTTTTTCGACTTTCATTTTGATTATTTTAGTAAACTCCTCAAATTATTTCATTTATTCGTTCTGCATGAATGCTTTCTATTGTCAAAAAATAGACATTCATAAAACAAAAAAATACACGTAGCTCCGACCAAGATCTTTGTCGAAAAGTAATTTTTAACAATTAATCTTTTGATTTAATCAATAAAAATATTTATTTACTGTTATCAACCAATAAAACATTTGATAATTAATTTTTCATTTCTAATAATCATTCGTTTCTGTACTAAGGACATCCAAATACAATAAGCCTTTATCATTAATACTTTGTGTGGACGGCAAAATCGCATTCCGCAAAGTAAACTTTCAATTGAAAAAAGGTATTAGGTATAATTCAAATTAAGAAAGTGTGTATAATTTAAACACACTTAAATATTGCTGTCATTAAAAGAGAAAAATTAAAAAAAATATTAATTGAAAGGATTTCTATTACTGCTTAATAATTAGATAAATGATGCAATTATTTTTTAAAAAGTTGGTGATTTTTGCTTGGGACAGTGTCTGATGCAACTCTTTAAAAGTTTCGCGGTAAGGTGCGCAAATGCTTTTCATAAAGTATCTTCTTCTTTCTTCATTTTCGTCAATCTCCATTGCAAAATCAGACAGTATCTTCTTCTTTACTATCTCTGCTTTCACTGTCGGCGGATGTTACAAGATCATCCTATTCTTTATTCGTCATTTCTCGATCGTCATCCTCGATTAATGCTTTGACTTCTCCTTCATCCATGTTTGAAAATCCTTCGCCTCTAATGGACCTTATGCACAGTTTGGGTTCGAGAGTATAGAAAAACAGCTGTGGCGGGATAAACAAAGTGAACGCCTGTTCTTTACTATGTATAATCGGCATGTAAATTGACGACTGAAATATCAATTTAAATTTTTACCTTCGATTTTTTAGCGAAATATTTCGTCAGAAAATTTTATTGATAAAACTGATTTATCTATCATAGTCGATTAAGGACGATTTTTTGTAATATTTATCGCTACAGAAATAAGACAGTGGTTCGTGCAACGATGCATTCTTGTGTATTGTCACAACTCGAAATAAGTGAATTTTTACTTTGTATGGAAATAGTTTCTTTTGCTTTTTTTAAAAATTGATTTCTTCTGTGTTGATTATATGCTTTTTTGTAGCACTTGGTATAGATACTTTTTATGTAAAATGTAAAATTCGCTTATAATATATACTGTTTTATAGAAAATTAAAATTTTTCCTTAATAGTATATATTTCTGACAGTTTTTTTATTTTATGGTTATTGCCTATAAAAGCAGTTTTTTTGGATAAAAATAATAGAATATTAGTTTTAATACATAAAAATCGCAGGCCCTCTTTTATTAACTCAATTTGTTGTCGACTGAAATATTATTAAATTTTTTTGTCTTCAATCTTTTAACGAAGTATTTCGGCAGAAAATTTTATTGGTATAAATTATTTCTCTAGTGTCGTCGATTTAGGACTGTTGTTGTGATCTTCATCCCTTCAGAAATCGACGTGCTTCGTATGACGAAACTTTCTTTTATATTTGTAACTCTCAATACATAATCTTTATCTCTGAATGTTTCTTTCAAATATATTTGAGTTTAAATATATTTCACATTAATTGAATAACTGATTACGGCTATTTGTCATTATTTCTGAAAAAAAAATGGCTATTTTAGCTTGCTATGTATTCTACTCGAACTCCGATCAGCTGTTTTCGGCGTCCCGCCGTCACGTGACTATGACGACACGTGCATAAGGTCCATTGCTGTTGCACTATTTATTTGTTCTACTACTTATTTAGCTTCATTTTTAATATAGCAACGCGACAAACGGTCTTCAGAGGATCGCGTATGAATGAAACTCTTGCTTTGGACAAATTAAATGGAAATAATTAAAATAACGCGTATGTGCAAAATCGCGTTCTGCTAATCCCAGCTCGGCAAGGGTTAACTGTATTCATTCTGCTTTTAGAAGATTAAAATCACCCCTGCTAGATGCATTTACTTCATCATTGAGTTTCAGATACAACACTGAAATGCTGGAATATCTATTAAATATTAATACAAATATAAATCTTGAAGTCAAAGTTACACAGGAATTTTGATCTGTGATTTCAGTTTTTGAGCCTCGAAATTTCACTACTGCCTTTATTTATTTAGGGAGAGAAAATGAATTCGAATCAATGAACGCGTATTTATTTCTATTATAAAAAATGAAACCCTTTCACGCCAGTTTATTTAGTCTTTTTTTGGAAATGCTTTTTAATGACGCAAAATTTTAGTTTCCTTTGGTAGAAATGAGTACACGAGCAGTCTTGATAATGAGAAGTGACGGAACTGTTAATTGTCTTATATATATGTGATATTTTAATTTTTTAACTTTCTTAAATCATTTTTAATAACACCTCATTTTAATTACTTCTACTTCCATCGTAATAAGCGCACTACAACTTTCTTTTCGAGTCACGAGTTCATTCCGGGAAAATTCCCTTCTCTGGGTACTTAAACTTTGTGCGATTCCTATCTGCCCTTTTTGATTCAAGCATGTAAGCTGATAACAACAACGCGCCGCTCAGGCGTAACCTTTTGAATACTAGTCATGGAGCTACGTAAAAACTGAATCCTTTACCCATGAAGAAATAACCTAATATCCTCAATGACTGAATAGAGGAAGATTAAGCCAAATATTGTCTCTTCCTGATCAAAATGTACTACACCTCATCTTCATTAAAGCATGATCTTATATATATATATATTAAATATTGCATATATATATATGTAATATTTTAATTTCTTAACTTGCTGTAATTATTTTAAACGATACCTCATTTTTAATTACTTCCACTTTCATCGTAATAAGCGTACTTCCATTTCCACTTCGAGTCACGGGTCTTTCGGGAAAATCCCCTTCTTCCACTATATAACCTTTCTGCGCATTGTTAACTGCCCTTTTTTGCTCTGACTTGAACTGCCAAGCGACACACGGCCGGTGTTGCTCGTCAGTATGATCATGGCGGGGACTTGTAAAAATGATCCATGATAAAATCATTTAAGCATCTTTGTGGTACTTCAATAAAGTAGATATTCCGTTAATCGTCTATGAAAAATTCTTGCAATGCCTCTACAAACACCCAAAATTTGAAGAACTTCTCATATATATATATATATAATTTTAGTCTTAATTGTAACAGAGTTGATATGCTTTGTTAAAAAAAATTCAATAGGTCCTTTTGGCATTTATTTAGTATTTTTAATTATTAGATTAATTTAGATATAGTTTAGTAAAGATTTTTAGTCTCTGTATTGGATGATTGAAGTGCTTGTTGTTTTCCTTATAAAAATGTGAAAACATTTATATATATATACAGTAGCTGCTCATATATATATTTACTCCGGTTCATTTGGTAAGTCTTTAATCTTTGTGATTGTTTTTTGACTGTTTTGTATATATACAATATATATATATATATATAAAAGGCTGTTTTTAAACGTGTTTTTGTTAATCATACTGCAAGTGCTTGTGGAAACGATATTAATAATGAAAATTTAAGTTTCTTTGTCCTGTTGAATGTTTGTAAACAATGGGGAGGGGGTTAGTGAATTAAATGAGCAGCTCCTGTATTTTATAAAAAAAGTTGCTAACTTATTAACTTTATGTTTTTACACATTTTTATCTAACTCGGTTCAGGTTTGTAATGATAGAATTTTTAATCGATTTTTCACTCTTTTTCTGATTTGCTAGAGTTTTGAAATTTTATACACTTGTATGTTCTTGATGACAATATGCTATTTTAATATTTTCAGAACTTAATTATAAATTAATAAATTAATTTAAATAATTTTTTATTCTGTACCAGTGGCACCATCTGGTACTGAATATGAGAAAAAATTGATTACAAGTTGCCACAATATTTATAACAATGAGTTATGAATGAAAGACTAAAAAGTAGAAAATAATTGAAATGAAATTTTTTTAGTACACTAATAATAGTGTATTTTTAAAAGGTATTTTTATTTGATATCTTACTCTGAATGAAGGTTCTCCGTGCTATGTAAGCAGATATTACATTTTCGAGAAACATATGACTTTCATTCTTACTTACATTCTAACTCATAAATTTCCTATGAGCTTCATCTTTTTTGAATTGTTATGCTAAAATCTTTATCAGTTTTTCAGAAATATTATAGAAAATTTGATAAATTTTACATTATATTTGAGAATTTTGCATCATAACTATATTTTATAGCTGTCCATTATTTTTGACATAGGTAAAAAGTTCCCCTATGGTTGAGTTTAAATTATTTTCTAACAATTTTTTTTCGAATGACGTTATATTAAATTCAGGTGAAGTTTATTTGCACACGCTTATTATTTTCGAAGAAATATATTATAAAATATCTTTTGGAGAGCTCTTTGCGCAATTTTAGAAAAGTCGCAAAAAAGCACAAGTAATACCAAAGAATGTAATAGAAACAAAAGTTGTCGTACAGGTTACTGCATGAAAATCTATGTACAGTGTTCAAGTATACGAAATTTTAGATTTGTGAGGAAGTAGAAAATAAGACATTTCAAAGCTGGCATATCAAGCTTTTAATTGCATTGCAGTTAAAACCACAACCTAAGGATCACGATCCAGATGTTCTGTTCACCAACAAGTAACAAACTCTCAAACACTTCACGCGAGTAACTGGCTGAGTTGTTGATGCATCTTCTCGATGTTGCACGAAAGGATAAAATCTCAGGCCTCAGTGTACTTTAAATAAGTAAAATAGGACAATTTTAGAGGAGCTTAAAATGTATACTTATTCTAGAATGTTTCTAGAATTTGTTAAGTTTCTACCATACTTTTATCTTGACATTTGATTGCGGAACAAGACATAGTTCATTATTGTAATTAGTTTTCAATGATTATAACACACAGTAATATATATTTTTCCGTAAGGTGTCACAGATAGATTTTTATAAGCACCTTCTGAGATTTACAGATATAACACAAAACAAATGTGCGCGGAGTTGGATAATTATTACATAAACAATTTTTAATACGCTTCAAAGCTACGCAACTCAGATTAATAAATACAAATATGGAATCTTGTCAGCTATATAAGTTTACTGATTCTAATTAATTAATACAATAATTATTCTTACAATTACTTTTTTACATTAAAAAGATTCTTTTTCATAAATAATGCCTAAATTACTTATCATAATTTCAATTACTCGAGAAATGATAATACTCTTTTGACAGAGGAACGCAGCGTGCTGACACAGTACGCAGGGCGAACGCTTATCAAGTGCTAACTGTATAGGGTAGTTTGCCAGTGTGTGGATTAATTGGATCTTTCTTTAAGAATACTGTGACTGATGATGTTTACCTGCACTTGCAACAGGAATACGATATGCCACGCATTCAAAATATTTTAAAGAATGAACAATGGTACTTCTTGCAGGATGGATCACCTCCTCATTACTATCGCGACACGAGGGCCTATCTTGATAGAATTCTATGGCATATATTGAAAGAATGACAGAATGGTATTTCCTGTAGGATGGAGCACCTCCCTATTACTATCGAGCCGTGAGAGTCCATCTTCATGGAATTCTGGTAACAGATTTTTAGGATGAGGAGATGCAATGAATTCATCCTACGCTCACTGGATCTAATTTCAGTGGGAATTTTTTTGTCAGGATACGTAAAACATAATGTTAATATCTCAAGATCAACTACAATATCGAAGAGCATCCACTGAAAGAGAATGCCGCTATATGTCAATTGACGTGTTTTCCACCATTTGCAGTTCCATCAGTCAATTTCATCAGGAGTACCTGGGTAATGACGGGCAACAATTCAAACATTTCGGTTAGCTGACGAAATTATATATTATTACAAATTAGTTTAAGGTATGAAACATCGATGTATGTTATTAATTTTTTATGTAATAAATATTCAAAGTGAGTATACACTTCCCTCGGACATCCTGTACAAGACGAAACATACTTTTATTTTTTATTACTCAAGATGCCTCATTGATAGCTACATATTATACGTTTTTGAATAAAAGATATTAAGGATGCCTTTTCTAGAATTTATCGGAAACAACGGATGTTCGTAACTTTTTGTTTGCATCGACTCGACTATAATTAGACGATGGATAAATACTTGTGGATACAGTGTTGATATTGTGGTAGCTATTCATTAAGACTTTTTCGTATATGATTGTGTGATGTATGTTAAAAGCTCGAAAGTTTAGAAAACAATGAATGCCCGCAACTTTTTGTCTGCATTTACTCAACTCTAATTAGAATACGGATAAATAAATATTGTAGTCACCGTAAATATTGGCTGACATTAAGGTGACTAATACTTTTTCATATATGATTTTGTGATGCAAGTTGAAAGCTCTAACTCCAGTTTTCATTAGAACAAAAAGACAGGATTTCATTGACAGATAACCTTTCAAACCGCGGGCGATTATTCAGTTTTTAACTTTATTTGCAAGTCAGACTCTTCCTAAAAATGCACTAATTGAATTGATAAAAAAGGGAAAGAAATCCTCTTCAATTGCCCGGTTACCGTAAAAATTAAATGCAACTTGATAAGAGTGGAATTGTTGAAAATAAACGGAACGTGATATCTACGTTGCCTCAGGTCGAAGAACTAAGAGAATTAACGGAAAATTATTGATTTTTTCAATTTGATAAGGGAAGAAAGACATATAAGAGAGAAGTGAAACATAAATACGAAAAGATCAGTTTCAAAAATTCTCTCAATTGATCTTAGATTTTCCGAAAGATATCAGTATCTAAGCCGCATTTCTCAAACTTAGTAAAGTATGTGAACAGTTTGTACTCGGGATAGTTAGGATATTAACAAAGAAATAGTTTCTATTTTAGGCAGAAATAGTAACAATGTGATTTACCAAAACTATTGAAATTAAAAATCCTAAATATTTATAGATCTTCAAACTTTTGGTAGAAGTGTATGGTACAAACATGAATTACTTTTACAGATAGAAGTTTGCATGAAACTTTTGCTTTTTGTTCATTGGTGCTAATTATAGACGCTTTTGTGTCTACAATTCCGTTTTTATTAATGCAATATACAACAGCAAAAACTGAATAGAATCAAGTTAAGGTCATGTGACACAAGTGAAGTTGCGCTATTGCAGTTTAATTTTGGAATCCATTGCCCATCTTGCAGGAGGAAAAAGGGCGTAATGTTACAGCATAGCGTAAGGCAAATGTGCGATTAGATGTTTGATAATATACGTTCATCATGTGGCTGTGACGTCAAATGGGTTGAATACATTGAGAAACGCTCTCTCAAGATATTATTCCCGCAAATGTAGCTTTCTTCACTCCATCATATTTTCACGGTTTAAGGATATACAGTAGTAGCTAATGATAGCGCACCACCCTAGATTTTACTATGCTTTATACACGAGGCTGACGAAATCCCTTGAAGAACGACATAAAGCAAAAACGATGATTCAATCAAGGGTTCCTATTGCTAACCGATCAAAATTTCCTTCTTTTCAACAGTATTATTTGCCAAATTTAAATTTCTAATGGCATATTCATAAAAAAATTTAAGATCTGCGTTTCTACTGGCCATTACTATAACTATACATCTTGTATGGTTGAAGATCAAAGGATTCGAAGTTTTTAGGGATTTAGTGAATTTTGAGAATTTAAATTCATTGATTCAAAGCATTCTCTTAACTTTCTGTTTTTTTTCAGCATTTAAGTTGCAACAGTGCTCTACACAATGATGCAACTCGCGCTGTTTTTCTCTTCAGTTACTGGCTGGCAATAAACGATTTACACGGTAGCTCTTGTCATTAAGAAACTTGGTTAAATATCTTCATCAATAATTGGTAACGCATCACGTACAAAGATACTGAGCCAAAGCAATGCATTTTTAAAAATGTTTCATTTATATAAGTGTTGTTTTCTCATCGAAAGGTAACCAAAAGCAAGCTCAATCGAACAACTTGATCAGCGGCAGAAAGAAAAAAAGCTTGCATTTCGTATCAAACCGAAGATGCAGAGAGTTCACAATAATTTGTCAATAATCTTGCATTTTCTGAAATAGATTCAGTTGAAATCTTGATAATTTCAGGAACACTTTAAAGAGGCCATTTGTGTTACCATTAATTTTGCAAGGCGTGTAAGAAAAATTCAATATAACAATTAGCAAGAAAAAATTGGAAAAATATTTAGTTATTTTTATTTTTATGAATTATTTTTTTGCGCATGTAGAAAATCTTCTTTATTAGTCTACACATAAAATAAATGAGTGTGTGGAGGAGCTTGAGCTAAAATATGGCAATTTGTAAGCCATCATAGATAGATCTGATTTTAGAACACGGTTGAGAAACTTATGTCACCCTAATTGTTGAATAATAAGCTTATCTTTTTCAACAGAACTTGCTTCTTTGGTTGTCATGCCCGGAAAGCGTTATGCTTTCCGGGCATGACAACCATCCGCTCGTTGGCATCACCTATTAGAGATTGTTGTTCGGATGATTTTGATGCACGACTGATTTATCAGAGTCAGGGAGCCAAACTTTTATACTGCTGACGTTGTGTCATGAATTTTAATTTTACCGAAAGTACTAAATGCGAAATCAAGATGCTTTGGAGATCTTTATTTTGCAACGCAATCGTAAGACATATTCAGTTTAATATGCAATGCAATAAGACTTCTCGTGACTTCTCAAGAATTCCAAGAATCCAACCCGAATACTTAGGCGACCATTACGCCTAGATCATCCGAGCCGTCTCCATATACGAAATATAAAGACCATTTTTACTTTCTCGAATACGAAACATATAAATAGAAAATACTGTAACAGTAAAAAAAAAAATTCTACTTTTGATGAATCTTCACGTTTTACGCCTTCCTAAATAAAAAACCCCATTTTTGGAAATATGTTTGTCTGCTTGTGAACACGATGATTAAAAAATGGAACTAACTAGATCGAAGAAATTTGGTATGTGCCCTTTACACCAAAATCAAATTTTGGATGAAATTCGACAAAAGGAATTCTGTCTGTCTGCCTGCCCTTCCCATTGTATGTGAACACGATAACTCAAAAACATAACAAATTAGGTGGATGAAATATGGCAGATGGTTTTATCACCAGAGTTATAGATTTATATCAAAGTTTGGACCTAATTCGTTAACAAGTTGAGTGTCTGCCAATCTTTCTATTCATGTGTATGGGAATGCGACTATTCAAACACCCCACGAGCTAGATAAACGAAATTTGGTATGTGGTCTTTAAACTAAAATTGCAAATCTGTGTTAAATTTTGGGCCCAATTGGTTAATGGAAAGATGTACAAATTGTATACTCGACTCTCTTCATAATACAATGAAGTAGCTAAACATAAAGCATGCCATTGTATAAGTATACAATTGTATAAGTATAGTTGAAGGGAGAACATTTCCTCTGGTTTCTAGGAAACATTGGCGTTTAACTCGAAATGTTAACATATTAAGACATTTTGCTGACTCAAACACAAGTGAGTTCTGAATAAATAACATTAATGCAATATTTAGGACAACTCATTTGGTGAGTATAACTAATTTTTCATTCGGATATTGATGAGGTGTTAATGCATTGTGTTTAAATGGTGTTCCCTATTAAATTCTCATCTTTCCTCTTTGCTCTGATTGATTTTGAGCTGGTTGGATGAATAGATGCTTGTTACGACGGAACTATTAAATTATGTTTGACCTAACAAACCGTCCTGTAGATCCTAGTCTAACCGAAACAAGTTCAGACAGTAAAATACAGAGCTTTATTAGTCTAAAATTTGACGTCGAAAGTTTATTGATTTTAGATTTTGCTGGAAGTTGACACCGTGTGAAAATGCTCAGCGAAACAATAGCAATTAGTTTATGTTGAAGAGAGAAAAGGATTTATTCGAGGGAGTCAAATCCTTCTTTTTAACATTTTAGACTTAAAAAGTTATTGGTTTATTGCTTTTCTCAGTACAATGGAACTCAGCTAACTTGAACGTTTTAAAATCAAATTCTTCGGTAATTCGAATTTTTCTCTGACCTTTTAATTTCCTATTAATATAATGTTAAAGTATCGTCTAGAACTCGAATTTATTTTGGTTAAGTCGGAGTCAAAAATTGTAAAAATATTGTTTTTATTTATGTATTGCTTCCGTTAGCTAACCATGTCCACCATTTTTATTTGATGTCAGTAGAAAGCAACGGTTAAGTCGTAGATGCTCATATATTTTTATAAAAAAGAAAATATGTAAAACTGAATTTCTGTAATATCTCTTAAAAGCATGTTCTAAGAAATTGTCCTAATGCAACGAAATTGCAATTTAAATGAATAAACAGAAAGAAGTTTAAATTATTTTTATCTGCAGAATGGATTAACATAAAAGTGCATAACAAATCTGTTTTTAAATTGAATAAAAATTTCCAAAAATGACCTAAATCAACATGGAAAGACAAAAAACATTTCCAGGGCTGTTAGTTAATCGTGCAGCATCAATTCTCTATGGCAATGCCTACTTTTGTAAAAATTTCAACTAACTCCAATCTCTGAAGCATATTTTCATAATTGCTTGATTGGACTCGGCAGCGCTAAATTTGGAGTACCAGCTCTAAATTCACGAAAGATCATGAGTGATATCTAGATTCTAATCCACATTTCTTTAATAAGGAAATCAACTCTCCAGCGCCGACGTAATCCAGAAAGAAAAGTACAATTTCGATTCCTGAGATATACTTTGACTGAGATTCTAAGGCGTCGGCTTAATTTGAAACAAATTATTAGAATCAGAGAACATAGTTCTCCTGTGCAATAAGCTTTGTTAATTCACAATAATCAGTATTAATTTTTCCTGTGCGGTGTAAAACAGGAGCCAAAGCACCATCAAACATTGTCTGAAGGAAATGAAAATAGAAAAAAATGCCTTTTGTAAGAAATTGATTCGCAGAGGCAGTAGATTTTTCCAATACAAATTCATCAAAATCAAGACTAAAAATTTATTTTTGCCTAATTTTACGAGTTGTAAAGGGAAAACTGATATAGAATTGATAAGAATTTATGATTTTTTTACGGAAATACATGAAATGAGGAATGCATATCATGTTGATATCAACTAAATATTTTATTTTTTTCGGATTTTCTTTCGCTTTTGTATTTTTTAACGAAACTTTTTATCAATATGGAGATTCTACTGCGGGTTTTAATTTAGTGTTGAAGAGAATCGGTTAAGTTACACAGCGGGTCAAATGAATTTCTTGCAAGCAAAATCACTGAAATTTTAGAAAGGGAAACTATTTCAAACTAAAGCATTTATAATAGTGAAATGTTCCCTAGGCGATGTTTAAAATCTAAGTTTAGGCGAAGGCACTAAAGGACTGGAGACGTTCGATGTTCACCTAAATTGAGAGCCTTCTTCGACAAGACCACGACTGCGCCAGATAAACGGCCTGTGTCAACCAAATAGCTCTCTGTTGAAATTGCTTTCGTAACAGAAATAATAATTTCGACACGAGATGTTTCCTGAGTGTAAAGGAGTCTTATCT
>BGPR01000162.1:990217-1080630 GCA_013235015.1 Araneus ventricosus | reverse complement strand
TGTGACAACAAAAAGAAAGAAAATATATTGAGAAAAGTTTAAATATTTGAGTTTAAATTTAGTTTAGTCCAAATCGGAAGCTGATTTTAAGTTCCCTTTTCTAATTTGCATTATATGCAGTTCTAGCACAGCACACATGCCTTCCTTTCTTAAACCCTTTATACTGCCTGCAGTCGATATTATGGATTTTCCTTATTTATTACCAAAGGGAAATATTATGAAATTTTTATTTGGCTTAAAAAAACTTTAGGAGATTCATATTTGGAATGAATTAGCATAAGGGAAATTCGAAGTTGTTTGCGAATACTGGACGTGATACTTGTTTGTCTGATCATGTAGGGTTCGGATTTTTCATTCTTGGCCTGATGCCAATTTTTTTTTCTTTTTTCTCTATGGTGAACTGGGGCAAATGCCGTTTTGGCAGCCTTAGTGTTAAGACTGCTGTAACACTCTCGCTTACAAATAGATTTTAATCGCAAAAAAAGGTTGTTGCTATTTGTTTTTTAGTCCGTCATTCCCTCTGCATAAGAATGAGGTTATCTTTGGTCGAGCGTTGCTTAAAAATCTTCCATTAGGGGAATTCTTTGGTTTTCTAAAAAAAAAAAAATCAAATAGCAAAACAAACAGAAAAGAAAACGAATACGCAAAACCAGCTAAAGAATTATTCTTTGTTGATAATTTTCATAGATTATTCACTAACATTCAAATATGAGAGTTATGGGTGATGACATTTGGTGCGATAAGATATTTGCATGCCTATGAAGATTTTATTTAATACAGTTTTGGAAATTATCTGGAGCTAACTATGGTTGCACTATACAATTACTTTATATTGGTGATCGATAAATGATTTCGAATTACAAATAAACAAAAGAAAAAATAAAGAAAAAGAAAACGGAAAACTAATAAAGGAAAGATTCTTTGTTAGTAATTGTCATAGATCCATTCATTAACATTAAAGTATGAGAGTCATTATGGTTGATTAGGTGATAACATTTGACGTGATAAGTCAAACGGGAAAAGATATTTGCATCGACATAAAGATTTTATTTAATACAGCAATATAGTTTTGGAAATTATCCTGAGCTAGCTATAGATAACGGTATTATGATATGAATTGATAAACCGAAAGATTTTTTAAAACAAATAACTATACAAGGTGTGTAGCTACATCTTTATACAAGAAAAATCTGGAACGAAGAAAGCTAGAATTGTGGAAGTAATATTTACCAAAATAAAGTGGCCAGCGCTTTGAACTCCGTCTGACACTCCTATTGGAGAATCTTGGAATTTAGCCATTTTGTTTCAAAAACTATGACAGATAGCGAGAAGAAATCAATTGCAAAAGTGTAGAGCTTCACCGCTCTTCATCAATAATTTCATGATTCAATCTTATATTTAAGAACTGAGGGGTTTTGTGTTTTAAATCGTGAATTATTTTATGTCATTAGCTATTCTCATTTATTGTCTTCGTTGTTTGCGATTGTTGTAGTACATATAAGTCTAGATGCAAATCGCTTAAGTTTTGGATATAGGATTGAGCAACTTTGTATTTGCTGCGAAAATAACAACTATTTTAAATTGTTTATCGCTTCCAGGGAAAGTGCCACTGTTCTCGGTTCTCATCTAGAAAGCTATCGATATGGAAATTCTTTACTGAATATTTTGTTCAATTATACGTAACGGGATTTGATTGTATCTTTCTTTTAGAAAACGACCTCTATATGCTGCTTTCATACAGAGGGAGATATTTACAACTGGAAAATCTTTATTGCACTTGTTAATGATTGATGGCATTTCTAACTAGGTAACCAAAGTATTCATCATCTTAAAAACACGGAATACATCAGTACTTTGAATGTATTACCAGATTTTAAAGTTAGCGTCACACGTCATTACATGAAAAGCATGCCTCGTCCGTCCATATCATGTCTGGAAAGAACGTTGGTTGCACCTCTAAGTGGTTTATGATAAAGCTTCAATACGAGTAACTTCTCTCAACATCCTCTGCTAGTAGTGCTTGCAAAGGTTTTGGCCGGTACTGATGAGCATTTAATGCGCTCAGAATTTTCCTAATTGAGCTTTTTGAGAGGTAATGCTGTCTACTTGTGACGTTGTACTCAATTTTGGAAATCATGACCAAACAAATGCGAGTTTTATGGGTTATATTCTTAACATTAATGTGTGCTAGGTATATGTTCGTACTAAATCGATTATGCTACAACTTTGTATTTGATTTTTTTCCCGTATCCCATTCTGTTTTAAAATAGAAATGCTAACTCAGAAACCGCCGTTAGGTAGTGCTGTAAGAAGTCTCATCACCTAGCGAATAGCCACTTTACTATACCTAGACACCTCTTTTATGCCTATAGCTGTCGCTATTATGAAGAGGAACCTCTGAACTTCATTGTGCACCCTGTATACTTCCATCTAGGTCTCTAAAGCAAGAAAAATAAGTTGTTTCATGATTTTACGAATTAGTAAATGTTCCTGTTTATGAAACATGTGAGAAGATAATGCAGTTGACTTATAAGTCTACAATTTTTTTATATGACTGGAATGTTATCAATTTCCTGTTACACGTGTCATTTTTATGCAAATTTAACAGACAAAGCCATGACAAAGATTTAAATAAATTAATGGTTCTAATATAATTGAATTACACTTACTTCCACTTGGCGTAATTACCATGTTTTAAAAGACGTAAATGGAAATGAACTCCATACAAAATTGCTGTAATTTATTTAAATTAATAGAAATAACAGGAATTAAAATTTATTCAATCACTACAGATCAGTGCTTCTTAAACTTTTTCCACTCATGGCTCATTTCGATTATATCTATATAAAAGAAACAATCATAACTTCATAACATAAGTGTAAAAGCAACATAATCAACTTAAACATTCATAGCACACAGAATGTAGAGAAGCAAAGAAAAAAATTTATCACAAGAAAATGCCGAGAGATCTAATAGGGAGAAAATAATACAATATAAATAACAAACGCAAAGAAATGCGCAATAATGCTGCATTTCAAGAAGATCTGTGGCAAATAATGTCATGAAAAACAATCAATGAAAAATATGAATGTCAAAACTAAATGTATAGACAAAAATGTAGTTTATCGGTAAAAGCGTATAGATGCTTCATCAGGGAAAGTGAAATCTATAAGAACCGTTAAAACATTAGAAAAATCATAGCGCTTTCTGCGAACAGTGTTAGCTAATTAAAGCTAAGAACTTTGCCTTCACCCCGAGCGCTATGATAGACCAAGAATTCGAATGAAAGACCAAATATTAAAAATTATTTTAAGTACACAAAACTGAGTGATGCAACTAACTGGAGAGAGGGCAAAGAACCTATCCCGTCGTATTGCGGGCCGTATGTTTACGAAATATCAAATTACTTTCCTTAACGAGAAGTTCTAAGGTTGGGAATTGTTTCGATTAAGATTAACATACCGATGGAAACAAAGATTAAAGCGAAGTAGATTGAGAAAACGATGAATTTTAAAGGGATAATGATTAATGGAATTCAAATTAAAATAATATTTAACACTTACCGTTTTCTCCCTAATTTTTCAATATTTCCCTTTTTCATTATCCCTTTAAAATTCATCATTTTCTCAATCTACTTCGCTTTAATCTTTGTTTCCATCGGTATCTTAAACTTAATCGAAACTTTCCCAACCTTAGAACTTTGGAGCTAAAGAAAGTAATTTGATATTTCGCTAACATATGGCCCGCAATGCGACAAGATCGGTTCTTTGTCCTCTATCCCGATAGTTGCATCACTCAGGTTTGGGTACGTAAAGTAATTTTTTAATATTTGGTCTTTCATTCGAATTCTCGGTCTATCATAGCACTCGGGGTGAAGGCAGTGTTCTTAGCTTTAATTAGATAACACTATACTCAGAAAGCGCTATGATTTTTCTAATGTTTTAATGGGTCGTATATATTTTATTTACCCTGATGAAGCATCTATACGCTTTTACCGATAAACTATATTCTTGTCTATACATTTAATTTTGACATTCATATTTTTCATTGATTGTTTTTCATGACATTAATATATATATAGGCAGGCCTCCTCCTCCTGATGAGCGACTAACCATGATATTTTTCAATTTGTCAAGTTTTTTGTCTTCTTTTTGTTTGTCCTTTTGTTTCTTGTATATATATACACAAGATGCCTATGCACTCTCCGTGTACATGAGCGTACGCAAAATAAGAGAATAAAGCGTTAATTAATGATATGCAGAAAAAAGTCCGGAATTAAATCCGGATAGTTTCCTGCATTGTGTTCGGGACCGCTGTGGACGGGTGACAAGGTTTTGAGGGTTCCAAGTATGAAACCCTATTCTACTAGAGATACGCCATATATGTGGGCCTGGTGCAAGGTAAATATGATGACAAGGCTCAAACCTCCTCCCTCTGATGTGGAGTGGAAATTTGAAGAAGAGGATGAAGGCTCAAATGTAGCCCTCTTCGTCTGACAACGGTTCAGAAATATGAGATCCAGAATTATGCCCCCAAATTGCTCTCGCTTTGTTCCAAAACGGGGTGTTAGTATAAATAAACTAAGCTCAACTAGCGTTGATTTTGTATGCTGATAATAATGAATCTGACAGAAGCACTCTCTCTTGGTGTTTTCAAGACTCTAACATAAGCTACGGGAACCCACTTGAGGTCAGGTCCATTGTGTAAGAAGCCTTCCAATAGATTCATTCAAGAGGGGAGGATGATATTTTTATTTGCGCCTGTATAAGAAAAATTAAGGTAAAATCTACTCATGAGAGATAATTTCTTAATACAAATATTTTACTTATTTATAAGACTTTATCATGGAAGAGGCAATAGTTTTCTTAATAATAGAATAATAATAAAAAAAATTAAGGGTTCTTTAGTGCATGGGAGAACTTCACTCAGTGCAGTATTATTTTAACTAGTTTTATTTGTCTGACAAAGGCGATTTGTGTATTACTATTATGAATTATGCCTCGTTTTGAACATATTCAGGAAATATACGAACTCAAAATAACACAACATTAAGAATTTTTTTTTCGTTGAGTAAACAATCGGCTGAGTAACCCTGCTTCTCTCTTACTGCCATGTTCCAATATTTAAAAAGCTTTTTCCTGAAAATAACCGGTCTATGTGACATTTCAACATAAACCTAAAAGCACATCTAAACTGCTTAATGTTTGTCATCATACTCTGCGCGTTACCATATATATAAGCCGATTTTACAGTGGAATACTTCAAAAATATTGAAGTCGCATATGAAACCGACATAGAGATAAAGATAGGAAAATGATAATACTTTATAAGCCGCTTCGTTTATGAATTCCATTAGACAACCGCATAACCTATCTTTCTCCCTCTGCAGAAAATATTATTGAGAGGATGTCTGCATCGAAGCTTTGAGAAGGAATTCAAAAAATTTGCAAGCCGAATGCTTATTTGAGAAGCCACACTTCCATCGACTTAGTCTATATCGAAACCAAAGAAAATTGGTTCCACAGATTTCCTTTTCAAAGAAGGGTATTTCAGTCTGAAAAGAATGCCTTTGGGGACAGGAGTGGAAGAAATATCTTTTTTTTAAAAATATATTTATGTAAGAATGATCATATCTTATTTAAAAGCTTTGCAATAAGTAAGCTTTTCATAGTTTGGTCAGCTGAAGTAATTTCACAAAAAGAACTTAATCCGTCAAGTAATAATGCTATATTTTCAGTATTAAAATCTTAATTTAAATAAGGATTAGTTTAAGGTTGAAAAATCGAAGAATCATAGACTTAATTTACGAATACGTGGTTAGCTTAGCAAGATCTTAACAAGCCTATTCGCTTTGATAGCATAGGAAAGCCCCGTCCTGGCAGAAGCAGTTCGGTTGATCAGATGAGGGTCGCGTGAAGCAGCCCCATCAGTGGTGGCTCGTCAGCTCAGAAACAAGCAGTTCTGCAAAAGTTTTATAGACCTAAGTTGTAGGAAATTCTGTGCTGATTATTTTGGTATATAATGATGATACACTAAAAATTGATAATTTTTGAGGTATAAGCAGAAAACTAGATAAAAACTTTTTCATGTTTTTTGGCTATAACTAAAATTCCAACAATAATTATCGGTGGCAAACCTCAGAATCGTAATCAGCACCCGAAAAACACAAAGAAACAAAAAATTACAACTACTCCAGAATTGGATTTAAAAAACGACTTAACGACTGAACTACTGAGAAAAAGCGAAAAAAGAGCCAAATGAGGAAGTCGCGCCAAATGAGACCTGAAAAAAATGCAGCTCAAATGAATGAAATTTCAAGCGGAGAAAGGGTTGCTTTTATCCCGCTTCGCGTTGCTCTTTGCCAAAAATCGACGAATAGAAAAAAAATGATATAGTTTTGAAATTTGGCAGAGTTGTTGGGAGTAGTGTCCTAAACGACATACTAAAAGTCCCCGCCGGTGGGGGGGTCCGCGGGGGGGTCCGCGGGGGGTACAGGGGTTTAAAGGGGTCGTTTTCCGTTTTTATTAAATATCTCGAAAACTATGGATTCTATCGAAAAACACTCAATTACAAAATTAAACTACATGAAATTTCCTGCAAAAAAGTCCTACGTTGTATTTGTAGCATCAATAGTTTAGAAGATACAGGGGGATTTAAAAGTTGATACTTCTAAAATTCCTTATTGTAATGGTAAAATCGATTAAAAGAGCTGAATCAACAACCCTCATAATGACATCATGCCCATATAATAATTATACAAGGGTAGTATTGCATGTGTCGGAGTGGGTTGGGAGTGACAAAGCCATTTGATGAACAATTATGTTCCCTTCTTCCCCTCACATCCGTTCCCCTTCACAAGTTTCCTTCTACTCGTAGTCCAGTCAACGAATTGCAAATTTAAAAAAAGGTGTAGTTTTGAAATTCGGAATTTGGCACAGTTGTTGGGGAGAGTGCCCTAAACGACATACTAAAAGTCCCCGCTGGTGGAGGGTGCTCAGGGGATATAGGGGGGATTTCTCAGTTTTTCTTAAATATGTGGAAAACTATGGATCCTAGCGAAAAAAATTTAAGTATAAAATTAAACTAAATTAAATTATCTACAAAAATAGTCCTACACATTGTTTTTAGGATGAACAGTTTAGTATATTATAGCAGTTTGAGAAAGTACATAATTACAATAAGTGGTTGAAAATGTTAGTTTTATTTTTATGGAAAAAAGTTTATATTTCAAAATGGCGGTTATCTATTTCAATATATCCATAACATATTATAACTTTCTATATATATAACTTTCTCTCTATATATATACATAAAATATACACAACCCATTTTTACACTTGCTCGTAATTAAATTTCATCATGTTTTTCTAGTATATGCTCAAGTTCGAACGCCTTCTCTTCTTCTAGAGGTGCACCTTTGGTACAGGTACTATTAAAGGTGCCAAAACAGAAACACATTGTTAAACGTGTGTTGCTCCGCCTCTCCTTTGGTTGGAGGAATTGAGGAAAGATCAGCTTTGATCTTGGTTGATGATTTGAGAAATGCTGCATAACTACGGTTATTCAAATTATGTTCATCAGCAACGGCTTTGTACTAAGAACATCTTCTCACCGGCTTGTGAGATAGCATCTGGTGTTGATGAAGGGTTATAAAAGATGTCCGCAATGTTTTCATCTGGCTTAGTTGATTTTTGAACAATGCAACTATAGTGCTTTACTTTTTCTATAAAAATCTGGTGTGTCGCAGCCACGGAATGCGTGGAGAAGGAGGATGGTTTGGGCAAAAGAAAGTTCTTTCTGTAGCTTTCTTGTAAAAAAAATTTAGCTTCGACTTTTCCCTTGCCAGGCTTCATAAAATAAATGTTACTTTCTGGTGGTGCCAAAGCAATCAGTAACACGACTAGGTCTACGTCTTTCCCTTGGGATAAGAAGTTGCTTTCTCTAACCCAGATCTCACAATATAAGTATCAGCATCCCCTGTAGCGACTCTCGTTTCAGTTCCTTTAACAGCCAGTTTCTGAGATAGTAATTGAACATGCCTGGTCTCATTTCTTCAATGGCAAGAAAATGTTTCTGTCGAACTGTGACAGATTGGTTGCGAGCTTTTAAGTTAAACGCAGCATAAATATGTAGATATAGATTATCCTGTCTACATGCACTCATTTGGAGCGTTAACAGAACCAAAAGACTGAGTAGAAGGGGTCTAGTGGAGGGGAACGGACGTGAGGGTACGAAGGGAGCACGACTGTTCATCAAATAGGTTTGTAGCCCCCCTTCCTAATACCGCGACTACTCTCGACACATACAATACTACCCTCGAATAATTATTGTATAGGCATGAGGTCTTTCTGAGGGTTGTTACTTCAGCAGTTTTAATTGATTTTACCATTACAATAAGGAATTTTTGAAATATTCACTTTTAAACCCCCTGTATCTTCTAAAATTTCATTCTACAAAAAATTTAGGACTCGTTTTGTAGGAAATTTAATGAGGTTAAATTTATAATTAATTTTTTTGCTAGGATCCATAGTTTTCGAGATATTGAAGAAAAACTGAGAAATCTCCCATTTCAACCCCCTGTACCCATGCGCACCCTCCACCAGCGGGGACTTTTAGTATGTCGTTTAGGGTACTCTCCCCAACAACTGTGCCAAATTCCGAATTTCAAAACTAAACCCTTTTTTTAAATTTACAATTCGTTGACTGGACTACGAGTAGAAGGTAACTTGTGAAGGGGAAAGGATGGGAGGGAAGGAAGGGAGTATACTTGTTCATCAAATGGGTTTGTAACCATTATGGGTAGTAATAATTATACTACCCTTGTAATTATTATATAGGCATGAGGTTATTATGAGGGTTATTGATTCAGCACTTTTAATTGATTCAACACTTTTTTTACCATTACAATAAGGAATTTTAGAAGCATTAACTTTTAAATCCCCCTGTATCTTCTAAATTATTGATGTTACTAAAACAATGTAGGACTTTCTTTGTAGGAAATTTCATGTAGTTTAATTTTGTAACAGTGTTTTTTATAGAACCTATAGGTTTCGAGATATTTAAGAACAACTGAAAACGCCCCCCTTTGAAACCCCCTGTACCCCCGCGCACCTCTCAAAGGCGGAGACTTTTAGTATGTCATTTAGGACGCTACCCCCAACAACTGTGCCAAATTTCAAAACTACACCATTTTCTTTTTCTATTTTTATTTCGTTGACTGGAATATCGGACCCTTAAGAGGGGCAAAACTTGATGAAGCTCTGGTCCGTCTCTCTCATAATTCTTGATTGATTTTCTGTCTTCTTTTTACATTTTTTATTACTTTTTTGCCATTTTCGCTGACCACTGAATTCTCAAAGTGGAAAAGTAAGCCAATCAGAATAAAAACGAAAATACAATCTTTTAAAATAATTTCAGGGGGGACTGCAGCTCTTATGGACGAGCCGCAACTGAGCCCCACTCAATACGGGGGTGCAAGTCCTATTATCGGTATCGGCAGAACCTCAACTGACTCTGCTACATTAACCCCGATTACTATCTTATTTCAAGTCATAATATGCAATCTCATTCAATTTCTAAGAGCATTCATCTCGATACACACACATATATATATATATCTTTATAACATAAAATTTTCCGAAGTTTACCAAAAATATAAGGTGTACCCAAATGAAAAGGAGACCTTAGCTGTATCGGCGTTGTATCAAATCCCAGTGAGTTAATGTGCTAGCTGATAGATGGCGTGGTGGTATTCTCAGTTGTACCTGCGTAGTTAACGGCTTCGCATCGATACCCTCATTTCTGGAGAGTTGTTTCCGCAGTTCGTTGCATGATGGATTCTCCAGATCAGCACAAAGAGCAGTTATCCAATTTCTTCGCGCAGAAGGGGAGCATGCTTCATAAATTTATCCCAGGATGAAAGAGGTGTACGGAGAGCAGTGTCTCTCACGGTGCACCATATTCCGATGGTATCAGCGTTATGAGGTAGGACGTGTAAACATCAAGGACTTGCCACGCCCTGGGCAGGCGCACGTTGTGGCCAACAGTGTCGCGATTTCGGCTGTGGATGAGCTCATACGGCAGAATCGTCAGATCACCACACGCGAATTTGCTGTTGAACTGTCTATAAGCAAAGGAACTGTGCGTCACATAATCCACAAAAAACTTGGTTATGGCCAAGTTTGTGCACAGTGGGTGTCCAAACATCTGTCAGAGAATCAGAAGACGGTGAGAATGGGTGTTTGCCTGACCCAGCAGTTTGGACACTGAAGTCATCCACTCCCTTCCTAAGCGCTGAGATCAGTGTATCAATGTCAATGGCGATTATTTATAGTTGTACTGTCCCACATGAACTGTAATTAGAATATTATTATTAAAATTTCTTTACATATAACTATAGTCTCCCTTTCATTTGGGCCCACCTTATAGAACGTTAATTTACCATAAGTAAACTAATAAAAATAAAAGTATAGATCAGGACCAGTCCATTGAGCGAGTTTCATAAAGTGCTTTAACAATTGCAGAAGTTTGAGAGTGAAACTCATGAATGGGAACCAACTCTTTTAAGTCTTTATTTTTCCAGCTTTTAGGCCATTTAGAACGAAGGTCCCTTCATAGTTCACACTCCAAAGTTACATGGGATACAGATTCAATATTTTGTCCACATTTACATTCGACTGGCTTGCCAAACATGGATGCTTGGAATGAACAAAATACACCGAGGCCGGTTTGTACCGATTAAAATAGAAGTCACCACAAATTCTTTTTGTATCAACTTTCTCATAATTTTTTTTGTCCAGCTCCCTTTCCTCGAGTCCGACCCTCTAGCTTGCTAGTTTTCTTTTATATTTCGATTACTTGCATTTCTTAATTGTCTAGCCGATTGAAAGAATTCAACATCAATTAAGTCTTTCTCTGTGGCAGATTTCGCAAGGAAGTCTGCTCTCTCGTTACCCTATTGTCCCTTGTGTGCATTACAACAGAATATTATATTTATAAGTTTGCAATTTTGTTTTTATATCTACAATTATCGCTCTTCTGTCAATGACAGATTCTAATGTTTGTAGAGTTGATCTAGAATCAGTAACTATTCCCAAGTTGACAAGGCCTGAGGCTATCACGTAATCATTTTGAATCTCAGTTACTTCTGCCATGTAGACTGTGTTTACATCACCAAGCCTGTATTGTTGAAATTACAGTTCCATCTTATTATAATAGTACACAAAGGCACAACTAACTTTATCACCAATTTTTGACCCATCAGGGAAGATCAAATGTCCATTTTCCTGTTCTTCGAAGAATTTCCATCTAATTCTGATCAATTGTCATGGTTTAATTTTTAATTCATAGTCAAAACTGGTTAGACCACCAATTTCTTGTTTCCTTATTACTTGTTTAATCCTTGTCAACACTTCTATTTCTTCTCCCGTTTTTATGTCCAATGGTGGACAACCCGCCAGTACCTGTAAAGCCTCATTTGAGACTGTGCGATAGGTCTTCGTTATACCTATTAGTGGAGTTCTCTGAATTTGTATAAGCTTTTTATTTATTTTAACCAGATTTCTATACCAAACTGTACTACCGTACATAATCATTTTTCTAATACCGTTAAATAAATTTGCTTTACCACTTCTGCCTTCAAGCCCCACGAGGCTCTAGTGATTCTTCTTATATTTTCCTGAAGTTTCATTATTTTACTCCGTATAGCATTTAAATGTGACATGAACGATAGATTGGTATCAAAAATTATTCCTAGGTATTTAAGATTTTTGTCATAACCAATTCTGTCATCGTATAAATATGTGCCGTAAAATGAGTAATATCCTTTATATACTTGAACATAAGGTTTTTTGTTTTATTTTTAATAGGTTGTTTTCCAAACATTTGGAAAATAACCTATTTTAAGGCAGTAATTAAGAACTTTTAAGAACCATTGTCTGTTTGCGATAAAGATTTTCCTGATAAAATTTAATGACCACCTGTCAATCCCAGGGGCTCCATTTTTATTCATTGACAAAAACATGCCTCCACTTCGTTTATCGTAAAATCTTCTGTATCCAAATCTTCTACATTACTAAATACTTACTCTAAATACTTTTCAGTTTCCACAAGTTGTGGAAAATGCTGTTTTAAGACATATTCAATACTTTCTCTATAACTATTCGTGAATTCACCATTTTCCTTAACTATTTGACTAATCTTTATCCCTGATTTTTGTCTTTTATTATGTCCATTATGATTCCCTGGAATTTTCTATTTACTATTTTTTCTAAGAAATTTTTCAAACATTCTTGTTTAGCTTTCTTTATCATTAGTTTATATTGTGCCAATTCTTTCTTATATATAATTTGTCTTTTTACACGTTCCTCTAATTCTCTCTGTACCCGGAACCTTCTTCTGAGCGCTCTTACTCTACTTCTTTTTATTTCAAGAAGTAGATTCCACCAAATAGAGTCTGTTCTTGTTTTGGGACGTTTATTACGGAAATTTCTTTCACAAATCATTCTTAATGCATCGACAAATTCTTCCAATATACAATCGATGTTATTGACCCCAATCGGAATCAACTCGAAGATTTTTATGATATCTGACAAATCTCTTCTAAAGTCTAAAATTTTCATATATTCTATTTTCCAGTTTTTCTTTATTATCTTCGTTATCTTCTTTTTTACTATACTGAACGTTATCATATTGTGGTCGCTCGTCGTAATTTCCTGTAATACCCTTCAGTCTACAATTTGCTCTCTTCTAAAATTTTTGTTGGAATTCACTTTGATAGAGAATAATTGGATTCTACTTGTGCTCTGGCCATTTTTTACTTTTTAACCAAGTTTTAGCTTTGGCAGGAACCGATAAGTGTGTTACAATTTTATCTGAAGTTTTAAATATTACCGTATACTGGGATCAGAAGCGCTAAACCTGGCTCTTCTGCCACTTCAGTATCACAGGAAGATCTTCAGTCGCAACACCATTCTCAGATGGTTCTCCATGGATTGTAAAAGGGACCTCCATATAGTCCAAAAGTAGAAGAGAGGTGTGTTAATGTGACGTATGAGAATTTAGCACCATTTTTCTTAGAATAACATAGCCCCACAGTAACCGCTATTTCAGCTATCTACGTTAAAGTTTGGAGAATTTTCTCTATCCAGAATTTCAGAGACAAGGAATCAGTAGAAGGGATACTTGGTTTCTAAACTTGATTTAGTCACCGTTCATACGGTCAGAGCTTCCATAAATGTTGCTGGAGTTTCATTCTTTAATCAGCTAATTTCTCACTTTAGCGATATCTCGTGGTCTCCTCGGTCAACAGAACTTTGAAGAATAATTAAAAAAAAAGATGTTTATTGTTTGAAATCATACTTGTATAAAGATAACTCTCGCAGTTGGAGACTTCTATAAGAAAGAATCGAAGACCCCATACGATACCGATAAAGAAACGTTGAGAAGAGTGGATCCAAACATGCGTTCGTAAAAATAGCCGCGACTTGAATGATATTATATTCCGAAGTTAAGCATTTGAAAATGGCATGTTATACTGATTATTTCTATGGTAATAAATATTATTAAAAAAATGAACTGAGTACTGCTACATTAAAAAAACCTCATTCCTAACTTCTTGTCCAGTGTAGCGCTGCTATTTGTATAACATTTATAAACAACAACAGATGTCTGAAAGAAATTGTCATAAGGGTATATTGGAGGGTAAAGCCGTTGAGGTTAACATTATGACAATGTCTGTAAAATGCCTGTGACTATAATTACACTGCTAAAAGTTAAAGATAACACATTTTTGTGAAGAAGTATAATTTTTTATCATTTTTATCACTTTTTTTAGAAAAATTAGAATGGATGCTGACACATTTATACCCATAAATCCATAAATATGCGCAATGTATCTTTTCGCATTAAATTGATGATACTCAACAACTTCGTAATTGATTTTTCTACCGTATCTCATACTGCTTTCGAGAAGGATTTTGCCCTCGTAGGTGCTTTAAAGGGTTTCATCGCGTAGCTCATAGTCTCTTTACTACACCTAGACACCACTTTTATGACTATAGCTGTCGCCGTTCTGAAGTTAGGTATAAAGGGGGCTCAGGACTTTTATGGGCATCCTGTATACGCTATTAATCTAAAAGGGGTTTTATGGTTTAGACTTAGTAAAATATTAGAATAAATAAAATATCTAATACCAGAAATTTCTGGTAACTTCATCATTGACAGAACATTTAATGAAATTGATATGATCGTCTGTCTTGTGAAAAATACAGTCATAAATGTTGCGCCATAAATAATGTCCTCATATTGACATTTTACTTTTCATTGTTATGCAGATATTGGACAATTGGATTCAAATAGATTAATTATAATTTTCCCAATTCTATATGCTTTATTTCATAATTATTTTCACGGCTTTTTCGCCTTATTTTAGTTAGTATTGTTGAAATGAAATGCGAAGATTTTTCTTATCAGCTCTACTATAAACTAATTACTTTATTTAGTACTTGCATTAAACTGCGTTTCATCAACTTCTTTTTACCCGTCATTCAGATTATCCGAAGAAGAATTTTTTATATCGTTAAAGCAACATGCCAGTTAAGCGGTTTAAAGGTGTGAAGCACACCCTTCCTATTCTCTTTTTGCTTACAAATTTTTGCAAATTATAGCAGTAAATACATTAGATTTGATTGGCTGCATTTTTTGTTGGCTTTCCTTAAAGCAGCCAATGCATTTCCCTTTCGGAATGTTAATGGAATAAACTTCAATATTATGCTCTGCTGAACTAACAAATCTTATTATATCAATCGGGAACTATTTTTTTGATGTTTTATTGTTAGAAAGGCGATATGGTGCGAGTATCTTTTGTCCTCAGTTAGTTGGTAAATCTGACGCAACAGCAATATGGAGTTAAAAAATTCTTCGCTATACTTGGGCGCTTTGAATTTGAATGCTGAATAGTTTTATTCATCATTAGCGAGAACATTTTATTATTCACCATTAGAATTCTATTTTTATTTGTAATGACGTAATAGAAATTTAAAATTTAAATGCCGTTTTAACTAAGTACCAACTATTTCTATATTTAAAATATAATTACCACATGAGTAATAGAGGATCGCGAAGATAGAAAAATGGTTTGCACTCTTCTGAAAATAATGTTTTCAAAACTTACGTGAATATGCAATATTAAATGAAATAGCCATTTCTTGTACGATTTATTCATTAATTGTTTTAAACATATAATTTTAAAGCTTTTTATAACTGATTAAATTTAAAATTAAAAGAATAAACATCTAAAATCTTTGATGAAAATGTTGATCTAATGTTGTCTACTGAACTGAGGGCTGTAATAAAATGCTAGGAAGACACACTTACTGTTGTATGTGGCTGGAAAATAACTTTATTAACATTTTAGAAACGATATTAAATTCCATCTATAAAAATGCACTCTTCTTAGTAATTTAATAAGCTTTTTTGTGAACTGTTATCTAGATTCGTATTAATAACCTTTATAATTATGAAAAGATTTTATCTCAATAAATTTACATAGGCTGTCCCAAAACAACTGTTTCGTGTAAAGCTGGGCATTCATCTGTACTCCATTCCATTCCATTTCTCCCAAGACTGGTTTTTTTCCATCCATTCAAATCGAGAAATGAGACAAGTCATTCACGGAGGATCCAAAGTTTCTTCTGAGACAAGGTTCAAAGTCGCAGAATTCCACCCCCTCTCCTTTTGCCCCACGTGGGAGATTTCGAGTTTCATTTCTGCCCTCGACGCGAGGTCTCAATGTAGGCAGATCCTTTGATGTGCCGCTACCATCAATTCGAGGCCCAAAATTGGAATCGGCGCATGAAGTATTGGATTTTGAGTTCGTTTGAATTCCAGCATTGCCAGTCAGCTATGTAAATTTCCATCGATTTTTCATCCATCAATTCCATCTTAGAAGAGATGTGAATGGCCTGCTTAACTTCCTAGCGATGCTATTTGACTAAGCGTGAACAACGTAAGTAATTTGTAACGTGTATTTCAATACTTCAACTAACGATAGAGCTTGCTGAGGTAAAGAAAAGTTTGTTAAAGTACCGAAATTTCACCAACTATATTTATTTTATGAGTTAAGCTTGCAACAATTATGAGCCTTATCCACTTACATCATCTACGTTGGTTCTGTCGACGTGGGTAAATAAATAAATGATTATTCACTATAGCTACCAATATCATTACATTTCTTTACCTTCTCGAAGTACCGGCGTACACCGAAGAATGTAGAAAAACTCTGATTACAGAGTATCAAGAGAGTATGCATCTGTGTATCAAAAATGAAAGTCCACCGCAAAGAGGTTGCGGTGGCCTAGTAGTAAGGTCTCAGCTTTGGGGTGGAGGGTTCCAGGTTCGAAACCGATTCCACTGTAGATCCGCCGTGTATGTGGGCCTGGTGTACTCTAAATCTGATGTCGTAGGTCAAACATCCTCGCGCTGGCTTGATACGGAAGTTTGAATATGAAGGTGCCAGCTGAGATGTCGTTTGTGGTGTAGTTTATTTTAATTAATGTTTATTTTTTCGGCAAATTAATTCCTGTATTTTTGTTAAGACACTTAAAAATTTCTTTGTTGTAATTCTTTGTCTAAATTACACGAATTGTTTTTTTTTCTTATGCACTTTTGAACTCTGGACAGCTAGCTTCCCTTTTTAACTGTATACAACCCCCTTGCAGACCACGACTTTTTTCCTTCCACTCTTACTGTGTATACTCCCCCTTTCCCATGAGAAACGCACGTGTTTGTTTGAATCGCTTAATTGCTTATTTCACGTCTCGAACCCCCGTTAAGCTTGAAATTAAAAATTGTTTCTTGAGTCATCCGCTCCCTTTTAGAAAAGGATCCGAATCTCCCACTTTACCACTGAGGTCAATTTTCACTTCCTGCCTTTTTGATTCTTTGACAATGAGCTTTAACGGACCACCCAAATTTTACTGTCCTGACGCGACAAATTGTCTGTTTTCACACAAAGACTTTTTCGAACCCTGATAGTGATTAATTACCCTTTGGACGGGTCAGGGCAATACCTACCCTTTTTCTGTGAAACCTTGACCTCCAATCAGGATAGAGTCATAGCTTCCCTTATTGGCTAACTGCAGGTCTCCGGGGCGTGCACTAGGGGTTGCTGTTCCGGTTGGCGAGTTTCTGAGGGTTTTGGCGTCTTGGCGCAACTAAATTAATTTTGGTTTCTATGCCTTGCCAATGGAAAAAGATGACCTTTGGCTCTGGAAGAGAGCGATAAAAAAAAGGGCTTGGTACGGCATCTTATTTTGGTATAAGAAGAGGAGGTGACAAGTGGAGAGAGGACTTGGTTTTTTGGAAGCAAACTTGTAGACGCTGAACTGTCTTTTCCTAGCAGAATTTTTAGACGGAGGGAATGGCATCGTCTAAAGAAAGAGAAGCTGGCTTTTGACATCGTAAGGCGGCCATAGCTGGCGAGGTGATTACGAGCAAGGGAGAAACTTAGAAAGTGTGTGCTTGAAGGAGACGATGTGCTAAGAAATTAAAGCGTTTTCCTATAGGGACGAGTCTTGGTTACCAACGATTGAAGGCGAATACAGACGTCATGCCTGCGAGTAATTTTTCATCGAATGTTTAACAAGTGCCTCGCCTGCTGAATCTGGAGAGGCTGACGACTAAACACCAGCGACGACTTTGAGCCGTTTGCAGGACAGCCATCATGATGACGGACCATTAGTGGAGCTTGCACCCAGCCGCAAGATCATGCCTAATCCGAAGATCCTGTAATCGCCGTGCAAGACCAGTGGAGAGCTACCCGACAGTCTGCTTAGAGCCTCTCAGTGCTGATTCATCAGTATGCCTTGGACAGAAAAGATGCATGTGAGAGGATAGACGCGTCTGTGGTCCGAACTCGAGATTCCAATGCCATCTGAGACTCCCACCCTGGCTGCCAACTTTCCTTGTGCGTGTCCCTGGGTCAAGCCAAAACAACCAACATTTGATATAAAGCTAAGTAGTGTTTTCTTTTCTTGTAAATGTCTAGGTATTATTAATCATCGCTTGAGGTAGATGTAAATTGGTTTCGGCATTAATGATAGAATGTAAAGTGATGTGCAGATATCTTGAATATGTAAAATACTGACATAACGGGAGAGCAGTTTAAATATTTTTTTTGTAAGAATCATGCTTAAACTTTATTGTGCAAAGCTAGGGGATCAATGTGTAATTAGAAAGATAATGAAATGATAATTGAGGAGATTAGGTTTTATTATTACAGGACTCAATATTCAATTTAAATGTAAAAGTTACGAGCAGTTAATAAATAGTATAAGAAGAAGGAATTTAAAAATGCTAGTAGAAATTGAGCATCAATTTAATGGATAACTTTTGTTGCTTCTGCGAGTGATCCACTTGCTTCATTGTATTATCTGTATGCCATTAGCTCGCTCATGTGTCAACATATATATTAGTGACTTTGTTTTTGTTCAACAAAATGCTTATGTCATGTTTTACATTTGTTAGGGGGTCACTACTCAAATTCAGCTTGTAATATGTTTTTCTTGATCCATCAAAAACTGTGTGATAATCCAGATTTTTAGTAAATGTGCTCCTTTATATCATGTCTTGCTCCACTGAATAATTTTATTAAAAAAATTTTTTTTTAAATAAACTGAAGTTAACTTATCATAACAGTCTCTGTCATTTGTTCATGTTTATATTTTATTCCTCGCTATGTCCTAACGGATTATCCAGGTCTGGAGCTACCTTTTAAAATTATGTCTGTGTATGTTACTTCCTGGGGTTATTGCTAAAATATTTTTGAACACAACGCGGATTGCTTAATTTACTTGAATATTTTTATAAGATCTTGTATTTGGATCATTTTGCATAAACTCTTATGTGAAATGTAAATTAAAAGTAATTAAAGAATTAAAGATAAAAATACCACACGACACGTTCTCGTCATCTGACCATGGTTCACAATTACGAGCTAGTCCCAAAATAGTTCTCGCGTTGCTTCAAATCAGGACGTTAATCAAACTAAACCAAAACGAACACGCATCTTTTCTTGCTATTTGATGACCAGAATTTATTTTTTACATTATTCTGTAATGTAATGATATTGACAGAGACGGCGAATGATTGTTGCAAATTTAACCAGTAAAATGGATCTGAAAGGCAAAATTTTTGTACTTATTGAAACTTGAATTCTTTATTTAAACTATTTCTTAGCCTAATATATGATTGGCTAATGCTGTGAACTACATACCTACATCGTTGTCGAGTTGTCAGATAGTGTTGTTCGGAAATGTTTAGCTTAGTTTTAGTTACATTATTGTCTCGTTTTGAAGCAACACGAGGGCTGTTTTGGGACGGACCTCGTAATTTTAAACCTTGGTCAAATGACGAGGGCGGCACCTGAGCTGGCACATGCTCTCCAAACTTCAGCACCACACCAGTGGGAGGACGTTTGCACCCTAAGTCTGATTTAGCGTGGAACAGGCCCCATACACGGTTGATCTATTATTAGAAGTTATTTTGGGACAGTTTTGTTACAAAACCTAATGAAAAATAAGTCGAATTAAAGTTAGCATTTTACGGCTGGACATTTTCTGAATTATAAATATAAATAAAGTAACCCGGGAAAATGGCGGATTCTCTTGTTAAATTGGGTGTTGCATATCTTGCTCTTTTAAATTTTTATTATATTCTTAAAAATGCAATGGCCCCTTAAAATTGAAATCGATAAGAGTGGAATTCATGAAAGCGAAAAACATTTTTTGAAAGCACCTTTCTAGCATGAAAAGATGTTTCAAGGGTCTGTACTAAAAATGTTATAAAGTTGCATAAAGTTATAAAGCCTGTACTAAAAATGTTTTAATGTAGCATGAAGTGAGGAAAACTCGTATTAATCTGTGGGTTTATTTAGTAAACATAAGGTCCTGGGACGCGACCATTTTATCTGTCTGGAGCAGAACTACGTAAATCACTAAGAAGTTATTGCCTGATTTGGTTGTCGAAACCAGTGAAATATCGTTATTTTCACATATACTGATTTTGTTTTTTGGAATACAGTCTTTGTTTTTTGGAATACAGTTGTTTCACCCGAGATAATGCAATTCTTATTATTTTGTTCTGTGTCAAGAACATTATAGATATCTATTATTTTATTGTTTTATAATGTGAAATAAATTAGTAAAATGATTTACAATAATAATGATAATGATTCAAAGTTTATGTGTATATAAGAAAGAAAATACACAAAATAATTTAGGAAGTAAGTTTTCTTATATTTGAGAAAGTTAAAGGCGTTCAACCTAAATTTTGGTACACACTAAATAGTTTTCCTAGAAAAACAATTCAAATTATGAATTTCATTTACGATTTCATTCTTTAATACTGGGTGTTTGTAATTGAGTTGACACTACTCAAAGTGAGCTGAAGCTTGATCTATCAAACGAAATAGCACCGAATTTGGCCGGGAAACTAATGACGTCGTGCGATGAATTCAGTAAAAACGCTTAGACACTTCCAAAAGATTCAGGTTGGAAAAAATGTGCTGGCTGTCATAGAATCGCGTAAAGTACAGGGAAGAACGCAAAAGGCAAATTCAGAGCTTACGTAGGCAACAACAACGCAAGTAATCGGGTTATAAAAACACGGGGAAAGCTCCGAAAGACATTCCGAGGACAACCTAAGCTCAGTATTCGTTTTATCTAAACACAGGGCGGTTTAATTATGAAGTTTCTTTATCTCCATGCTTCAATTGACACCAAGAGCCCTATTGCTCAACAAACACAGGAAAAACTTACTGAAATCTACAAACATTAAACTTGGATGGATTAGGGCTCACGTCGGATACAGCGGTAATGAAGCGGCGGACGTACTAGCCAAGAAGGCAACACAGGAGGGAATCCCCACAAACATCCCCAGCGCCAAGATACCATATCAAGAGTCTGCTAGAAAAAGAGTCCATCACCCGCTGGCAAAAAGAATGGGACAATGGAGAAACAGGCAGGGGTGTTTACAACGTTTAGCCTAAAGTCAAGACAACTCCTACTTCATGGCAAAGGCCCGAAATAATGTTCGTCATGGACCACGGCCCATTTCTGACATATCTTAAACGATTCAACATCAGAAACAGCGATTTCTGTGGCTGCTACAAGCTGCCTGTTTACAACCTCATACCACCTAACAAAACCGTCAGCTGACCTAGAACCACTTTGGTGGAAAAGAGTTATGAACAACAACAATTCGAGGGCGAAAATCAGAAAACTCATCAACTGCATCGCGGAGAACGAAACACTCTTTTTTTCCCAAAAGATGGTGACAATAACTAGTCACAGACTCAATTAACCCTAGGTACTGATCTTCTCTCTTATCCCAAACATAATGCACCACCCTCTCAAATTCAACAACACAAAGACTTGAAAGAATTAACAGTTAAATTACTAAATATTATGTGTTTTAACTTAACTGCATTAGAACTTTTGTTCTAAATGTCCGCTTTTTTGTATCCTT
This sequence comes from Araneus ventricosus, assembly GCA_013235015.1. Lineage (NCBI taxonomy): Eukaryota > Metazoa > Arthropoda > Arachnida > Araneae > Araneidae > Araneus > Araneus ventricosus. The sequence continues at coordinate 1,059,105 of BGPR01000162.1, read as the reverse complement.
ATATATAAAATGTTTTTTTTCTCTGGCTTTTCATTAAAGTTTCACGCATACCCAACCAACCGACAGGGAGCCGTCCTGACTCGGAGTTCGGGGTATGCTGTGCTGTTAAGTCATGGTTGACTCTCAAACTTGTCTACCTGAAAGGGCTACAATTCAAGGACTGTGATGAACATTCCTTGTGACATGTTACGTTCACTCGTAGAAAATGCTGTGCAGAGAAAGTATAGCGTGGTCTCAGTTTGCCCTCGGAATATCTTTCGGAACTTTCCCCTTGATTTTATATATCGAATTACTAACGCTGTTGCTGCCTAAGAAGCTTTGCATTTGACTTTCTTTATGTAAAACCTCGGGACAAACAGTAACAGAGTCACATTTTCCTCTATCAACGAGGATTGCAACGAGATACATTTTTTTGCGGATTCCATCTTCCATGTCGTTATGAGTCCCCCTACCAAAGGATGATACTATTCTGTTTGTTAGATGTGTGATGAGGTAATTCTGAGTAGTGTGAGTTCAACTGCGGACATCCTGTTCTTTAATTTTTTTAACATCAATGACAAAAATGATTTGGTTTCACACCTACAGTTAAATTTTTTCACAATTAAGTTTGAACAAAATTCATTTTGTAAATCATTCATGTATTTTAAAGATTTGAAACAAACGAAATTTTTTAAAACTTTAAAGCACTCCGAAATTCTTGAAATCACATTCAAGTATGTGCCTTCAAAAAAGATGAAATAACCAACTTTAATCATTATGTATTGATTCCAGATGACATTATTAAAATTGCGTTTTAAATATATGGATATTCTCTGTATGGGTGTTTTCCGTCAAAGCAGTGGAAGTAAAAATTCTAAAAACAGTAATAAGAACTAAAAATTTGATTGTTTACAGTTGAAATGAATCATGTGATGAAATTTGCACTAATTCGAAGCAGGAAATTTTATTCATTTATATTGAAGATATAAACAAATAACAATTTATTTATTGCTCAACAAAATTTGAACAAATTTAATCAGTTCTGCCTTTTTACTTTCTAAGCAACTGGATAATTTTTTCGATATCAGAAAGGAACGAATTCTGGAATAAACTAAACAATAAAATGTAAAAAAATATGAATAAAAAAATAAATAACACAATTTTTATTGGTACACGTAGAAGCAGAAAATAGATTTTTGTCAAAAATCTGAAAGTCAAGACAAAAACATAGAAACATAGTTCAAATACATAACTAAACTGGAATAATATTAGGGCGTAATGAGATATGAAATTTTATCACTAACAAATACATATGTCGATACAGTTGTAAAAAAAAAACTATTGATAGAAATATTCTAATTAAATTGGAATTTTAATCACATTCAAAATATACTTTAATTTTTAATGAATGCTTAGGAATTTTCTTCCTTATGATATTCACTGAAACTTAATTTCCTTATCTCACTGTTTTCAAAGCCTCAATCTTTCATGATTTTGTTTTGACTTTCAGATTTTTGGCAAAAAATTTATTTCCTGCTTCTAAGTTCACCAATAAAAGTGTTGTTTATTTTTATTTTTGTAATTTACTACATTCTAGTGTTTAAAATATTTCCTGATTAATTAATATCAATATTATGAAATCTTGTAATAAATTTTTCTCATGTTTGCTGCCAGGCGGCGCCACATGTATGGAAGCAAAATTTAATTAAAATCCATTGATTTACTGATAATAAAGTTCTGAAAATACTAAAATATTGTACTATCACGGGGAAAACACACAACTGTAAGATTCATAACTATAGCAGGAAGAGAGTGAAAAATCAATTACAAAATTCTATCTTTAGAAACATGAAACATGTCAAGTTAAATAAAAGTGTGTAAAAAAAATTCTATTTCAAAATTCACAACCAATTTCCTCAATTTTATTTAACATTTCTTTTGAGCTTTCAGTTGAGAATATCTTCATGATTTAATAAATAAATTAGTGAAAACGAAACTAACCTTAATCTATTTTCGTCAAAAATTCAGTTCAATTTTTTATAAACATTACACTTGTTGACGCTTATAAGATACTATATCGTATTTCCATTTAAGAAGCAGAACATTTATCGCTTAATTAAATCAGGAACTGTGCTACAGTTATACATTTCATGTTGCTTGGTTTTGTTGCTGATCTTGAAAATTCGCTTACCTTCAAATGTGTACCATCAACGAAAATAATCACGTACTTCATACTGGTTCCAACAGGTGCTTAAATTCTTAGTCACCATCGTTCGCGTTCACTAATTCATCGTCAATGTTTAATCATTCTTAACACACAGCCTTCGAGGGATTACTGTTAAATTACACTAGATCACAGTGAAAGTGGTACAGCGTCTTAAATTACATTTAAAGCATCCTGCACGATACAAAAGGGGAGAAATTTGCTTTGTGTTTATGTTGGTGTATATTTCTTCAACACCTTAAATTAAAACAAATGACAAACATCAAAATTTATGTTCTTAAGTAAATATGTATTAAAAAAGGCAAGCAAAATGATATGTTATCTTAATGACAGTATAGCTGTAATATGTATTACTAGAAAAATGAATGATTTATCGCACAGTCAATGCTTTCGTAGATTCTTCTTTGCACATTTCTCAATTTTTTTGTACTTTCTCTGTTATGAAAAAAAAGGATTTTGCATTATCTGCTTTTCAAACAATATCGTTTTCAAACATTTTCGTTGTTACGGGGAAGAAAACAAACATCTTGGGTCTATTTACTAGGTGTTTTATTACACATATATTTCGTCTGTGTTCATTAAATGTGCCAATAAGAAATTAAGAATCCGAATTTTATAAATAATATTAATACAAGACGATTTTTAAGTCATAATTAGCAGAATTTCAAACAGAAATAAAACCCTTAGTTAGTATAAATGTTATTCAATGAGTCATTTCTCTGTCGTCAGTATATTTAAATATTTAAGAAAATCAATCAACATCATTAAAATTCTCAATGTTAATAAACTGTGCAATGGAAGATATTTTTATGATAAAATGCTGCCAACGATTTAAAATTAACGATAATTCATTCTGCTTATGAAATCCCTTTCAATTTATTTCAAAATGTTATGTTATAATTCATTTCTTAGTAAGTAGTAAATTTAAGTATGCCTGAAAAAAACTTTAAAAAAAGCAGGCAGTAAGAGAAATTCTTATCTTCCGACAAAATACCAACATCAATTTTAAATCTGTGATATTTCAATCTGTACTTAAATCTTTCTAAAAGTCTTTAAAAATATTATTAAACCCTCAGCTTCAACGAATTATATTTTTTCTATGTAAAGCCGCAGGCTATTTTAATTATTATTTATAAAGAAAAGTTTGAGAATATATCCATATAATTTTGAAACAAAGCAGATTTGTGTTTATATGCAACTCTATTGTAGCGTCGCCAACCAAACTGCATGGAAGAATTGAGACGCGATGTCTACATTTCCCGAGCCAAGAAGGTTAATGAGACACTACTTGTCATGAAATATGGTTAAGATTATAAATTAATTGCAGAGAAAAATATCCCTAAGTAAGACAGTAAAATCTATTCTTATCTCAAAATTCTACAAACCATTTAGAATCTCCAGAATTTCTTTCTGCTTACGAAATTTGTCTAAATAACTTCAAAATACTATTAAAAGTGTCAGACAGAAATGTATTTAAGACTGTAGGTTAAGAACAATTAAAAGAATTCTAAAAAATAATAATAAATGCAGTAAATGACTTCCCTCAAAGGATGTCACCGATTTAACATGCACGATATCTAATTCAATTTTTGAAATTCCTTCTAAATTTTTATAAAACACTATTAATTGAGACAATTTGCACTAGGAAGTATATATGAGAGCATATGCCAATCACATTATAAAACATTCTTGGACAGCTATCCTAATTAGTTTAGTAAGAGGCATTCTTGGATTGCCAATTTGAAAAATCTGAGTTATTTTATTTTGCTTATTAAATTCCTTCTAAATTTCTTAAAAAATATTATTAAATGGTCACTTCTGAATGGGAAGTACAGGGTGGTCATAAGTTATTGGATCCATTTCAAAAATTAATAAAAATACCCCTATAATGTAGCAACTTCGTTTTTTTTTAAATGACAGAGTAACTCAATGAGTTTTTTAGATAGGTAGTGCGCCGTTACGTTGCTCTAAATCTGCTGCAACGGGAGATTACCAACACAAGTGTCAAAATGGCTACAGTGCAGAAGAAGGCACATCTCTGGTTCCACGAAAGCAAATTATTTGTAACAGTTCAAAGTTTTCGGTTAGAGAATAGAAATTGTTGGTAAGACCTCCATTAAGCGTTTGTATGAGCAATTAAGGAATGAGTCTCCTTCACTCGTTCAACAACTTCGTCTGAAACCGATGGCCGTCCAGCGTCTTTTCTGTTCCCTTAAATTGCTCATACAAAGGCTTGATGGAGTTCTTACTTGGAGACTGACAGATTCGATACTCTAAACGAAAACGTCTTTGAGCTGTTGCAAATGATTTGCTTTCGTAGAACCGAAGACGTGCCAGACGTGTCTTCTGCTGCACGGTAGCCATTTTGACACTTGCGTTGGGAATTTCCCGCTGCAGCAGATTTAGTGCGCCGTAACGGCGCGTTACCTATCTGAAAAATGTTTTGAGCTACTCTCTCATTAAAAAAAACGAAGTTAGTTTATAGGGTTTTTAAAAATTAATATTTGAATTGGATCCAATAATTTATAACCACCCCGTATATCTGGGAGTATAAACTAATTTCATTGAAAAATTACGAATATCTATTCTAATTAATGCAATTAGAGGCATTATTTTCTCAAAGACTATCAAAGATTTAGAATCTGTGCTAGCACATTCTGTTTAGGAAATTCCTTCTAAATTTCTATAAAATACATTAAATTAGTCAGTTCACAATGAGTAGTATATTTGAGCGTATAAAACAATCGAATTTCAAAAATAAATTCGAAGAGCTTTCTCTAATTAATACAGAAAGAGGCATTATTGTTCCAAAGAATGTCACAGATTTGAACAATTTGCTATTTCATTCTGTGTACGAAATTCCTTGTAAATTCCTACAAAATATTGTTAAATGAGTTAGTTTTCAGTCGTTAGTGGGATTGGGAATATAAATCAATCACAATTTTAAAAAAATTGGAATAGCTAATAGTGCAGTAAGAGACACTCTTAGGATGTCAGCCTGAAACATCTGCGCTGTATCATTCTGTTTACGAAATTCCTTCTAAATTTCTATAAATATTATTAAATGAGTCACCTCACAGTGGGTAGTATATCTGAGAGCGTAAATCAAATGCATTAAAAAGTCACGAATAGCTATCCTAATAAGTATAGTATGAGACGTTCTTGCCCAAAGATTGCAAAAGATTTAAAATCTGCGCTATCGCATTCCGTTTAATAAATTCCTTTTAGATTTCTATAAAATCATTAAACGAGTCATTTCTCAATGGGCAGTACATTTCAGAGTATAAATCAACCGCATTTTTTAAAAAATCCAGCAATAGCTATCCTAATAAGCAGTGAAAGGTTCGTCTGTTTCTCAAGTAAATGGGATTTTTGTTTGTCCAAATTATTTTAATCTAGTTGCGAATCGAGTGTAAAAGACTCTTTTCAACTGCAACTAAACATCTGTTTCCCTCTCAGAGAGTAAAGCCAGGCAGTTAACGATCCCTACTGCAAACATTGCAACGAGATGAAGCAACTGTTTCTTCGCACCAATTTTTCCACCCTCACTCCCCTACGTGACGAGGACTATTAAAACAATGCATTAACAAACTACTTAAAGAGGGAGAACATCCACTTAGAAGGACTCGGAAATTTAGACGCCAATTCCACAGAAATTCTATGAAGAAAATGACTCGTTATTTGGATTATCATTGAAATGCATGATCCTCTGGAATGTTTGGTAAAATTCGTTTAATAATTTTATCGCCTAAGAAAGTAATATCAATTTGCGAAATTAACAGAAACTCGAGAATCTATAAATTTGTATTCAAATGTGAAAATTTTGTGCGGAAATCTTTAAATTCTAGAATTTCGCTAGTTCAAACATATTATTGGGATCTGGGTGAGCGAAATTTTCAATTCGGGGCGATTCAAGACCTGAAAACGAACAATACCAACCTCCGACTTCACATATTTTCCGTTTAGCAATGCCAACACAAAAGTGGAAACTTATATTTTATTTTTTAAAATACTAGATACAGAAAGAGAACGTATTGTAATAGACAAAATATTCGAGCTCGAAAAATTGATGAATCTCCCTGTTTTGGATCTTCCTGAGACCGAAAAAAATATTTTTGGAATTAACTTCAACTTCTTAACGTTTGACTGTCTGTCTGACTGTGAAAATGATAAATCGAGAAAAAACGAAAGGAGTTCGACAAGTGAATCTTTGCACCAAAATTGTAGATTTGTATCAAGTATTGGACGAAATTCGCCACCGGAATGTCTGTCCGTGGGATTATAAACATGATTGCAACTGGCTTCGTGTATAAAATTTGGCATAAAGCTTCATCACCGGAATTGTAGATTCGTATAAATTTTTGGACCAAATAAATCAAAGGGTTGACTGACACTCTGTCTGTCCGTTCATGAGTAGGTGAACTCGCTTACTTAAAAACGCATCAAGTTAAATAAATAAATATGGTATATGGTCTTGACATAGAATTGTAAATCTTTGTCAAATTTTGGTTCCAATCCGGCTGTTAATTTCAAAAAAGCACTAGAATTAGAAAAAAATCGTGCCTAGGCCGACCCATCTTACAATTAATACACGAATGCAAAGACATAAAGCACGAGTGTGTATGTCCAGAAGAAAGCGCGAGTATAATGGAAAAATGGTGCACATTTCAAAGCATAGATCCACGACAATTCTGCCTACACATAATCGAATTAATGGACAAAATACATAAAAAAAGAAACACGCTCTATTTACGGGGAGAAACAAATTCAGGTAAAACCTTCATAGCCCAAAGTCTAGAAAAGGCTGCCTTCTTTCATGGAACGGTAATCCAGGGATAGTCATCCTATGCCTTCATGTGGCAAGATTGCATAAATAAACGCGTAATAATAATAAATGAACCCTAATTCGATATTGCAATGGTTGAAACACTCAAAACAATACTAGATGGAACAGGGACATTTGTTCATAAAAAATGTCTGGCTATGAATATTTGAGACCAACACCTGTCATAATAACGCCAAACAGTTATATATGGGCAAACTCGCCTGGATCCAAAGAAGCCATTCTAGCCCGTTGTCTCCACTTCTACGACGAACTCAAAGCTTTTCCATTACTACGGACTTATATACAAAATCTCTAAACCTTAAATGGGTCACCCTCTTTGCACAAAAGTATCCAACAGAAAACGAAAAGTTCCTCTTCTCATATATTGAACATGTCCCTGACCTAAACAAGGCAACCATGACCGAAACGAAGGGAACAAAGGAACAAGCCACGCAAACATGGAACATACGGAAAGTCTTGGAGAACAGCATACCAGTTCCCACAACGGATATAGATGATTCAGATGATTCATTGCCCGAAAAAACCCAAACGAAAAAAGGCAAAGCAAATAATCAGCGTCGGTAAATATAAGTTAAATTAAAAACATTAGTGAAACCGCTTATATATAATATATTAAACAAAGGACTAATCCTTGTTATTCTATTTTTTCAGATGAAGAGTAAACAGACAACAATGAAGAAATCATTGCATTATAATTCCATTTGTCATTGCATATATAATCATAAATATGTAACCTAATCAAGTAGACCAAAATAAAGTTGGATTTATTCAAAACTTGTGTTTTCATTGAATCATAACACAATATCATTTAAGACTTAAAACACTTAGAATAATAGAAAAAACAAAATGGCAGAAACTAAGTGTAACTTGAAAACACTCCTCCTCCTCTTAGAATAAATGTAAGTCAAAATGGCAGAAACTAAGTGTAACTAGCAACACTCCTCCTCCTGAAATATAAATCTCATTAATGAAAAATAGCTGACTCGAACCTCGTGGAGGTCTCGCCTTTCCCCAATGCTATCAAATGATGTTAGAGCGGTGTAAACGAGGTAATTGTTTACCTAAAGAGGTCCAAATGCATACCGGATTCTCTTCGGTGTACCACGAATCTTAACACAGATTACCCCTTATTGTGTACATATGTTATGGTCAATGTTAATAATCGGTCATTATGTATAATAACCGGTCGTTATGTATAATAAGGGCATAAAAAATCCGGTTATTATGCATAATAACTGCTTAAATATCCAGTTATAATGCGTAGTATCTACCAATATCACATTGACCGTCACACATTAGAAAGTCAAGGGGGAACACTCCCGCTAGTTTTAACTCATTAACAGTGTAATTTTCTTAACCTTTTAATTAGATTATCCCTTTCTGTTTTGGGAATGTATTGTTGTATTAGTTCAACTAAAAGCCCATAGAACACTTGAGATGTTAATGGATTACCGGTCATTTTTGTATCAAATGATCAAGTCTATGAATGACTAGATATATACTATGAATAGATATATGACTATTCATAGTCATATGTCTAGATATATGACTATGAATAGATTATAATTAAAAAAATACCATAATTCGCTGCACAAACTGAGGTCGGGCTACACAGGAAAGGGATTAAATAATATAAGATACAATAATGAGCCAATTCAATTACGTCTGTGATGAACGATATCGACTGCAAAAGATTACCTGTATAGTCATTTAAAAAAACAAAGTTTGGACATCATAGAAAAATTTCATCATCCGTTTCCGACTCTTTCTTGATTCAGAATATTAAAAAATATCTTAGGACTCGATTTTCCAAGAAGTAACGACAATAGTCTTGGCACTTTCCAATTTTTTTAAACACAAAGTCATCGATAGTTTCTTGAAACCAATCAAGGTTAACCTGGAGTTTAGGGTGCCTACTCACTTCGTTTCCCTTAAGCTCGCCAATTGTTTGTCGCCAAGAGAGAGAGTGCCAGAACATTTGTATTGGATGCGAGTTAAAATTTTTTTCGGCGTGGTTTGCGCATGCGCCGACAGTGATTTGTTTACCGGTCTGCGGCGCATGCCCTTAATTTTGTCTCATTTCCATTGGTCCACTGTCTGCTCTCTTCGATTTGATTGGTCGGCGTACGAATTTGAATAATACTTAGTTTGTAATTCTTGATCATTTACCAAACGATTTTTTTCAATAACCGTTCGCTTCTCTTCTGAAGATTTTCTTTCATTTAATTCGCCGATTCTCTTTATCTGTGTTGCTGATTATGGCTTCCAAATATCGAACAAGGAATGTTTGTTCTGGAAACAATGGTTCACTTGCTACGTTTCATCGTCTTCAGACGTCGTGTTTTTCCTGTGTTCGTGCTTTCCCTGTGTGTTTCGTTTCTGAATGAAAAAACGAAGCTACGAGGAGCCCGCTTTGCTGAAAGCGAAGCCGCTAATGTTTTTTCAAGTTAAAAAAATTTGCCCGGTTTCACACTTGCAATGTCGAAGGCATTGCATGCTCAATCTCTCGTTTGAGATGCCGTAGGCATCGAATGCGCAGGAGACCTATAAAAAACTCACTGCGCATCCTAAGCAGTGTTTGTCTACTGCAAATAAAATTGCGCTAAAGAAAATTGGCGAGAAAATAGTACGCACCCTAAACTCCAGGTTTAAACCAATCAATTTTTTCAAAATGTCTTTCATCAGTCATCATTGATTTCTTACGAAACATTTTTATTTTAATTCATACAATATATGCAGCATTAAAAAACTTTTATCCTGTCACTACCTGGAATTTTCTTGCCTATTATTCGCCATTTTCTTCCCTTAATAATTTTCCTTCTTAAGGTCCTCTGAGCTCACAATGAGTTTGAGCGGACAGCTGCTCTGAAGTAATATTTTGAAGTTTCAGAACAAACTTTAAATCTTCAGATAATTAACGAGCTTTTCATTAAAGCTCTTTAATCCTTTTAAATACGAAGCGTAATCCGGTTACGTCAATTACGAAACTTGTGCTTCTCTTTGGTTCTTGCACGTTTTTCATCGAAAAATAACAAAAGATCTTTTTTTAGCAACTACTAGCATAATTGAATCAGCCAATACAGAAACCATGTCAATTATTTTTTCATGATCGAGTCAATGATCAACCATATGATAAACGTAATTGCGCGTTGTTTTACGTTGAACTGTGGCGCTACATTATTTTTATTTCTACGAGATGCGCAATCGATTCCAAAATTAAATCTGCTCGGCACACTGAATGTGCATCACGTGGGTATGAAATGACTTCTTTCTGAAAAAAAAGTACAGTTTAAACTTTCATAGGATATAATTTCTTTATGTTTTCATTTTAGAAATAAAACCTGATAAATTTCTGCCCATTTTAAAGTAAATATGTATTTAACCTTCCAGCAGGCGCGCGTATGCAGGAGATACTTATATTGTGTATCATATTACATACTTATATCGTTATTTTAAATTTTTAAGCGCAATTTTTATTTATTTAATCTTTGTTTAGTATTGAGATAATAAATACAGATCACATAAATAAAAGTTGCATTTATTTATTACATCTAAAACAACACGATATAAAAATGTAATACGATGCACAATATAAGTATCTCTTGCATACGGGCGCCCGCTGTAAAGTTAAAAGATGTAAAGAAAATTTTGAACTATATATTTTGTTACACTCACTAGGAACGGTTCAATGAAAAACCTTTAAAGAGAATCGTGTTTTATTTAAATTCTTTTCTTGTTAAAACACTGGTAAATGTGCAGTTTACGGTACCCACCTGTTTCTCGCCAATTTTTCTTGGCGCAATTTCATGTGCCGTCGCCAAATACTGTTTTGGATGTGCACTTTGCAGTGCGCTTTTTATTGCTCTCTTGCGCATGCGTCATCTGAAAACGAGAGATTGAGCACGCATTGCTTGCGGCATTTCAAGTGTGTAACGGGCAAATTTTTTAACTTAAAAAAACATCAGCGGCTTCGCTTTCAGCATAGCGGAATAATCGTAGCTTCGCTTATTCATTGAGAAACGAAACACACAGAATAACATACACGGTACTGAACCGATATTCAATCCGAATAATTCCAAACGAAGTTTTATTCAAATTCGAATTTATCGACCAATTACATCGAAGAGTTGAACAAAACAGTCCATTCGAAACGTGGCGCAATATAGCCTGATAAGCACAGCTCCGATGAAAAGATCAGTTTGTGCGCATGCGCGCTTGTCACTCATTAAAAACATCTAGACACATCCAAAACAAATGTTCTCTCATCGCCGTTTTTGGCAGCAAAGAGTTGGCGATCCTAAGAGGATCGAAGCAAGTGGGTACCGTAAACTCCACATAAACCAAAACACTTTCTTTTTCAAGAGAGGAAAAAATGCTTATATCAAGGAACTTAAATCAACCACACACTCATTATTTCTTGTTGACTTATGGCATCGAAACTTCTACTGTTTCAAGTAAGGAATGAAAATTTTCATTATGTTATTTAAAGAAAGAAGATAGTTAGCTTCTAAAAGTCATAAGCATCGAGATAGTCTAGATTGAAGCCTCGGTCTTGTGGTCAGAAAATCGTAGACCTGAAACTGAATTTCACTGCATATTGGGTATAAATGTTCTTACTTGGAGTGTGGTAAAGAAGATTGGATGATGTGGTCCCTGTTTAGTATTTCCTCACAAATTAAAGTTTGAAAATTGCAAAATCCCTTTCTAATAGTTATAGCCTTTTATACCGTATGATCCTTTGAAATGGAAACTTCAAAACTTCTGAAAATGAAGTTTCTCTTACTGTTCATAAAATGAATCGTAACGTTTAATCTTAAATATCCAGAAATTTAACTTTACATAGAATTGAAAGTATTAATACTTGCAGACGTCATCGCGCAAAATTAACGTCTAATACAAGCGAAACAACATGCTGCTACAAATTGAAAAAGTGCCGTTGGTAACATAACTTATAACGTACCTTCGATACTGATTTGCATTCTTGTAAGCAAATCTATTTAAAGTAAGAATGAAGATACATACTGTCTGTCCGCCACGATAACTGTGGCCTCCAAAATGTCTAGTTTACGGCGGTCGCTATAGCAACTGGTTATGCTAGGGAAGATCCATTTCGAATAGGAGGAATCCGAAGCAAGTCGGAGTTTTATTTTAATCTTGGCGCCAGTTTGCGGTGGTAAAAAGAATAGTTGATCATTCGTCTTCTCGGTTACCATACATAGCCCATTTGGAGCTAAATGCGCCAATATAGCACATTTGAATGAATTTCTCCCTACTGGAAATGGATTCTTCCTACGATAACCTGTTTCCATAGCGACCGCCGTAAACTAGACATTTTGGCGGCCACAGTTCTCGTGGCTGACAGACAGTAATGCGTTGTGCAATGCTATTTGCAGCTCCGGTGTATCCGTTTGTTTGCATTCATATTTGTAGTTTATTCATAGAACCATGGTACCTTAACACGTTCAAGGGACACCTAGCTTATGTTATTTGCTTTTATGTTATTTGTTGGGACACCTAAACTGCTTGGATATCATTTCGTGTACAAAAATGTGCAGCGTGCGCCGCTTTGCCTTTTAGCTTGGTGCGAACTTGTACGGGATACCAGGCTTTGTCCCAGCAAGTAGAGCGGCATATGCCGCTTTGTCCATGAAAGTGTTAAAAAAGTAATCGTTGAGTATGCACTTAAAAATATATCAGGAGAGATTTGTTTCTTCTCTACATTAAAAGGAAAGGAAAGAAAAAAACTAATACAGTCTTAACCCTTAAACAGCTTTGCCCGATTTCCATTCGTGCATCGAACCATGTCCTTTTAAAGCTAAAATGAAGTTATTCATAGATGTTAAACTCGATACATAAATTACCGGTAATCCATTAATATCTCAAATGTTCTATGTACATGCAGTTCAATTAATACGACAACGCATCCCAAAATTAGATGGGGGTGGGTCATCTAATTAGATAGTATTAAAACAACTACACAGTTAAAGGGGTTAATAAAGTTTCACATTATAGACTACAAAATATTTTTGCGTTCAAAATCATCCACTGCTTTGGGTGTATTTTTTAAGACAAAACGTAAAATAGCTCTTAAATCAGAAAATTTTTCTAATTTCTGGAGTTAAACTACTAAAATCTACAAAATGAAGCGTCACGAAGAAACATTTTTCTACTGATAAATATTTTTTATATGTTTTGATCTAAAACTGAGTAAAATTCTCAAACTTCCATTCCATAGGTTTCAAACGAATGAATTGTTAAGTCAGAATTGTAGACTGTTCAAAGGAATCAATGGTTAAGTCAGAATTTCCAGATAGATGCCCAGGGCAAAGAGTGGGGGAAAACTGCTAAAACTGAAAGGAGAACACTCCCCGGTAATTGTTCCCTATTACTCCACATCTTGTCAAGCAGGTCAACCTGAAAACAAACGATCGCAAACAGGCATCACATGAATTCAAAATTCTCCTTATGCATTATGAGGTTAAATTAATTCGTACATCAAGAAGTTAATTAGACCTTTGTGGATAAATCACGCGTTTTTGAACCACACGTAGATGACCACGACAATTGGCAGGTCTACTTACCTAGTCCTGCTAACGAAACGCAATTTAGACGAAAAACGCGTAGATGATGACAATACTTGGCCGATCCACTCTCCAAGTCCTACTTGCGAAGCGCAATTCAGAAGGAAAAAGACGCAATCCACAATGCTCTTATCAGATCCATAATTAAGGGAATAAAAAACAAAGGCCATGGGAATCGGTTAAATTTAAGATTATATAATAGGATATTCTGGTAATGCTCAACGAAATCATGTTAACATGTTTTAGCTTAAGCAAACCAGGTGGACAATTTCCCTTTGGCCTCTCTAAAAAAACAATGACAACAATTATGTACCTGAGAGGTAACCTATTGTAATTCCAATGTTGATGATTTTTATGTTTCTATCGTATTTGGAATATCCCGGCCGCATTTTGGATGGTTAGAGTGTCGTAGCTGTTGGTAGAATAGAAAACAATATCAAAAAATGAAATATAGCAAGTGATACATTGCGCTCTGAAATTTCTTTTGGCTCTCCCGCTAAATATTAAAATTGTTACTTACGATTGCTTACCTCTGACACAAGTTTTAAAATCCTTATTGCGTATATTGCACAAATAACTAATGTTCTTGAACTTGAATTAGAGGAGTTATGGGAAACTAATGTTCTTTTCATCTATTTTCCTCTTTCTCTATGAGAGCCGACGAATTACTTTTAATTTGATCGTCAAACTCTGTTAAATGTTTCTTTTTATGTTATTTTCCATACCAGATGACATAATCGCATGTCTGACAATACCTTCACAGAAGCTTTGATTCTGATTGTATCCGAATCCGAGTATTAGGGGTCTATTCTGGTACCCCCGGTTGGGTTGGGGTTTAGTGGGGGCGGTGTTTATGGGCGCCAACCCAACCCAAACCCCAAACAAACCGGGGGGTATCAGAATAGACCCCTTGATCTTACTGTAGTACTGCAGACCCCTTGATCTATGCCTCCTGAGCGACAACCTTGTATAAATCAAAAGAATAATAGCAGGCCATTGTGCTCTTATTCTTATGATTTATACATGGTAGCCACTCAGGAGGCATAGGGAATATGATAGTAAGATTAGATTATGGAATTGTTAATACCAGATGAAATAATCAAAAGTCTTTCAGTACTTTCCCACAAGTTTCTTCTGGATTTGAACCCGAGTACAAATCATATAATCATTCTTTAATTCTTATGCCTCCTGAGCGTCTACCGTGTACAAAATTTTGGAAGAAGAGCACGATGGAATTGTTAAGATTATCTTTTATGATTCTGGGGTTAGATACCACTATTCATGCAAACTCCTCGAACATTCAAACGAATCGTCAAGTATCGCTTTGGTTTGTAAAATTTTGACCAAATAACTCCAATGTGGGACATGCTTATATTTAGACAGGTCTGTATGGAAACTCTTTACATTCAATAAAAGGTGTGTTGGATATGCACTAGTCTTATCGCATTAGTAGCCATTGAAATAATCAAGATTTATTCTACGGATAACAAAACGGTAAGTTATTTTGCTTGTTCGCTCTCATTTAAATCTGAGAATTAATGCTTTGAAAGTTGAATTATTGGAAATTGAAAGTTGATTAATGCTTTGAAGTCTATTGAAAGTTGTGATAGTTTTCATTAAAATGTCTATCTGCATTGAAATTATTCCTGGCTGAAAATTTTATTTTTCAGCATTCTAAGCTGGAAGTCAAAAGTAATATCTATATTTAATTAAATGAAATTACACCAATGTAAATGACTTTTATTTAGCAAGGGGTTAGAAAATTTGGTATTGTAGGAGTTTTGAAAAATTAATGCTTTCTAAAAGGAAATCAAGAAAATTTCAAAAGTCTGCAAGGTATCAAATGAAACTTTGTAACAATTTTGCCAGCAAAAGCATTTTTTTTACCTCTCGCTGAATTGAGTAATACTGTTTCACAGAGGCAAAATTAGCTTGGGCAAAAACTGGGTTTGAAATAGATGAATTTGCAATTCAAATACAAGTTCTAAGCAAGATATTTTTAAAAGCAAAACGAATAAGCATTTAAAATATTTTCTTTACCCTAAAGAGCATTTTTCATTAAATGTAGAATTTAACTTCAATCTTTAGTTTGCGATGTTGGCTTTCTGTCCTGTAACATGCAAAGAAAATAAGGTGTCAAATTTTGTGTAACAATGGAAATCCTGAATTTGCGAAATTAATTCCACTATTGTCTTTTTGAAAACTCGAGCAAGCATTGAAACCTATACACACGTTCTGAAAGCTTCGGGAAAATTCTTGGCAAATGAAATTGTTTGCAGTGAGTATTGTAATTATATTTGTATCGAGCCATGAAAGAAGAAATGAGTTTATTGAAATCAATTTTTAACATTTTCATACTACAAGCCTTCCCGAAATTATACATTAAGCTTAAATCTGCGATGGGTTAGAAGATTGTCTATTTTCTCTCGCATTCCGTTGTTTTTGCAGTCCAAGTGGGTTCAAATAATTTACATTTTTGCATTTAATCAACAATTCACTTTGTTTAACAGCAACAAATCGCAATCTATTTACGGACGTTGCATCTAAATAGTGTTTAAGAAATTCCCCGGTTTGAGGGTTAATATCTTATTTACTAAATTGTTTGAGGATTATAACATTTTTATTTACGAAAGGCTAAAAACTACGCTACTGCTTTGACAGACGTGGGAATTGGACTTGGCGTAGGAATTGGAGTAGTGGAAAAATAACGAGTGCCAACTAGGAGAATTTGAGAAACTTTTCGCAGTTTTAACGCTGGAAAAGCATCAACTGTTATTGTATTAAAATGGTGACGCTGTTATTTCTGATAAAAACAAAATATTTTTCAATTTAGTTATACTAGTTTCTCGTCCAGCCTATTAGTTTCAATGTTGGGCAATTGAGATCTTTTGTTTTTCGTTACAAATTAGTAATTCCATGTATAAAATACGCGGTTTTTCTTGTTAAGTTCAATTAATACAATTTTGGCTTCTTTTCAGCTCTCGTATTTCAAGAATTTCCCAGAAATCCCCATTTGATCAGAGCTCTTCCAGTCCTACGATGACCGTGTTCTGCTGATGCCATCGTCAAACACCTAGCAAACGGTGAATTTGGATTCTTAATTTATAGAAATGGATAAAAGATCTGCATAAAGGGAAGCGGATGTTTCAGCTGATGTAGTGCTCGGTTCATTTCTTGGTGGAGAGATGCAGTCAACTTTCTTCATGGTTGTATCCTCAGTCGCATCTGACTGCATTAAGTCCCCATAAATATGGAATCTTGGCGGATCAGAATTCGGTTCTGTGGAGTATTCGGAGAGGGGACTTTTGCTGTGTTCTGAATAAATAAGGTAGATCTTAACTCAAATAAAACCATACAACTCGAAACGTTTAAAACTAATACTCGATCGGATGTCAGTCTTTGAGATCAAATTTTCTGACACAAGAAAATATCCGCGAAGTTGCAATACATTAAACAGCAGACGAGAGTGTTTAGTCTTTCATAAGATTCGCAACCAAACAGCTTCAAGCAGATTTTCCGAAATGAAATTTCTTATTTTAAATGGTGTTTTCCGAGTACGATTCCAGTTCAAACTGACGCAGTGTTCGTTGCTAATTCAAGAGTCCTAAGTTTATTAATGAGCTCATCTTGTACATTCAGCAGCTACTCTTGTTCAAAGAGTTCCAATTATGGACAATAGATTTTTTATTTCGGATTATTTTTGGCACATCTAAATTTTATTTAAAACAATTACTTTCCTGGGAACATTTTCCTCTTTTGCTGAATTTCGTTGTTTAGTAATGATTCAACTTTATTCCAAATTTGATGCAAAATGCAGTGATCTGGTAGTAATGTTCTAACATTATTCTTACGAAGGATTCGCGATGTTTATTCTGATGTTGACGGCCAAATGCCCTTCCTCTGATGTGGCTTAGTAGATTGGACAGGGAGAGTTCATCTCTGTTCTTTTCGTCGCCTGAGCACGATTCTGTCCGTCCCAAAATAATACTCGTGCTGCTTCAAAAATTGGCTAATATAACTAATTCAAATATAATGCATTTATTCACTGCCTGTCGCATCTGAATATGGAGGGATGCACGAAATACTGGCTATATATAAAAAAATTTTGAACTCAAAATGCGCGGCAGTAGATTCCTTCAAAAATGTCAACTACATAATTTCCCTTTTTGGCAAACTAATAAAATTTGAGCACAAAAGCATGTCTTTATCATATTTAACGGTCATATGGGACATGGCAAACACGACCATGAAAGGTACGAGAGATATTGTCACGGTATGACACGGAATGGCTAATGGGAAACGAACCAGTAGGAAATATGTAAGCGAGACTTATTCCCCACTTTAAATTGTGGAAGTAAGATTTCTGGAATATGAGACGTTGCAGGCAAGTTGCAAGATATTTAAGTTATTCCGTTAAATACTTTCTAGATTGCAATTGAGGTTCGATTAACTTTGAGGCTCTAAACCTCTGCCAGGTTATTTAAAGAGCTGAAAATGGGATTAGTTTCTAGTAAGGATTTCAATTTTTCAATCGTCACTTTTCAGTGGGATGGGCAAAATTTATTGTTAAAATATAAACTGCAGCAATTCTTTGTAGCGTTTTCTAAATCATGTTACTGAGTGCTAAATTTATCGGATGCGGTGTTCTATGTTGACTTTCTACATGTAAATCCAATACGCTTGGTTTTTAAACTTTTTGTGATGAAACGCATGAGAATTATCGATATGCCATTATCGTTTTCTTTTGCATGTCACGCGATATTTAAGTAGCATGAGAAATATCAACTTTCGAAACCACGTTTTGTTTCCTACGGCCATAGGAAGTTAGTAGTTAACTATGGATTAGCCGATATTTCATGGATATTCGGGAATCATTCTGATTCAAGTTGATAATTTTTCCAGCTACTGTAAAATTCAATTATAAAACAATCTTTATCGCAATTTATGTCCGTCTGAAATCCGGCACGACGATTGTAAATTAAATACCAATTGGACACGATCCAATACTTTAAACTGTCGGTTTCTGGATGACTTGATACCGAAATCCTAGAAGATTTTCTCGGGTCCGGAGATCTTTTGGATTTCGTTTGAAGTCGTGGAATCGGAAATTCCAAGACATTTGAACCGGCTTCATATCCTGGATTCTGTTTAGTACTTTACGATTTAAATTCAACTTGCCAGAGCTCTTGATGATTACATTGAGTTGTTCATCCAGATATCTTCAATATTATCTTATTATTCATATTATAAATATTATCCTATTATTTGTTCGTTTGGTATCGGAATGCGAAAGGAATTGCTCCCCAGGGAATATTGAAAAAACGGCATTAAGATTTGAGCATACTGCTTAGTCTGACAAAAACATCACTGGCCAAGGAGGCATTTATTAAAGAAACTTTATATGCCGGAGAAATATCGGAGCGTTCTGAAATGATTCTTCGACATTGGATCAAGTAGACATGTACTTCGCTTTAAATTTTGAATAAAATTCCACTAGTATGAATGTTTATACGATTCGAAAGAATTTGAGAAGCATGTTGGAAAAAATTATTGTAAGCTATTGTTCGTCCCGATAGTTAAGTGGGAGTGGAGTGCAAATTAACTTTGGTCGCTGTTAGTTTAATCAAGTGTGAATATAAAAACGATTAGTGGGAAAACTGCGATTAGTTCCTAGTAAGCATTTAATTTTCTAACTTGACTCTTACTTGAATGGGAGAATTAATAAAAGAAAATCAAGTTATTCATGTAGTAGTTAGTTATATTATTGAAGACCAAACTAATTCAAGCTGTTTTTTTTTGTCGGCGGGTGTCGTTACAGAAAATTTTAAATTATTTTGTATTTTTAAGCATTTAGTGATGCAAGAGAAGAATTGTATAGTAAACAAAATTTAGCATTTCTGTTAATGCATTTAAAGTATCATCTAAAGTATTAAGAATGTACAGTTTTACAACTTGCAGGAACACTAGTAGCTTCGACTTATGAATAGGCTTCAAATTCTATGCTGTCCATGATTTTTTATTTGCATTCTGGTATTGTCGTATTGTATCGCCTTGTTCAGCTTTTCTACCAAAAAACATGGAATTTTTTAATCCATTGTTTTTAGATTACCCTGTTAAATGGTAGAGATGGACGAGAGAATGACCACGAATAAAACATACTAAATAGAAATTGTAGAAAGCGAGACTGGATTGAGATTTGAGTACATCTCGCAAACTTATGCAGACATTGACAACTAAAAGAGTAACATTTATTCTAGCTGTAAGGTTCCCAACGCGTATCATTGGCCTTTCGCATCATTTTTTAAGATCAAGCACTTTACGTTTGGGATAAATTTATTTTATAAGCAACGCAAGATTTTTGGTTCCAAATCGTGTTATTCTTTATTCTAACAGCACTGAAGGATTTACAATTTAATTGAATTTCCAAACATTTGGTGTGCATCGGCGACGATAAATTACCAGTGCATTTCGAGAAACCGAATCTTTGTTGCTTTTCCAAAAAACAAATACTGGTGGGTTAGGTTAAACTTCTAGTAAAATAAATGGTGGGAGGTATTCCTTTTTGAGAAAACTAATCGCTTTTTAACATTAAGCAGTCTTAAACATACTTGCAACTAAATAACTTCAACCAAACATTTAAACCATAATGATTCGACGAGGAGAGTAAGCTACTCCGTGTGTTGCTGCACCAAAAGAACGAAAACGATAAATTTGTTTCGATACCCTATGACATGTGCGAGATACCGAAGAAATGTAACATGAAAGATGCGTGGCTTTAAAATTGTCTTGTCAGAAATGTGAAATGAATAATTTTGATATATTGCACCTGTATTGCAATGTGAAAAAATTCGGTTTATGTAAATTGGGTGATAGAGTAGTTCTTAATTTTCAAATATAATGTTGAAATTTATATCTGATAAAGTAAGTGAAAATTATTAAAGTTGTGTAGAAATAGTATGTATGAATAATATAGTATAGTACTGTATGATAAGTAATAGTAGAATATAATAATGTATAATAGTAATAGTAGAAAGTGCTTTTAATGAAAATTATTTCAGTGTATGGAGCGAAAATCGTGTCGAGAGTGTAGCCGTAGTGAAAATTTGTACGTGGTGTGGATTGAAAATTGGCCCGTGGTGGTAAGCGTTGCATGGTGTAGACGTTGAAAGAAAAATGCATTGCGGTCGTGGGACTGGTGTGGTGTAGTTACGGAGATAAAATTGGGTTGTGATGGGAAATGTGTCGTAATCATGGGTTGTGTGATGGAGTAAAGATGTTTCGTGGTCCTAAGAAGTGTGTGGAGAAATGTGTCGTGGTTTTGGTAAATGCATAGTGGAGAGATGTGTTGTGGTCTTGGTAAGTGTATGGTGGAGTGTGGAGAGGTATTGTGATCTTGGTAAGTGTATAGTGGAGTGTGGAGAGGTGTGTTGTGGTCGTGAGGAACGCTGGTAGTACGGCTTTTTAGTCATTATCGCACAGGACAAACGCGGCGTGGATGAAAACGCGTCTGTGGTTCCGGGGCAACGCGGAGCGAAACGTTGTGGTCCGTTAGCAACGTGCGGCGGATGAAACGTGTGGTTCCAGCAACGTCCGGTGAGAAACGCCAGCTGTATCCAGCAACGCGTGGACCGAAAACGATTGTGGTTCCGGCAAGCAGTTGGTGGACTGAAACGGTCTGTGGTCCTGGGCACGCGTCGTGGACCGAAAACTGTCAGGATTCGAGCAACGTTGGTGGTGACGAAAAACGTGTGTCAGTGGGGCAACCGTGCGGTCGGATGAAAATGCGTGTTTGTGGTCCACCGGATGACGAAAATGGTTTGTGGTTCCAAGCAACGCGTGGCGGAGCCGAAAACGTGGTTTTGTTCCAGCAACGGCGTGAGAAACGTGAGCTGGAAATGGTTCCAAGTAATGGGGGAAATGAAGAAATTCGTGGTCTGGGCAACGTGGTGGAGCTGGAGAAATCAAGTCCAAGCAACGCGGCGGGATGAGAAAACGGAGTCCTAAATCGCGGCGGATGAGAAAACGGATCCTTGGGCAAATGCATGGCGGCTGATGAATGCGGCCCGCATGGAGAAACGCTGACAGCGGTTGATGAACGTGCCCTGATAACGTGGCTGAAGAAGAGAGTGAAATTTATGGAACTTGGTGCGAAAGTGTAATGCGCGCGAAATGGTGAAAAATCTGGGTACTGAAGTTCGACAATGTCTGGCGTGATACGAAAACTGGGTTGTAGAAGATAGCAGATAATTTTCTTTCATCGTATTTCTCATGTCGCTTTATTCAGCATTACATACGTGTCAATTTTCTTCTCGACTTGCAACTAAGTTTTGATTGTTGAGAGTTAGCAACACATGGCACTTTTTACTCTAAGAGAATGTTTAAATTGTGACATGAATTTTTTTTGGCTGATATCTAACTGTAAGCAATGGATTAAACTAAATTAAGATTAACTGAAAAGCCATGCTGATATTTTTGGTACGGATGATTGAAAATTATGGTTATTAACTTTCTGGTTTCTTGCATGTAGCTCAGTTTTATAGAGTAAAACTACGCAAACTTTACCCAAAATTCTGTGTGTAAATAAGATTCTTTCCATAGATGACAAATAATTGGGCTACAACACTAGTTTCTCCAGAGTAAAGTGTTCTTTTAATGAATGTCTTCGGCCAGTGATGTTTTTACCATAGAATAAGCAATATGCTCAAACTTCAATATATTATTGTCCCCAATATTGCACGGGGAATATTTCTTTGCGTACTCTTCTATATCTACTTCTACGCTACGTCACATCCCCGTTCCTTTTTCTATGTCCACTGATTTGTCTAATTTTTAGGAAGAGAGTTATAAAGTTTGAAGGTATCTGGATGAATAAATATAATCGTCGAAGGTTCTGACAAGTCGAATTTGAATCCTAGAATACTAGACAGAGTCCAAGATGCGAAGCCTCTGTTTTAAGTATCTTAGCTTTTGAGATTTCATGACTTCAAATGAAATCTAAAATTTCCCAACCTGAGAATATCATTTTTAGGATTTCGGTTTCATACCATCTGGAAAGTGGCAACTAATAGCATTGGTTCGTGTCTTTTTAAAAAAAATATTCGTTGAGGGTGCGAGATGCATTTTAGAATTTAATACTTCTGTAGTAGGTTAATCTGTACTTGTTATGCCGGATTTCAGACGGTCAGGAGTGGAGATACCAATTGTTCATGACGAATTTTCCAATAGTTGAAAGAATTTACTAGCCTGGAGGAGGAAGAGACCTGTATATCCTAATATACAAAAAATATCGACGAATCCAAGAATTTATCTCACAGCAAGAGTTTAGTGGAAATTTTGTATTTTACTAATGGATTATCAGGTGATGTATGAAAGACAAAGTTAGCATATCGAAGTAGCTCTCGTGTTCTCCATCACAAGATGTTTCAAAGAACACAATTTATCTCTTTTACACATAGAAAACCAATATAAACTCCAGATCTGATGATAAATTTCTCATTTAGTAACATAACTTACAAAACTCTTTGAGAAATGGGTATAGTTTATTTTACTAATACACATTTCACTGAGGAGTGACGCTTAAAAAAATTGAAATCCCTACTAGAAACTAATCCCATTTTCAGCTCTTTAAACAACCTGGCGGAGCCTTAGAGCCTCAAAGTTTATCTCACCAATTTGCAATCTGGAATAGCGGGTTTTATGAAATAACTTCTCTAAATATATTTGAAACTTCTCTTATACTTATTCTAGAAATCTTGCTTCGACAATTTAAAGCGGGGAATAGGTCCGGCTGATATAGTCCCTACGTGTTTGTTTTCCATTAGCCATTCCGTATCATGACATAACAGTATCTCGCTTACCATACAAGGTCGTGTTTGTCATGTCCCATATGACCGCCAATTATAAGATAAAGGCATGCTTTTGTGCTTATACTATTACTTTAAAAAGGGAAATTAAGTAGTTGGCATTTTTGAAGGAATCGACTGCCGTGCGTTTGGAGTTTAAAATTTTTTATATATAGCCCGTTTCGTGCATCCCTCCATACTCCGATGCGACAGGCACTGAATAAATGAAACATATTTAAATTAGCTTAGTTATATTAACCAATTTTTGAGGCAGCACGAGGGTTATTTTGGGACAGATTTGGAATCGTGCTCACGTGACGGAATACAGCCGAACTGACCTTACCCTGTCCAATCTTCTAGGCAACACCAGCGGAAGGGCCTATGATCCTTGACGGTAGATAATTTGCCTTGCATCAGACCCACATATTTTGCGGATTCTTCGTAGGAATCGTGTTTGAACATTATCGCCAGATCATTCCATCTCGCTTTTAATTTGGAATAAGGTTGAATCATTAAGTAAACAACGAAATTCAGCAGAAGGAGGAAGAAGTTCCTGGGAAAGTAATTGCTTTAAATGAAATTAAGATGTCCCAAAAATAATCAGATGAAAATGTATTGTCCATAATTGGAAATATTTATACGAAAGAGTAGCTGTTGAATGTATAAGTTGAGCTCATTAATAAACCTGGAACTCTTGAATTAGCAACGAATACTGTGTCAGTTGGAGTCGAAAACGTCATTTAAAATGAAGTTTTATTCGGGAAATTTGCTTGAAGTGATTTGGTTACGAATCTTATAACAAAGACTGAATCTGCTTTCGGTAACATTTGAATTTTGTGCACTTCCGTGGATTTTTTTTGTTGTCAGAAGTCGATCACTCTTCATTTCTGGTAGCCGCTCGAGTAATAGAATTTTAGATGTTTTGATTTAATTTTTCTAAAAATGAATAATATCGCTTGCTTCCTTGTTCATTCTTAATACCGCGGAAGCGATCATCGGATACTCCTCTAAACTGAGTTTTGATCGTCAAGGATTTCAGAATTATAAGGTCTTGCTTGCCGTAGTCAAATCTTACCATGGAGAGATTCGTAAGTTTCCACTCAGAGAACTGTAAATGAAATGCTGCTGCAATGTTTTAACATAATTCTTAGTCTTCTGATATATGGAGTCTCCGAAATGAAGATTTTAGAAGTCAATTCCTGTCTTTGGTCGAATTTAGGATTCTCAACTTATCCAATAAATTGAAAGATTAATAAATGCAAATAAGATTTTGCTTGGCAATAATAAAGTACGAGAAATTAATGAGGTAATTTAAGAGGATTAAATTCTGAAGGATTTTCTTAACCTTTTTTATAAAGACTCTTTAAATTTCTCCAGATTCTTATTAGTCACGACTACACGAGTTGAAGTCGGAATAATTGAATGTAAACATTGAATGTTGGAAAATTTTGTTAGCGTTTGATTTATTTTGTAAAATCCATAGATTTGACTTTGAACATCCCTGGGAAAAGTTGGTACTGCTAGAAAATAGGCTCCATGGTATTTCATTAACTCTATTCTAATGTTTCGTTTGAATTTATCTTGATAGCTGCTTTTGAATTGCTTGCACCTCACTCAGCGCATTGCAGAGTTTGATTCCTTTTAAGAAATTGTGTCAGCTCTTCGATGTACTTCATTTAAGGAGTCTTGAGTTCGGGTGATTCTATAATAGAATTTTACTCGTACAAGTCGAACGTAATTTCAAAAACTTTGTCAAGAATGAGAATTCGCCTGGTTTTGCTGATACAGCAGCGAGGACGAAATCTAAGCTATTGATTCATCCAGAAAGTGTTTCCCAGAGGCCTTAAAGAGACGCAAAATATAATTGCCTAGAATCATTTAATTGAGACGGATACAACACTCTTTCGGCTACATCTTAACATAAGAACCACCGGAACTGAAGCACGTATCATACCGTGAGACCAATTTCTGTATACTGGTGTTGAAGAAATTCCCGCCGCCTGAGAGCGGAGCCAGTGGTCTGAATTTCTCGTCTCTGGAAAAATACTGCCGGCCAGGAACCTTTTCAGGTGCTGAACAGATGGCAATCGGAACAGGAGGTTCAGGTGCGTCGTGCTGGATTTGTGTTGCTCCACGACAACGCTCGCCCTAATGCGACACTGCGTACACAACTGCTGCAGTGGTTCCGGGGGAGCTGGGAGGTGTTTGATATCTCGATCTTACTCTATTATCACTCGCCTATAGAAATGGAAGGCGGGCCAGTTCTAGATGGAACTTCAATCCCTCCTAGCTATTCTTGCTGTGAAGGTGTTTTCTCAGATGATGGTACCGATGATTGAAAAATCTAGTAAGTTGGTTTAACTGTTATCCTAATTTAAGATTATTATTCTGAGGGTGAAGAATAAAAAAAGTCTAAGTTCGAAGTAAAACTTTTATTATATTGAGTTCCATCTATGTAAAAACTGCAACACTCAAATGAATTAAAACGAAACTGTTTCATTGTGTTCCCGAGTTTCTGACATAGATTATTCAGAAGTATATTATTAGTTCTGTGCAAGGTTATGGAATGAACTACTGAAATCTTGTCTTATTTACGAGGCAGTAAAAACAGCGCAATATAGAGCAAGAGCAGTTGTCCCATACCAGGACGCAAGTTCCATCTTAAAAGCACAGATGAACGTCTTGTGGCAAAATACCTGGGATAACCAGGTCAATAATAAATTACATGGCATACAACCATCCATTATAGGTTTTTGTTCATCTCGTCTAAATAGGTCTCGTAGTACAAAACTGACGAGGCAACTCATAGGTCATACGTCCTTTACACACAAACATTTGTTACAAGCGGAACCTCCTCCCAGGTGTTCTGCTTGCAATTGAATTTTATCTATTCGACATATTCTTACAGAATGTCCAGATTTTAATTTTCAAAGATAGTTATTTTGGTGTCACGGATCCTTCCTTGAAGGATTACTGGTGATCCTCTACATTATAATTTATTACAATATCTTTAAGAAAGGTATTGGCTTTTATACTTTCATTCGAGATATATTTAATTTTGGCTTTTCTCTTACAATTTTTGTAATTTATGGCATTTGAATGCTTGGAAAGGCATTTTGTTTGGTTTTACTAATACTCGATTTTAGATGTTTTTAGTTACTGAGATCTGGCGTAGTATAGCCTAATACGACTTTTGTGCCATAAAACCCGCAACAAACAAACGAACTAGTTTTATTTTATACTCAAATCTTCTATTTTATTACTATATACTCAAATATTGTCTTTTTTCAGATCTCGCTGTATGATGTGGCGATGCTTAAACTGAGGTAGACCTTTTTCACATGATCGGAAGGAATTTTTTTATTGAACTATCAAGAAATTTTGTGGGATTCTTGATCATTACAAAAATATAACGGAAGGACACAAGAACTCGAATTTGACAGCTTGTGCAACTTCTGGTATTATGTGAATAGGTGCGCTTTGGTGTTAACAAATTAACACATCTGTAGGACGGGAATGACTTTTATCTCCTGTTGTCTACAATCCTTCTATAGAAACTGGCTTAGAAAGTTTTCTGCCACTTTCTCAAGGACTAAGGATATTAAATATTTCTAGACTGTTTCGAAAGACCTGTTTTAATTATGTGTATTATAGAAATCTCATAATTTTTGGCATTACATGAATACTCAAGATGTGTTTCGACAGGGTAGTATGTGTTTGTCTTAATGGCATTGCGATTAATGTTTCATTTTAAAATGAGTAAAAATGATGCCTTTAATCTGGGTTGCTACAGCTCATCAACATGTCTACAATGTAGGACTGATTTAAGTATGTTTGGTTTTGGATAGCAATTTAAAACAATTGGGCAGTTTTTAGAGATGTATGCATTTTGCAGTTATGCTGTTTTTTTTTAATTTAATGGCACTACTTCACGCTTTTGACATCAGGCTCATCTTTTCCTGATCATAACAATTAAGATACTCTGTCTTGGATTTTATCTTTTACTTTCATTTGTTATGCAAGAGCATTTAAAGACATAGTTTGAAATTATAAATATTTAGAATCAATTTTTGATATAGAAATTATTTAAAATTCAGTAAAGATCGGTTCCATTCGTTAGACTGGTTTCAGCCTGCGAGTTCACAGTGAAGGGCCACCATCCAGAGTTCAGTTATTTTAAGAATAAAAATTGTTTTGAATTTTGTTTGCAGCGCCGAGTTTGATGGTAAAATTAAATATTTCTGAGGATAAAGTGGAAGATAAAACTTAGAAATTAGCTTAACCCTCCGATGCCCAATTTTTTAAATTACTATTTAGATGCAACGTTTAAGAGCATTCAAATACCGTTGAACCAAGCGAATTATTTACATGCAAGGTTTTATTAGTATAATATGATTCAACGTTTTAAAAGTACCAAGTAAACACATTAGTTTGCGAAAATTGCAGCAGAAAATACTTGCTTCCAACCCACGGAAATCGTGGGATAAACAGACTGTTAACCCCTTGGTCTACGATTTTATTGAGCTTCCTAATAAGATGACGCCACCCATTTGGGATATTTTTTATTTCAATCTATATAAGATGGTAAAGGATTCTTGAAGCCTTCAAGCGTGTCCGAGAGATTTTTGTATTTAAAATTGTGTCGACTTAATTACGGATTTAAATAAAAATTATGAAATTCGATGCAAGTGTCAGACACGTTGTTGTAAGCGAAGTGGTTAATGTTAAGAAAAATGTATAATTATGTTGTTGGCAATATTTCATTGCAGATAATTTGTCATATTTATTACTCATTTCAGTTGGCATCTACGCCCAGATGAATTATTGTTTGTTCATATGTAAGAAACCAAGCAGGGTGTTATGAATCGATCTGGATTTGAATATAAAACGTTGTTCATCAAATGCTTTCAATTCTGTTGAAGTTTAATATTGTCCATGCAATTATTTTATAAATTTGGTTAATGTCTTCTATTTTTCTCACTTTTCATGAGCTTGTTTACCACATGATGTACTAGAATGCATAGCAAATACTTTTCAGAAACATTCTAGTATATCTTTCTGTTAGCTGCTGTACCACATTTAAAGATGTTAATCCATCACTGCACGAATTTAATTCTTCAATAAAAGTTGTATAAATGTATATTAATGGATATAAGGATGACCTAAAAAATTTTAATGAATTTTGAACTTAATTTTTAGTAATGTAAAAAAAAATCGTTTCATAATGAAGAAATCATCTCGGAAAATGTAGTGAACTGTTCTATTAGTAAACTATTCTTTATTAAAAATTAATTGGACAAAGGGGCTTTCTAAATATGAACCATTGCAGTGTTGGATTGAAAATAAATTAACTGGAATTTTACTTTCTTACTTGAAACATTTTCCATTTTTTCAATAGCTATGTAAACTGAAGGGTATTGCCCATTTATCGCATCCCTTTACAGTTTTTTTGCATTTCAGCTTTTGGTGATTAAGTTAAAATTTAAAATCCTGTTATCCTATGTTTAAAATACCAAGTACGAAGTAATTGTCTCGAGATTTTCTTCAAATTTAGGTGTTTTGGGGGATATTAACTGAATTTTAAATGAAAAGACTTAAGATTAAACCTCACTTTTTCTTATTTTCCATCAGAGGATGACTGATGGCTTGACCGGTCAGCCAATCAGGAATCCTCTGAAATTTCGAAAACA
Source organism: Araneus ventricosus (assembly GCA_013235015.1). Taxonomy (NCBI): domain Eukaryota; kingdom Metazoa; phylum Arthropoda; class Arachnida; order Araneae; family Araneidae; genus Araneus; species Araneus ventricosus. Next base: position 1,029,943 of record BGPR01000162.1, on the reverse strand, counting down.
CTACTTGATCGCCATGACTGATCACCATGGGGATCAATGTGTTTCAGATGCACTCGCGCAAAATATAAGAATATAAGCAAAAATTTAAGGTGCATGGTTTCTGCGAAAAAATATTATAGAATTTTGTTAAATTACTGAATGGATGCGATAAATGCAAGCTTCTCTCATTTGAGTAATGCAAATAAAAAAATTGAAATACTGAATGATTTTCTTCTGCTACTTTTAAATTTTGATACTTTTTATATATTTTGTTCTATTACTGTAAAGTTTTAAATAATACTTATAAATAAATTCTTTATGTATGAAAAAAAGTGTTTTAAAACTCGTAATATATTCAAAGTAATTTGTAAAAAAAATTGCTTTCGATTTTTTTTAGATGCTTAGCATGACTGTTCTGTAATTGTTTTTTATATGAATTATTTAGTTCTTATTCTTAAGAGCAGAAACCTGTAACTTTCAATTTCTAATGTATGTAATATTGCCTTTTATTCTGTAAATATATTGTAATTGGTCTTTGTGTGGCAAATATGTAAATAAAGCGTTTCATTTCGTTTCCACATGTGTATTTGGCTACATCTTTTTTTAAATCTTTAAGCTATAATTTGCAAACTTTTCCTGCACATTGAATTCTTAGAACTGAAATTTTTAAATGATTGCAATGTAGTGGCATTCACGCATCCATTTTGGATGGTTTAAATGGTACTGAAAATTTTTTAAAACTTTTGAAATAATTCAGAGACGGGTCAAATGGATGTCATACCTTGGGCAAAATGTGGTACGTGAAACAATGCTCAGTTTCCAAAAATTCAATTTTTCGATTACTTGCAGTATTCTGACCATGTCTTCAACTTCCAAGCTCGAGACAATGAATTAAGACATTTTTTTTCAGTCCAGAAAAGTCATTGTTTAGATAGTTTATTTCCCCAGTAATAAATTCTTGGAATTTTAATCACGTGACATCTGTAATTTTAACTGTCGTATATTCGAAACGGAAATAGCGTATGTTATTTTACTTAGGAAAATTCGAGTTACCATTTAAGAAGAAAGCCCTCATCTTTAACAGTGTAAGGTGTTCAAATGTCACAGCTGGAAATAATACAATGGAGAGACAGATTCTGAAAGGTCTTCTAATTTTAACAGTTGTTAATATCTATATAAAACTTTAACTGTAATTATAAAATATTCTATGTTTTATCGTTGGCTGTTTTGGGTAAGATCGTCCACTTCGAGCGATTTAAACTCAAACTTGATCAAGGTGCCTCTAACTGTAGTACGATCCCGATTTGTGGAACTGCATTTTAAAATGCCGAGTTATATGGGGTTGCACTAAATGACAGAATTCATATGAATAGGTAGATATGGTACGAGTGAAATTAATCAATATGCAAATAAATTAGTATTGTGTAATATTACTCTTGTCCTATATCAATTAATCCATTTCTTATTATACCCATTAGCTACGTATTGCAATCGCCTTTTATCGGTTCAGACTAAAATTAGTTTTTCTGTAGTATTTCTGCTTCTTCAATGAATTACTGATGCGAAAGTCGACGATTACTTTTCATATCTTAAATTGTTCAATAGTTTGCAATTCGTGAATTTCCGGGCTTACCCCTATAGACTTGACGTGCATTTTAATTTTCAGCGAAACAATTTTCATTGCAAGTTCATTTTCTTTGAAGTTATTGTTTTTAAAACTGTTGTCAATACTTTAAAATACTTTGTGTACATCTTGACCCAATAAAGTTGACAACCAACGAAAATATCAAACTTACTGAGAGACTACTTTTCAACATTAAAACAAAATATTAAGTTGGTACTACAACGGTACATGAATCATTTGTGGCCTCTACTTACAAAAATGGCATTTTCTCAAATTTTAAAGTTTTCAATACAAGAAGTTATTTTTAAAAGTTACGGTTATTTAAATATCTTTCCATTTTTATATTTAACCCGCTTATATCATTGTTTATAACCCACAAACAGCCCATCTTGAAACTTCCGTGCAGTGGAACCAAAAGGCGTACGAGATATGTATGTAGCAAATAAGTTTTGGCGAAAATAGGTTAGATATTTGACTCAATATGAGGATACTCTTAAAAGATTTTCAATATTTAGTGGTGGTGCATTGTAAGCGTGAAGTTGAAATGCAGTTTTTTCTTCTGAATGAAGCTGATGTTCGGTGCATCGTTTGATAAAATAAGCAGAGAGTACCGAAATGTTTCGAGACTGCAAGGATTTATCGGTTATTTCTAGTGCAAAATACTTCCGTCGCAGTGTTTTTTATAATTCATGGTCGAAAATTTTAAATATTTTTGAGATCAGAAAAAGGGGATAATTATTCGGATATGTTAAGACTGCTCACATGGAAAAGGCAGAACCTAGATGACAGAGTTGGTTTTTATTTTTAGTATTTTTGAAAGTTTGAATTTTTTGCCAACACTGTATTAAAAAGAAGTTACTCAGCTCGGTAATATATGTGTAATAATGGCTGAATTCACGTAGTATTTTTTCTTAATGACTGACAATAATCGCTATGAATTATCCACTAAATTTTCAAAACTTTATTTGAAAGGTTTTGCTTCATATTTTGCATTAGTTTTAGTTAAAAATTATAGTGAAAACAAAATTATTCGAGAACGAAACAAAATAGTAAACTCGTTTGAAGAAGTTATTGACAAACAAAACCTTGTGCCATTCATCTTTTTTAGAAAACCGTGATGAAAAATATTTAACTTATGATTGTTAATTTTTGAATTTTGTTGTGTTAGATGTTATGCTATATATTACCGTTAAAAATTTTACTATTTCTATAACGGTAAAATTAACTAACAGGACTAGTGAGATATCAATAGTATGAAAATTAATGTTATAATTCCCTCTTTCTACCTTGATGCTTATTACTATTTTCTACATGGAGATACAGTAATAAAATAATGGAGTGTATTTATAAAGAATATCCTAGGCTATTTCCTTAATTTGATGATAAAAATTCCTCACAGATGGTTATGCATTTCGGTATAATGCGTGGTGAATTTAAGACCAATTTCCTAATCTATAAGGAACCGGATGCCCATACTTTTAATTGTCTTTATCTCAATAAAAGTAACTTCTAGTTATTTATCTCGACATTTAATGTAAAACTGTTTAACCGCTTAAAAGACAGCTACACGAAAATACATTCAATATTTTTCTGAAAATCAAATTGAATACTAATGTCATCCAATTTGTGAACAAAATTATGTTGTAGAAGTTTTCTGCACATAACCAGAGATAGAATTTACTCGAAGCTTTTATCGTTTCAATATCTCGCATTCAATTCTCACCTTGGTAGCATTCATCTAATATATGAAGCTATGATACTATATGTATGATGTGCGCGTGCGATTTCAACCATTTCACTCGGCTGAATAAAGCAAGTTTGAGTGCGAATGCCAATGAATTTAAAATAAGCTGGAAACTTCAGAGTTAAATTTCAACAGAATGTCTTTCGAATATTTACATTACACTTTGGTTTACTTATGCTAACCGGATATCAACGCCTGGGCTCTTCAGCTGCGTTTGATACTTTTGTCATGATTTTGGGAATAAATATTTCATTCGTCATTTTCATGAACAATTTCTTTGTTTGAATTTACAATGTTATTAATAAAGAAAACTATCCTAATAAGGCTTATTTTCTGATGACAGCTTTCTCGGTGTAAATTTAATTAATGGAAATGGAAAAGATATGCAGAAAACTACAATGTTGTATTTGCTTGTAGGGTGAGGAGTGTGGGAGATTATGGACTCGGAATACTGGCATATAAAATCTATGATGGTGCCACATTTTCTTTCAGTACATTCATGATGGAAATTATTCTGCCTAAAGAACTTTGATTCTTTACAGTATTTTCCTACCATGTCGATAGGTTTCGATTACTCTGCATCATGATGTAAAATGCACTTGTTAATTGGCAATAAGTGATATCATGATATAGAGCGTCCTCTATATTTCGGTTTCCGTCTATACAAGAACAGTATTTTATATTTATATGCCTTTTCATGTCCGAAACTTGATTAAGTTTACACTTTTTATAGTATGTAATGAAGATACTTATACTAAAGTTACAAACATTATTAAATGGGATTTATTTTCATTTCTTGGATGTTTTTAAATATAAATGATAATCATCAAAATTATTTCTAAATTGTACTAAGCACCTGCTCCTTATTCTCTCGGTAAGTTTTGATAGCAAGAACTTCATTTGTACAACTTTCCAAGGTGATATATGATTGCATGACATCTTCTCACCTATTCTTTCTATGGACGGATGGCATCTTCTCATCTATTCCTTCTATGGACGGATGGCATCTTCTCATCTATTCCTTCTATGGACGGATGACATCTTCCAATTTAGTCCTCTTATTAATCGACAGCATCTTACTAGCAATCCTTTAATTTTAGACTTCCTGCAGAAATGAGGCCGCGGTAGTCTAGTGGTAAGGTCTCGGATTTTGGACCGGAGGGTTACAGGTTCGGAACCCGATTTCACCGAAGATACGTCGTGTATTGGGCATGTTGCACGTTAAATCATATGTAGGGGCCAAACGTCCTCCTGTTGGTGTGGTGCGGAAGTTTGGAGGGGGGTGCCAGTTCGGGTGTCATCCTCGTCATCTGGCCTTGGTTCCAAATTACGAGGTCCGTTCCAAAATAGCCCTTGTGTTGCTTCAAAACGGGAAGTTAATATAATTAAATTAATCCTTCAGAAATATTCTATTAGAAATCAATAATTCAAATTTAACTTGATATATATATTTACATTTACACTAGGATTTAATAGATTTTGCGCTACGGGTTTGTATAGTTCTTCATTTTATTTCTTGCTTTAGTTTAACTATCGTTGCTTTATGATCTAATTTCTTCGAATTTGTAACGTTGTTTGGCGCAGCATTGCTTGGTAAGGTTTAATGGCATAAGAGTAAACATGGCTCTTATGCCACTAAACCTTACAAAGCAGTTTACCTAAATGCAAGTTACTAGAATCTTTATAGTCGGATTGAAACAGACTTACTGAATCTAAAGTAGATGTTAAATGAATAATATAAGAATATCATCAATGAAGTAAACATGTTAAAGCTAGCATCTTATCACAAGGATTAAAAGTGGGCCATTGAAATAAATTCTAAAGGCAGGATATTACTTTCTGAACAGCCAGATTGAAAGAGGTTTGCTAAATCTAAAAGTGAGTAATACAACAATATCAGCAGAGAAGTATTTAAACGTTTAAAGAGGCCTCTGATATACATACGGAATGAAACATAGTCGGTGAATAAAATCTAAAGTAAGTATATGGTTGGAAATTTTAGGCATGCCAATCGATTCGAGATGCTGAAGGTGTTTCAATCGCGAGATTTCTTCTCCTTCCCAGAAAGAAAAGCGCTGTTGTCAAAGAGTAATGAATTCTCAGTTGACTTTTCTTAAGCTAAGTGCATCGCCTGTATGTGAAGGGAAAAAAGGAGTGGGTGATGAATGTGTGCAGGACTTTTTTTGTCAGGGTTTGATTTATCCTTTTTTAAAGACGCGAAATGGGGCGTTGATTAGGAGAATCAGTTGCCGTATTTTATATCCATTACTCTGGAGTTCATATCTATGAAGTTTCTTTTGAAATATATCATGTTTCAATTAATCTGAGGCTATCGATCTGTACAGGAAGCATGGTACGCCTCTGCTTGAAAAAAAATGGAGCTCACTTTTTCATCCTTTTTAAATTTCATTTAATGTGGGATGTTGGTTCAATCATTTTTAGATTTTATATGGTTGGAAATGCCGAGGTAATTGCCTTTTATTTCCAGTATAAAATAATTAATTCTCTGCCGTTTAGAAAAATCGATTTAAAGCAAAGAACATTGTAGATAAAATTGAAAGATTATTTGTTCGTTGCTTAAATTCGATCATGAGTAGGGATTTCAAAATAAATCTAAGAGATAATCTGGAAGACATTTTGTACTTCATCTAAACATATTTTTCTTGAACTGAGTTAAAGTAAAAAACAATCCAATATTTAGTTAGCTCAGTTAGATTAACGTTCTGTTAAGCAGGGATTTCGTAATCACCCCGAGACAGTCAAGAAGTCATTTGTACTTCTGTGAAACATATTTCAGTTTAGATAGCTGCGGTGGCCTAGTGGTAAGGTCTCGGCTCTGGGGCCGGAGGATTCCAGGTTCAAAATCTGATTCCACTATAGAAAGGCCGTGTGTGCAGGCTTGGTGCATGTTAATCCGACATCGTGGATCAAGCGTATGGTGCGGAAGTTTGGAGAGGGAGGTGCTAACTCGGTTTCGTCCTCATCTAATCACGGTTCAAAGTTTGGAGGTCCGTCCCAAAATAGCCCTCGTGTTGCTTCAAAACTTGATAATATAACTAAACTTGAGTTGAGTTTGAGTAGGAAGCTGTCCTGCATTTTATTCTGCTAGTAGATTACTGCAACAGTTTGAAGAAACATCTGTAATAGAATTGTCCAGAGATGTCTGCAACGCTGGGCGGAGCTTAAAATAACCTCGCCCCTTTTGTCTGTCATTATTGAACGAGTCAATCGGATTATTGTATAAGAATATTACCTCAGCTTTCAACAATGAAAGAGAAACATGGAATTAAATAATTATTTCAGCAATGAAAAGTATTGTTGTAAATTATACCAAAAATATTTTAAATTTATTAAAATTATATAGAGAAAAAATTGCAAAGCAACTCGATATAATTAAAAAGGTAATTTTGTGTACTTTTTTCATTTATTTCTTATGCACTCTGCCAATGTGCATGAGATTTTGTATTGCACCTTTCGTGACTAAATCTGTTAAAATCAGTTCTGAGATATGGTTTTCAGGCTAAAAGCCCATCTTAGACGGGCACAAATCTTCTAGTATTACATATAGTAGTTGTATGATGAGAGCGACAGCTGAGGCGGCATCCCTTCTTCAAGCTTCCACATCGTTCCAGCTGGATGAGATTTAACCTCGATGTCCACCAGGCTCACGTATATGGTGGATTTTTTGTGGAACTGGAATATGGTCTGAATTTCTGTCGTTGAGCTTTCATGGATGCGCCACAGTTTATCTTGCTTTTAATGAGAATATTTTTTAGAGTTTCCTATACTACTTCTTTAACTCATCATTGAGGCAATCAGCAACCCTACTGGTAAAGCAAGAGTTGCCGAAAATCTTGAAGGGTTTTTTTTCACAAAAAAGTTAGGTTTTCTTTTACGAATTATCGGAATAATTGATAGTTTTTCTTTTGGAATAAAGTCGCCAGTTCCCTTTCATAAAACTGAAATAACAGATTTTTAACAATCAAGTTACATAGAGTTTTGTCTCATGAGTCACTGTGGTCATTTTTAACACCAAACTCCATGTAATTTAATTGTTATCAGCCAATCTGATCTTCGAATTTTGTGCCGAGAATTTTAATTCTCGAAATGTGGCTTATAGTGAGATGTCTTTTGATGAGTTCCTAAAAGTGTTGGCTTGAATATCGCTGATGGAAATTTTAAGAAATATTTTTAAAAACTGTTAATAGCAATTGTGGGATATTAATTTTTCACGAATTCCTTTCTTGAAAACTGTTTAAAAACTGATGAGCTTCTCTCATTCATTTCTGACATTTTTCTTTTTTTCTTTTAAGAAATGTAGGCTGTGTGAAGATTTGCATTTATAGGTGAAAAAACTTTGAAAGATGGCGTTAAAAAGTTTTAATTTTTTCCTAAACTGATCCTAAAGAAATAAACTACAAACTAGCCCTACAGAAACAAAATAATTGCAAATTTGGATAAGGATGTGTTGCTTTAAAGATACTGAAATATTTATTCCAAAAATGTTCCCAACTGTCATTGCACGAGTTCTAACTGAGCCGTCTGTTTATTTGTACATCACATTATTTATTTACTGTTTTAAAATTTTAGAATAACACTCTCTTTTAATTCAAGAGAAAGATTTTTTTTAACCCTTTCCTAGCTTGTGATGACATTTGGATGCTTTCTAGATGGCAACGTGATCTGATGCAAATTAATAATAAATGAATAATTCTAAATAATTAAGAAAATAATTAATTTGTAATAAATGAAATAATTAAATATGAAATAAGTTGAACTAAGTTGCTTTTTTTTCAATTTTTAACTTTTTTACTAACAAATAATAGTTTGATCCGGAAAGGGTTAGAAAAATAAAATGGCTTTTAATTTTTTCCTTTATTTATCCCTTTGTTGTATCTTAGGAAATTTCTTATTCATATATCGATTTACTATCAAATAATGCATCTCTAAATTTATTGCAATACCTCATTCCGATAAAATTAGAATTGTATCATTTGGTAGTATAGATACGTTAAATGTTGGATTTTTTTTTCTGTGACTGAACTAATAATAAGTGAATCATACCTGAAGTGAAGCAGACAGTGCCGTACTTTTTCTTATCGTTTCATATGATTATTATTTATTTCCTTTTGTATGCTTTTTTCTTTTTATAACATGATAAAAGGAAACATTAAATCGAGCCAGAAAGCTCACTTAAAAATAAGAACGGGTTTAAGTATTTTCGAGAACTTTAAATGCGAAAAGAAGTTTTGCTGCATCTTGGCTAACTTTAAATGATAACTGAAACTTTGCTGTATCTGTGCTTCACTGCAGAACCTCTAAAACAGGTAGTTGGTAAAGAAACTGGTCTTGTTCAATTTGTGCTGTCCATGTATCGTTTTAATCCATTAAGTAAAGGAGTGAGATTAATATTATTTGCTACGTGAACTTTAAATAAATAGACGTTTCTGAACACATAGCTTTCAAAGACCATGATGCAATTTCCTGGAACAATCTTTAGGAGAATCCATGGTTAGTGACAAATCAAGCTTAAGCAGAGAACTTACGTCTAAGTGCGTTGAAAACCAAGAGTGGCATGCGTATCATAAGTTTTTACACGTCTCATTCCTATAGTAAAATCTCAATCAAACTAATTAACTAATGTTTTAAAATATAGAGTTTTATTACAGCAAATATCAATTATTGTTGCATTAAATTCTGTCCAAATGTATCAATTACTGCTAAATACATAAAGATGATATTCAGATGATGCAATTTCTTATTGGCTTAATGACACACTCCACAGGTTTTTCTATACTGTCAACTTGATATGCCACTGATTATAGTTATATCTGTATGCATATGCAGGGTGGTCATAAACTATTGGACCCATTTCAAAAATTAATTTAAAAAGCTCTATAATGTAGAAACTTCGTTTTTTAAATGAAAGTAGTTTAAACAGTTTTTTCAGATAGAGCGCCGTAACGGCTGGTCACCTAAGGGGTCTATTATGGTACCCCCGGTTGGGTTGGGTTCCGCACGTTAACAACGGGACAACCGGGAAACTAAAATCAAACTAAGCCTACTGCGGCGGGAGATTACCAACGCAAGTGTCAAAATGGCTACAGTGCAGAACAGTTCAAAGACGTTTACGCTTAGAGTACCGAAATTTCAAGCATGAACTCCATTAAGCGTTGGTATGAGCAATTAAGGAGTGAAAGTCTCCGTCATTCGTTCAACAACTTCGTCTGAGACCGTGGTCGTCCAACACCTTTCCTATTCCCTTAAAATGCTCATACCAACGCTTGATGAAGTTTTTACTTGGAGATTGACAATTTCGATACTCTAAGTGAAAACGTCTTTGAACTATTACAATTGATTTGCTTTCGTGGAACCAGAGACGTGGCGTTTGCTGCACGGTAACCATTTTGGCATTTGCGTGGGATTCTCCCGCTGCAGCAGATTTAGAGCGCTGTAACGGCACGTTACCTATCTGAACATCCCCCCGCTTAAACTACTCTTTCATTAAAAAGAAAAGAAGTTGCTATATTATAAGGCTTTTTAAAAATTAATTTTCTAAATGGGTCTAATATTTTATGACCATCCTGTATAAAGCAGTCTACATGCAAAGGAAACTTTCCTTGTTTAATTTAGGAGGACTGACCGTGTCCATTTATAGCAAAGAGGTGAGATGAATTTTAAAATTACTTCCTACAAATACTAGTAACCTGCTTTCATTACGATTCCTCTTCTTCTTATAACTTCTTCATAACACGTTATTTTTTCCCGACAATACTTTAGTTATATAAATCTCAAAACAAATGCTCTCTCAACTGTTAAAAACTATTCTGGTACCATCCAAGTTATAAAGTTGTTAATTGTACTGCAACTTACCATTCAGCAATTTGAAGGCTAAGAACCTTTGGGTTTGTAAACTCAATAAAACTCCTATTCAAATTTAAGCAAATGCATGCCTGATAGATGGAAATTTTATATCTTAAAAAAACGATATGCTCTGCAGATGAAATCTTCAGTTCCTCGGTTAGGTCATAACAGTTACCACTACTTTCGGAAGAACAACATCCGCACACAGCTCATTTGTTCTTAATTGAATTCAAAACTTTAAGTTAATTAAAAATCTAATTGATAGTTGAGTTCTGAAAATATTAAAATATTGCATTTTCATCGGGAACACACAACTGTACAAACCTTTAGAACTTCTTCACACCAGGAAGTTTGTAAAACATCGATTACAAAAACTCCATATTTTAAAAACACGAAAGATGACAAGTTAAATAAAATCGTCTAAATAGGGTTTATTCATCAGACTCAATAAAATCCGTTCACAATGTCCAATGCTGGCTAAACTGAAAACGAAGAGTCAGTTTACAGGGCCCGACATATAATTAGTACAGGCATTATAGACTAACTTTCTAACCCTATAATGTTATGTTTTCGATTTTATTTCTGCCATTTGATTATGAAATACTATTATTCACGCAGAACTTACTTTTTTTATTCCATAGTTCATCGTAAGTACTACTTTTCAAGTCTACCCTACTTGATACGTCATCGCTCCCCGCATAAGAATACTAACTTAATAATAATTCTGACCATAATTCTCACACCACCAATCTCACTTAGAAGACGGGAGACGCAACTTGACAGTCCTTCCTAATGGAATACTCTAAGCGAGTTTCTCGAGTATCAGGCAGAATATCCATTGTAAGCTCTTCCGCATTCTGCTGTATATACACTGGCTTTAACCGATCAATACTAATCGTCTTCTCTTCTTGGCTTTAGGACTAGAACGAAATCTTTTGAGATTCGCTTTTTCACTGAGAAAGGAATTGCGTGCCGAGGCTGAAAAGTCTTTTTAAATAATTGCACAAGTATCCCAGAGATCGTTTTTATGCCTTTAGGTAGTTGCGTAAAGTACCAAAAAGGATACTTGGTTAAAATCTACGATCCTTAACAATTGCGTTATGCTGCCAGGCGATTGGATATCCGACGCTTTATCAACAAGATATTTTACAGACAAGATATTTTACAGATTTTACTTGGAAATCTAAATTATCATTGTCTTCCTCATCGAATGCAGGCTGTTTATTACTTTAACAGAACGGAGTTAACCTAAATTAACCACAGTTTGGTACTCTCGCACAAGAGAACTTTATAGTTTTTCTGGTTTAACACATTCATCGTGGTTATACTGTGTGTATTGACTACGGTACAAAATAAAATACAAGCAATTAACTTACGGACAAATATAAACACAAATATCTTAAAAAATATACTTTTATTAGAGTACTAAAATAGTTTTTTTAAATTATTTTCTGCTTTTTATTATTTAATTTATAATTAGTTATTATAAATATTATAGAATCTTTAAATCCTTTTTTCTCAAATTCACACCTAGGTGGCGCCACTCGAATAGAATCAAAATTTAATTGAATTAATCGATTTACTAATAATTAAGTTTTGAAAATACAAGGGTGGTTCAATAAGTAAGGTAACAAGTCCTCTGATATAAAAAGTTTATTCACGAAATCAAATGGATAGACAAAGATAGAAAGACACTGGTAAATATTACTTTTCCGCATAGTCATCATGGTTGTTGAAGCATTTGTGCCATCGCTAAACGAATCTATCGAAACCGTCCTAAAAGAAAACAGGGTCGAGGTCGCGGAGCCACTTAACGACGGCTTCCTGAACTTCAGCATCGGTTCTGAAATGGCAACCTTCCAGGTGCTTCTTCAAGGGTCCAAAGAGATGAAAATCACTTGGTGCGAGATCCGGGTTGTAGGGAGGGTGTTCCCATGTCTCTGTGGTGGACGTGGTCGGCAGTTATGCACACCTGTTTCCTTGAAAGGAAACCGTATTTCCACACCTGTTTTCGTGATTACACTCTCTCCGTAAACTTCCACTAGTTGGCGATAAATTTCAATTTTGGGGATCTTTCTTTAAATGCAAAAACCTTAATGCATTTTACACTTCAATCGCCGACCACGCATCCGTCAACGCCGCCATCTTCTAACAGAGATCTCGGAGAGCTACGACACAACTAGCTCCATCTACCGCTAGCGTTTGAATGCTGCGATCGTCTATTCTATTTAGACATGGAATTTTATTCTCACGGGGAATTTGTGCACCCGTGAGAGCCATTGTTACCTTACTTTTTGAACCACCTACGTATTTAAAAATTTACTATTAACTAAATTCTGCAAATATTAAAATATTTACTAATAATTAAGTTCTGAAAATATTAAAATAGTGTATTGTCATTGATAACACACAGGTGAGCAAAATTCAGAATTCAAACAAAACAGGAAATGGGTGAAAAGTCGATTACAAAATGCTATTTTTACAGACATGAAACAATTCACATTAAATAAAAGTGCGTAATAATACATCTCGCTTAGCAAATATTCTTGATGGACGAGATATCTAGCTTGTAATGATGAATGTGCTTATCAGTAATCTTTAACTTATTATTTTTCTTCTACAAAAGTAGTGCAGATTTGTTCCCTTTACGCTTGCTAAAACTAAACAGCTTTCAATTTCAGGAAATTTAAAATACTTTAAATACTATCAGCACATATTTTGTGGTATTCAAAACCATTACAGGTTAATCAAATGGCTTGAAATTATCAAGAGAAATGAAATGCTTTTGTTCCAAATTAGAAACATACACGCTTCATTAAATTTTTAAAAATAACTCCGAGAGATTCATTCGAGCCTCATTTCAGCCCACTGTTCAATAAAGTTGCTTAGTTTCATTTCGGATGGTTTAAAAACATTTAAATTGTAGTTTTCTCAAAGAAAATATTTAACACGAAATAGTTAAACAGTTTCACATTTAACGCATAATTTTCACTTCTGTTTGGTAGTGTATATATTAAAACTATGTGGTGATGAATGCATTTCTTCTTCGCGTAAATGTAGGCATTTCTTGCTATGCCTGCATTGCTTGTTCCTTCTCTATGGTAGTCAGAACAATCGGGTCCTACTTGCTGGTTGTAGGCCTCAAGATAAATGTCTAGCAGTTCGTATGATGTTAATTGTGTATCATACAGTGTGTACTGTCTTCTTAATACATCGAAATTATGCTCCCACTAATGCTGAGGAAGTAATGTTTTCTTATAGTAAAGATACTAAGTACTGTCATCCGAGACTGGTCGCAGCGCTACTAGAGACGAATATTCAAAGTTTCCTCATAATAAGTCAAGTTAATTAAAAAAGTTTTTAAAAACGCATTCTTATTTTATTAATCAATTTTTGAATGTTTATGCTTATAATTAATTTTTTCTTAAATTCACTAACAGGTGGCGCCACGTGCATAGAATCCAAATTTAATAAAAATTTACAAATGATAATTAAATTTTGAAAAAATTAGAATAGTGTATTTTCATCGACAGCACAGAAGTCTACGAAATCTCAACTCTAGTACACCAGGGAATGAGTGAAAGAATCGATTACGAAGTTCCACTTTTACAAACGTGAAACAATGTCAAGGTAACAAAAGTGAATAAGAGCTACGACACTTAGCAAAGAAATAACATTCTCAAAAGTGTACAGCACCGTCGATTAACCCTTAAATGCCCAGTGTTGTCTTTAAGCACCATACTCAATTTTGTTTTCTAAAATCTTAAGAACAAGACTAAAGCTCTAATGCCTGTTGTGGCCAATGGGATACATACTGAAAATGATATTAAATTAATTTACAACATGTAAATGGGAGTCTGAGTGCTGATAAAAAATAAACTGATGTTTTTCACTTGAGGCTGAATCATTTTTGCTTTGTTTGCCATAGTACCATATTTTACTCTACAATGTTGTTAGGAAATTCATTATCCGTATTATTAGTTACTAAAATTCATATGTGTTTAATACTATAGAATTTTATCAAGTAATTTTTTTCTGAAATATAAAGCTCAGTGTTGTCAGTTGGTAACAGCCTATTTTTTAGCCCTAAACCGTATTTAAAACAAAATAGGATTTTTAAAACTTTTTTTTCCATGTTTTATTCAAGAAATGCAAGTAAAAAATTATTTGTAAATAATTTTTTTAAAAAAATCGGGCTTTTAAGAGTTAATATAAAAAGACCTCCTACATGCGCAGATAGCTTAATTAGATGCCCTGAAATGCAATCCACACGGTATCCGATCACTATCATAACTACTTCCGAAAACGAGTGAAGAGGTGCGATATTTTAAGACGGATGCAAATTAATTATTAAAATTAACATTTTAGTAAACAATTTATACATCAGCAGGATATTACTTTAGAAGAAAAAATCGTGCTTTTGTATTATCATTTCCTGTTAGTAATTACACGTGTACAATGTATTGTCGAAGTCCCTCCATTGAAGAAATATCGGAGCTTTTAATTAAGTTATAGGAGTTACTAAGTCGGAGACGCTCTTTTTAACTCATGAATACGACATTTTTTCATTAACTGGGATAGTTTTTGAGATAAAATCTCCATTATCCAATATTCACCAGTAGGGGAGCTGCGATCAGTCTGATGATAACGCATGACTGCTTTATTACAGTTAGACATCACTTCCACAACTTTAGCTTTTTTCCGTTCGAGCGGAATGTCGCTCTATATTTTCCCCCAAACTACGGCAAGCTTTTATACAAGATCGATTTGGGCATTAAAATTATCAGAACAATTTTAGTACAACAAACTTTTGGAAGGGAAAACTGAAAATTAAACCAAAATTCATGAATGGCCAGCAATAACTTTTTATTTTTAATTTGAAATTTTTGGACTGATTTGGGATTCTATTTTTCTTTTGAATTTTTTATTTTTATTTTACTGGTGACTTTCACTTTGAGTAAAGATTTGGATGAAAACCCAACAGGTTCAATTTATTAATCTCTTGTTGCTTTAACAAATGTCTAGATGTATGTATTTTTCCTTTCTCATATACAAAGAGAAGGTATTGTAATCTTTGAAAAAAATGCTTGAAAAAGGGTTATGACGAATTCTCACGTTCTAGACTTCGCTGAGTCAGAAAAATCCATTTTTGGAATTACGTCTATCTGTCTGTAAACAAGAAACCTCAAAAACGAAACAAGTTACAAGGATGAAATTTGGTATACGTATCAGCCAGCAATCCAGGCAATTGAATTCTATTCAGAGGAAGTTCCTACTTAACATCTCAGGGGCATATTCCACTACACCAACAGCCGCACTCCAGGTCATAGAAGGGATCATACCGCTCCACATCAAAGCAGAGCAGGAAGCAGCCTACGTCAGGACAGCCAGACTATGCAAAACATCTAATTACAACAACAACTTCAACCCCAATAACTATGGGGACGGCACAACATCCACCAAATTCCACCCAGCAATTTTTCAACTAGAAGACAGAATCTCTCTAAAAAAGCAATTCCTTCCAGTACCCGGTCTCAATATTTACACGGATGGCTCAAAGATGGACGACAAAACATGCAGCGCCTTCTGTGTCATGGAAGATGATACAACGAAATACGAATGAATCGCTCAACTTCGTTCTTTCAACACAGTCTTCCAAGCAGAGCTTCTTGCTATACAGGAGGCAAGCAAGACCAACCAACAGGTTAAGGTATGGTCAGACACCGAGTCGAGCCTCCTTTCAATTGCTTCAATTAACACCAAGAGCCCTATTGCTCAACAAACACAGGAAATCTTACTGAAATCTACAAACGTTAAACTTGGATGGATTAGGGCTCATGTCGGATACAGTGGTAATGAAGCGGGGGACGTACTAGCCAAGAAGGCAACACAGGAGGGAATCTCCACATGCATCCCAGCGCCAGGAAACCATATCAAGATTCTGCTACAAAAAGAGTCCATCATCCGCTTTCAAAAAAGAATGGGATATTGGAGAAACCGGCAGGAGTGTTTACAACGTTTTGCCTGAAGTCAGGAAAACTCCTACTCTATGGCAAAGGCCCGAAATAATCTTCGTCACGGGTCACGGCCCATTTCCGACATACCTTAAATGATTTAACATCAGAAACAGCGATTCCTGTGGCTACGGAAACCTGGGAAACCCCTTGCACTATGCTACAAGCTGCCTGTTTACAACCTCATACCACCTAACAAAACCGTCAGCTGACCTAGAACCACTATGGTGGAAAAGAGTTATGAACAACAATTCTAGGGCAAAATTCAGAAAACTCACCCACTTCATCGTTGGAAAGGAAACACTCTTTTTTCCAAAAGATGGTGACAATAACTAGCCACAGACTCAATTAATCCTAGGTACTCATCTTCTCTCTTCTGCCGTACATAAGGCACCACCCTCTCAAAGTCAACAACACAAAGAGAAAACCATCCATATTTTCTTAAGACAACACGGACATTCCTACGAACCTACCACAGGTAGTTTCTCCTTTGATATAAAGTCCAATAGTAAAGAGAATTAAGATTGACAGTCCCAATCTCTATGGGGCCTTCAAACTCTTCGTCGCTAGTGTAACACTACTAGTACACACGAGTGTTTACAACCTAGAACAAACACAACAGCCCAGTTTTATATAAGGACGGCAACTGTAATAAATCAATGTACAAACCTGTTTTTTTTCTTTTAAAGCGCAGTTATATTCTTTTGTTCTAAATGTCCTCTTTTTTGTATCCTTATATATAAAATGTAATTTTTTTGCTCTTGCTTTTTCAATAAAGTTTCATGCTTACCCAACAACCGACAGGGAGCCTTCTTGGCTCCGAGTTCGGGGATATGCTGTGGTGTTAAGTGTCTCTTCGTGTGTGTGTGAATGTAATAACTCAGAAACACAACAAACTAGATGGGTGAATTACAGCATATAATCTTTAGGGCCAAAATTGAAAATCTTTATCATGCTATATATGTCGTAGGCGAATTGTGATATGAGGTTTATTGCAAAGAGCTTGATCATTTTGCAATCCGCCTGGCAAATTGGAGCCAGACTTATTGCAAAGAGCCTGCAAAATGACTAGGCTCTTTGCAACAAGCCTGATTATCTCAATTCGCCTACGGCATATACAGCAAAATAGTAAATATGCGTCTAATTTTAGACTAAATCCGTCAACGGGTAGACTGTTTTTTTCTGTCCTTGTGTACCTGAACACGCCAATTCAAAAACGCAACGATCAAGATAAGTAAAATTTTTTATGTAATCGTGACATCAAAATCATAGATCTGTATCAAATTTTAGACTCAATCGGTTAAAGGGAAGAGGTCTAAAAGGCATACTCTTAAATCTACTATGAAGCACAAAATGTCCCGTATTGTGTAAGCATACGAGAAAGTCGAGGGAAGAACATTCCCGATGGTTCAAATGGACATTTAACGATGGATATTTCCAAGCTCTAGTTGGCGATCTTAATGTTAATTTTTCATGCAAACCTTAGAGAATAAAAGCATAATTACAATACCTTTAACCAATATTACTTAACCTTTATAAACTAAAGGAACTTAAAGTATTTTCTTGTAAAGGAAGCAAAAGGAAGAAGAAATTATATGTGCTAAAAACGGAGAACACTATAACATTTTCCTTTGCTTAAAAAGAAAATTCCTTCCATTGTTTCTTCTTCTATTTACAGATCATCAGTTTCTCACTATTTTCTCCTACTTTTTCTCATTTATGTTTTTTTATATTCCAACACGGCAAATATGAGCAAAATCGTGTTTTTTTATTGAATAAATAAGGCAAACATGGTTACCGGGCGCTGAATTGCCCACCTTAGTGCCTTCATTATCCAAATGGCAGTCTTCTCTCTCTAATTTTATTACCTTTTACTACAACTGTTATTGAATAAATAACCATTTATTCTTTTTTCTGTAATCTCTCGTTCTTAAGAAAGCGGTTTTCGCACGCAAAAAGTGACAGCAGCACAGCAACAATTAATTTCTCCTGAACGACTTTCTGTCATTCCCATTAAAATGGCTCTATTTTATCGCTGTGGTAATTGAATTTTGACGAGAAGTATCAACAGAAGCAGTTTTCTCCCTCAGATGCTACGTTAAAAAGGACATTGGGAGGTAAAACCATGTTATGTTAATGAAGCTATTAATGTCAACAGCTATAAGCAGTTATACTTCTAAGGACGTTATATCAAAAATTTAAGACATGCTTTTGTATTAAGGTAATTTTAAAATGTTTTTTTCCCCTTTGGTTAAATCGGTATTATGTAAAAGTTTAATATTCACTTCAGAGTTGGGTTTCTTCAAGTGGCAATTTTGCATTACGTGTTTTAGATGTCACATCTGAAGTGGTAATGAATTATTCAGTTAATTGCAGTTGAATTTTTAATGAAAATGGCTATTGTAAATAGAAGGAACAAATTGGAAACTCATTTTTAATGAAGCAAAATCTTTTTTCTCTCGGGGAAATTCGCTTTGTGTATTTTATTTTCTTTTTGGATGCCTTGGACAAGTACTTTTTCAGAAGGGAAAAGAAACTTTCCGAATGTTGTTTCATACTTTTTGAGCTTGAAATATCGTCATTAAAAATTAAATTGATCATTTTGAGGAAAAACAAGGGCCTTCAGTGTTTTCTTGCGTGTGTATGTATTAAATGTGACTGCATCTTTATCTTTCATATAAAAGTTATCTAGATAATTCATTAGTTAATTTTAGCACCGCTTAGTATTTTGGTGTATTGTTCTGTGTAATTACAGATCTACATTTATAGCGAATTCTTTAACTGCTGTATATTCTTTTAGGATTGTCGATCATAAGACCATGCTTTGGTTTATTAAATCAGTTATGATACTTTTGATTTAATCAAGTAAAAATCAACCCTTTTTTGTGTGCTACATTATTATAGACCGATTTAAATGAATTATATATTACATCATTAGAGCGTTAAATTATATAACACTGTTATGGCGTCGCATATAAATTCGTTTCATTGCAAAGCATCTAGACTTTTTCGCAAACGTTGTATATTAGTAGCGATTTAAAATAGCTGGATGTTAGAGTATTACTGCAGTGGAAAAAGACCCAATGTCGGAATGCAAATCACTACTTTCTGATAATTAGATTTCTTGCCTATAAAAAAAGTTTCGTGAGCTACATTATTATAGATCGATTTAAATGAATTGTATTATATATGACATCATTATAGTGTTGAATTATATCATGTTGTTATAATGTTGTATATAAATAGAAATTCGTTCATTGCAAAGTACCGAGACTTATTCAGAAGCGTTACTTTTGTATAAGTAGTAATTTAAAATGGCTCGACGTTAGAGTATTAACAGCAGTGAAAGAAGACCCAATGTCGGCATGCAAATCATTACTTTCTGATAATTAGATTTCTTGCATATAAATTATTAAAGCAAGGGTATTTTACGTAATTGATTACTTAAGACATACTGAATCTAGTACGGCATTTTGTAAGAATATTTACAGCTTTGCGCAAATTGTCTGCGACATCCTTTAAACTATTCATTATATTCTACATTGCACGTAGACGCGATGTATCTGTTTTGAGGTAAATTTATCCAGGCTTCAAACATATTTTGGCATCTTTAAAATGTTTTGGAAATTTCTACTCTTTTTTTTTCTGGAGTAGATACTTCTGAATAAACATTTCTGAAAAATGCTATTGAATGAAAATGTTCAGTTTTAAGCACAGTTCCTTATGGGTTTTTCTGGTGTTCAACCTCAGAGATAATTGTTTTTTGATTTAATGCTTTCTGTTCCTCTG
Organism: Araneus ventricosus; assembly: GCA_013235015.1. Lineage (NCBI taxonomy): Eukaryota > Metazoa > Arthropoda > Arachnida > Araneae > Araneidae > Araneus > Araneus ventricosus. The sequence continues at coordinate 1,009,929 of BGPR01000162.1, read as the reverse complement.
GATTTAAAATGATTTTGGCAGCTGAAGAGAAGGGAAAATGAATTAATTTTGTAACTCTAGCATCTTCGAATTTTACGCAGATATATTTACCGATATAATAAGACAATGCTGCTTCTAAAATGACGTTTGATTTTTCATATTTAGAGCAGTCAATAAAAGTAACAATTCGCTCATTTCTTCTGAGTGTAAAATATATATTTTTATTTTTCGTATTGTGACCATTAAAAATTGACTTTCAGTCCGAAAAAGCTATTTTTCGAATTATGTCCATCTGTCGGGCTATCTAACTGTGATCATTCAAAAATGTAAGAAGGTAGAAGTATGCAATTTAGTATGTACACTGTAAAAAAAATCCCGTAAAATTTACGGTTTTAAACTGGCAGCTGGGTTGGTTGTGCAAAACCGTAAAAATTACGAAGTAAATCCGTAGGCACAATGGTTTTTTACCATACAGGAACAAGTTTTTCCCGCAAAAGTTAGGAAGTAAATCCGTAGTCACAACGGTTTTTTACCGTATGAAATCAAGTTTTCTCCGTAAAAAATTAAGTCATCGAAGTAAGTGATGTCATTGACTGAGTTGAGTTGTTTTTCTCCCTCTGTTCGAGTTGAGTTGAAATGTGCTGATGTGTATTATCAATTAGGAATATTAATTAATCAAGGCTTAATTATTAATTTCAATTAATGTAATTTTTAATTGAACTTACTTGGACGATTTCGATGCAAGATGGTGCCAAAACTTCTAACTCCTCTGAGCCGGGGATCGAAACCGCGTTCTTAGAAATAAAAGGCAGTCGCTCTAACCAGTAGACCACCGGAGATTTCACAAAATGATGTAAAAATAATCTATTTGAGTTTTAAAATCACTATAGCTCTAGTGGCGCCACCTAGTGGTGTAAAAATCAACTACTGCCAGAACACGCGTTTTAAGGTTAGCTTTCATGAGTGACAACAGGTTACTGCAACATGTGTAAACAACAGCGGAGATGGAACCCTATTAAAAACATGAAATGAATGCAATAAAATTACATTTAAGAAAAGGGAAAGTTATCGTACGGAAAGCAATACCGTATGACGAAAAATAGAATTTGAACTGACGGTTTTAAACCGTTTATGGTTGGAGCGGAAAACGGTGAAAAACCGTTTTGTTAACAAAACAGCTTTAAACCGTCAAATATACGGAAAAAGTCCGGGAAAAAAACGGATATTTTTTACAGTGTAGTCTTTACTTCTAAATTGTGAATTTCTGTTAAATTTTGGATGAATTTCATCAAAGGGAAGTCTGTCAATCAGCCCGTCCATGTGCTTAACATTAAACCGGTAATTTAAGAAGACAATTATCTGCATGAATAATCTGGCTTATAGTTTTATCAGCAAAATTGTATATCTATTACAAATTTTGGAAAACATCCACTAAAAGGTTAGCCGTCTTTCGGTCTGTATATTTTTGTGTATATGAATGCGAAAAGTCAAAAATGCAAAAACATAAAATAAATAAAATTTGTTTTGTGGTCTTGCCGCCAAAACTGTGGATCTTTATTAAAATTTCGTTGCTTAACAAGCAACACCACCCATTTCAATTTTTTGCAATTTAATACAGGAAGAAAAAAAACTCAATTTTTCTCCACCAATAACGAATATTTTTCTGAATTTTTTTCACATCTGGTAGGAACATGCGGTCTCATGTTTATATCAGATGTGACAAAATTCAGAAATATTCGTTATGGGTTTCGAAAAATACAGTTTTTTCCTTCCTCTTTGAAATTTCAAAAAATTGAGATGGGTGGTGTTGCTTGTTAAACAACGATTTGCAACCAGTCGGTCAAAAGGAAGGCGTCCCAAATGCACACTCGGATTTCTTCACTGTACTACAGACACAAAACATGCCCCATTATGTTAGTATACGAGGAAGTCGAGGAGAGTGCACTGCCACTGTTCTTCTTCAGAATCTGAGAGCATATTCTTTGACTTTTGGTAAACATCTTATCAAAAATCTTACTTTGACGAGCTGATATTTGCAAAATATTTAATCACTAATTATTTTATTTGAATTATTGAATTGCACTTAGTTAAACAAAAGATTGAAAAAATTTGTCAGCTCGGGTGTCATCCACGCCATTTGAAAAAAATAGTCTGGGGGGGGGGGGCCCCGTGAGTATACGGATGAGAAGCAGCCGGATAAATAAGGGCTTCCCCGGAGAGTACAATAATGGCTTGGGCTTGCCCTCTGCCGGTGATGGTGCGTACCTCCTTCGGGAGGAGTCGGGGCGTGGCCGGTGATGGCCGTTAGGACTCCTGCCTCAGCATTAGAGCTATTGCAGCAGCCGTCACTCAGATACATCTGACGGAGAATGCCCCAGACCGAGGTGATATTGATGTGTCCCAGAATAGCCCTCGTGTTGTTTCAAAACGGAATGTTAATATAACTAAAATAAACTAATCTTTCATGTTGCAAAGATGGAATTTTGTAATTAATTTTTCACTTGATTCCTGATGTGCTAAAGCTCTGTTTTTTGATCTAATTTTTATTATCAATGAAGAAACGATATTTTAACAATTTCAGAACTAATTGTCAATTAATAGAATACTTTTAACTAAATTTTAATTCTATTTGAAAAAGAGACATCTGGAAGTGGAGTGAGAAAAATTATTGCAAGATGCTATGATAATTATAATAACGAATTATGTAATATATTAAAGACTAAAAATTAGTAAATAAATATTAATGATAATGAATTAAAATAACGCGATTTTATTATTATACTAAAAAGTAGAAAATAATTTTTTTTATCAAAAATTTAGAGGCCAAAACAAAAATCGCCGAAGCGCGAGGCACTCAAAACAACTGCGATAAGGAAATTAAGCCATAATAAATATCATAAGAAAAAGATACCTAAAGAACCAGTAAAAATGAAAAGATATTATTAATTTAATTACAATTCCAATCAATAATCTTTCTACTGTTTAATACACTATTAAAAGTGTGTTTTTAAAAACTGTTTGTAACTAAATTTATTTGAAATAATAATTTTTTTAAGAAAGACAGAGCTTTAAAGTTAGGCTTAAATGTAAAAGTAAGAAAAAGAAATTAAAGGATTTATTTCGTTGCTATTGTATTTACATCAGCTGTAAATGTTAATGATATGAATTTAATAAAAAGGTTTTTTAAACGCAATTTTTTATCAGTGTACTAAAAGGTAATTTTTTTATTTTACTTATTTTCTACTGTATAGTCTTTATAATTTATTTTCATAAACATTATGGAATCTTAATTAATTTAAATAAATTTTTCTGAAATTCAGTGCCAGGTGATGCTCCGTGTACGGAATCAAAATTTCATTAATTTAATGGATTAACTGATAATTAAGTTATGGAATAATTGAAATAGTGTATTTTCATCGAGAATACACAACTGTACAAAATTTCAAATCTCTAGCACATCAGGAACTGAGAAAAAAAACTCGATTTCTAATCTCTTGCTTTACAAACACGAAACAAGTAAAGTTAAATAAAAATATGTAATAAACTAATAGATAGATGAAGATAATGGTAATATCGGCGAAGGATTAATATGCTTAACCTTTTATTTATGGACGATACATTCTCACATGGAAGTCAATCTGGCCGGAAGTGGAAAACCTAGATTCTTGCAGGAACATCTCCACACCATTCGGATAGATAAAATTCTATGGAATGACAAATGCTGAGTATAGCCAGAATTTCGACCTTGAAAGGCCAAAACAGATTCTCTGAAAAGTCAATTGGACTGCAGTAAGTTTTGCTTCTGAGAGAGCGATTTTAACGGACGTGTGATTTTCCGAGAGCTATTCTGTTTTGCTAGGCAGGGCAATCATTCAGGAACTTCGACAATTAGGATCCTTTTCCAGCTCGTTTCGAGACGGTTGTCAAATCACGATGCTGCTATTAAGTCAGGAGGTAAAGGAGCCGTGGCGAGGACGGAGACAAATTGGCTGTAAGTTCTGGGAGGTGGTGGATCTGGTTCGTTAATTTGGAAAGTTCAAAAAGTGTGCCAAACTTGGAATTATTCAACTGACTGCGGAATGATGCTACAATGACGTACCTTTCAGGTTAAACTTCTTGGGATTCACATTCTGTGGCGTAAATTCCAACTCTCAGAATCTTCAGTTTAGACTGACGAGTTTGAAAGGCATCTTTATCCCTCTGACTGCTTATCCCGCTATTTCCGCGGGTTGGAATCAAGTCTATTTTTTCTGCTGCATCCTGGGATTTTCGCAATCTAATGGGTTTACTTAGTACTTTTAAAACGTTGAGTCGTATTATACTAATAAATCCTTGCATGCAAATAATAATTCCTTGGTTCAACAGTATTTCAACACGTTTTGAAACGTTGCAACTAAATAGTAATTAAAAAAAAAATTCGGCAGTCAGAAGGTTAAGCATTGGACGAAAAATTAAATATATATGTTACGGTCGATGCGATTAATAGATTATTATGAATAAATTTTTATTAATAATAACCGGCTATAATTCATACTAACTGGATTTTTTACTTTAACAGTAAAATATACAGTCGTGATCAAAAGTGCGAGCTAGATACTTGCATGGGCAATAATAAGAGTTGAGATTAAACATAAATTTGTAGGTTGAGACGTATTTTCATTAGATACTTTGGAAAAAAACCCGCCTTCTTACTTGTAATTTGAAGACAATTTCTTATCGCCCGCTAAGATTAATTTTTTGTTTTTCTGATTTATTTTCCAACTTTTCAAACCTTGTGATGGAGAATAGTTACAAAAGTTTAATATAATCATAAAATGTAAATAACAGCTGGCAACAGATTAACATTCAACCCAGCCGATTCAAGTAACCGTTGAGAATTTAACTCCTGAACACTCAATAATTCAAATGTTGAGTTTCAGTGTAGACTTCAAAGAAAAACCTGATTAAATTGCATGAGTATTCTTGTTTTCAAATCTTTGATCGATTGCAAAACTAGAATCCTAAATCGCCGAGTCAATTGAGGGAATCGATGATATGCTGGAAATAAAGTCATTTGCCAATTCATTTAAATAACTCGAAACTTTATTCGAAGATGCATTTACATTTGAAATGCAAAACGAATCGGGGAAAAACATCACATAGTATTAGGAATTCGATGATTTACCATATTTTGCAGTAATGGCTTTTTGAAACGATTTTTATTATCAATAATTAGAAAAAATAAAAATATATAGGTCATAATCATCATATTACGTCATCACTTAATTTAGAATTGTAGTATTTACAGATTGCATCTTTAAAGAAATCTTTTCAACTTTGTGTTCGACGATAGTTATAATAATTATAAAGCAATGTTATTAAATTTACTGATATTTACTTAAACATAAAAAGTTTTTAGTTTTATTTTTTTATTGACGGATAAAGCATAAAAATGCTGGACAGTCCCTAAGCTATATTAACTCATAGTCAGCTTTTAGTAGCTTTAAGAAATAACCCTTTGTTGCTTTAAAACTGGACGTTAATATAACTAAACCAAACAGACTAAACAGGTAGTGTTAAGAATTTGGTTTATCAAATTTACCCTTGAAGTGAATTTTATGTCTGTTAAAAAAACAGCATTATTTAAAAGAGTTCTGGTAATGATAATGTTCTGGGTACTAATGCTCATCTCTACTACTAATAAAGGAGAATGTGTGTGTCTGTGTGTTGGCGCTCTGCAGGGCACACCGCCTGATCTAGAGCTACGAAATTTGGTACAAACATACTTTGGAGGGTGGGAATATGCACACCTCGGAGTCTTTTTTTGAAATTTTAATTGGAATTTTAATTATTTAAAAATTAAACAAAATTTCGGCGTTTATCCTTAATAACTTTCGAAAATATTAAAGCAAAGCAATTATTTTTACACCACCTGAAAGAGCAAAAAAGTGCATTTTCAATGATGTCAATCAAGTTGTACGATTTTTTTTCTAATTTTAATAATTTTTAAAAAATATTTTTTGGCATAATTTACAACAATACTTTTCATTGTTGTAACGCAATTCAAAATGTTTTCATTGTTTAAACAAATATTTATTTACGTGCTTCTCTTCCATTGTTGAAAGCTAAGGTAATATTTTTTATGTTTAATGATATGTTTTAATCTGCATATTTTCATTCATCTAATATGCTGCTGGAAGTAAAATGTACCACGCCATTTTAAAGTTAAAATCAAATAAATATTTTCAAGAGGAATAAGAGGGTGAAGATGATACCATTGTATGATACATGGCACAGACAGTTACTGGACTCCATTAAGGACGTTCATGCAGACAACGAACAGAATAGGTGGAAGGCTACTGAAAGAACATGAGTTAAATGTCTATCACGATTTATAATTTAAAATTACTTTGTTAAGGAACCATGATTATCAAACTATACACAAGAGATTCAATTGAAGTTATATTCTCGGCTAACAAGTGAGGCCGCGGGGGCCTAGTGGTAAGGTCTTGGCTTTGGAGCCAGAGGGCTCCAGGTTCGAGACCCGATTCCACTGAAAATCCGCCGTGTATGGGGACTGTTGCACGCTAAATCATACGTAGTGGCCAAACGTCCTCCCGTTGGCGTGGCGTGGAAGTTTGGAGAGGGGGGTGCCAGCTCAGGTGTCGTCCTCGTCATCTGAGCGTGGTTCAAAATTACGAAGTCCGTCCCAAAATAGCCCTCGTGTTGCTTCAAAACGGGACATTAATGTAACTAAACTTAACTAACTCGGCTAACAAGCTGGTCACCAAAGGCGGCTAGTAAGAAATAATATAAAACAGTAAATGTCGTTTTCTGTTTAAGATCAGAATCGAGGGCCTCTGTCTTGATAGGAAAATATTTTAAGGGAATTTATTTCCATTTTTATTCTCAAATGCTAGAACAATAAGATCTTGTTTTTTCAGTTGTTGAAAATTAGCCCAATATTCTGTGTGTAATATACGTATGTCGTAACAAATAGCTCCCCTTCCTTCTTTTAATAGGTCAAGTTGATCACAGTAAACGCCTGAAATAATGGATTATTCGCATTAACCAGCTCACAGCCAACCATACCATGAATATCCCACCGACCACATTGAAGAATGTTTTTTCAAGGATATTTGCCTTAGAAATTTTCAAAGGAAAGCCACAATTTATTATTATTATAGAATACTAATTTATCGTCTCTCAATACCATGCAATCAAATAGTGGTTCATTTTTATGATGATTTAAGAGAAAATTGCATTTAGAAAATTTTGCAGTTGATCTTAACCGCTGAGAATACGAGGGATGCATATACCTGAATGTTGAAATTTTTTCGTCGATTTCAAATTATATTGAATTAGTGGCCAGGAAGCATTCCTTTTTTTGTGAAATTTCCTCAGATGTTTGGCAAGGACCCTCTTATGTAATGAATCGTTTTCATCAAATCGAACTAAATTTCTTGGGGTATTTCAAGGTCAAAATTTCGGCTTCGAAATCTGAAGTTGTTGTTGCATAGTTGAAGCATAGTTGGCATTTGTACAGAAGGTCATAAAGATTCAAAGGACTTTACATACATTTTACTTTATTAATTACGTATAAAATAACGTATTAAAGTATATACTTTACATTCTGTGTTGCGTCAGCATGACTGGAGAGAAAAAACAACTTTTAGTGATCGCTAAAAGCAAAAAGCCATGTTGTTTCAAGGGCATAAAAAAGCTTCCGGTCGTCTACTTCGTAAACAACTCTGTTTGGATGACATCTGTCATATTCAACAACTGGCTGCTGAAGTGGGACAACCAAATCACAAAATGCTGCTTCTGATAGACAGCTGCAAAGCTCACGTTTTGAATATGCCATTAAAATACATCAATGTTGTATTTTTGCCAGCCAATACGACATCCTTAATACAGCCTTGCGATCAAGGAATAATTCGTGCTTTAAAGGCGTACTACCGGCATGAAATGCGGGCCAGAATTTTAGAGCGTTTCGAAGGCAATGAATAAATTAGAGCAGATGAAAATTAAAAAACAACTCTTCTGGAAGCAGTGCATCTTTTAACAAGTTCATGGAATCGGATATCGATCAGAAACTGCTTCTCCCATGGAGGCTTCTGTGAAGCATTAGAAGAAAACTTTGTCATCGAACCTCCTGAAGGCATGCAAAGGGAACAGTATGAAGAGTAGATGCCCACTGACGAGAACATTCCAGTAGCTGCCACACTGACAGACTTGGAAATTTAACAAACTGTTTGTGAGCAAGACGAAGCAATAAAAGTTGATGACTCCGACGGAAACGAATGTGTTGAAGAAAACCCTCCACCGCACGCCGAAATGAGGCAAGCCCTTGATATTTTGAAACGCGGAGTGCAGCATCGTTCAACAAATTTTAAAAAACAATATGAGTACGAACAATATATAAATGAACTGTTAAGGAATAATTGTCGACAAGCACCAATTAATGAATGTTTTAATTGTTATTTTTGATATAAATTATAGATAGCCCTGAGGTAAGTGTTTTTTCCCTTTTCCCTTGATGTGATAAAAATATAGTTGATTTTACCCTATTCGGTTATTGTTATTAATCAGTTAATGGTATCAAAATTCTTAAGTCCCGAAGTGATCACATTAAGCTGAGTCTACTGTATTGCTTGATGAAAAACAAAACATCTTCTTCATCTTTTATCTCGCACCTATTTTGGGGAAATCAAAGCCACCTGGCGCATGCGCAAAAGCGCTGAGGGTTTCCGTATCTGAAAACAGACAGTTGATAGAATTCACTGTTACAACAACTCTAAGAAATGCGCCAAAAGTCGTCATCGCAAAAGTGAAAAGACTAAATGTTGATACTCTACATTTACACACTAACTCAGAATAGTTTTATAGAAAATGCTATCTAATACTTAGATCCGAAGTCTTTAAAAATGCAAGCATTATCATATCACTTTGATATGGACAAAATAGGACAGTTTCAAACTGCTTCAACTTAGGCAAATAGAGTTGTTTAAGGACAGACAAATGAGGACAATATAACTTCGTTTAAAAATAAAGAAAATTGATTTATGAAATCATTTAACAAACAAAGAATTTTAAAATAAAATTTCCAAATTTAATATCTCAAATCTTACCAAAATGTGATCTTTTCCTAACGCGCGAAAGTATAAAACAATAGACTAGAAATATTTAACCATAATTTGAAATGCGTTCAGAAAACAAGCACACATTAAAAAAACATTAATATTCAAGATAACTGAAAGTTTAAGATATGCAACGGATATCAATAAAGTTATAAAATATGGAAACGCAAAGGTCTATTGTAGGTTGTATTAGTAGAGTAATGATTTGTTTTTCCAGAAGTAATTAAAAGTCGGAACTTCAAAGAGAAACCCGCAGGTATCGTATATCAATAACGATTTGTAAAAATTCAGTACTAAAATTTAAGAAGAAAGTGTAACATTTAAGGGAAAAAAACAATATGGAAATAGTTTAAGGAGACATTCAAACAAACCTGGATTGTGTAAAACTTCATTGATTTCCAATACAGCCTAGTTAAAAATGAAATATTTTTTATTCTGAAAAGCATTTCACCGTGTTATAAAAGACGAGTAAAAAAAGAAAAGAAAACTGTCGAAAGTAATTCACCATGGAAACTTCTACTGCTGTTTAGGAAAAAACTCTTTGATGCTGATGGGATTTCAAAGGGAATTCTAAATAAATATTCTTTATGACTAAAAATGTTTTCGCAAAAGAACAAAATTTAAATTTCACTGAGTAAAGAAAAAGAAAAACACAAACAACATTTTTTTCTTGATCAGAAAAAAAATGGTGTGATTAAAACAAAAGAAATCAGTACAAAACTTTACAAATTTATTCGCATTAGTACTGATGTTTTTCTGTAATTATGTCTGAATTTAGGCTACATTAAGACTAAAAACTTATGGAGATCTTAGCCTATTCAATCAGCCATGTTCTAAGAGGTATATAGATGGAAGAGAATATTTGTAGTACAGAATACTGAACTAACGACCAGACTACTAAGAAAAAACTAACAAATAGCAAATAAAGACCAGTTTCAACATCTTTTAAGTAATATTTTATTTCGGTGCTTGATTCAGGATGGCTGTTTTCAAAGTACAAGGTGGTTCAAATATGACCGGGACTGATTTTTTTAAAAACTCTAATTGCCAAACACTTATTTGCACATGTCAGTTTTCAAAGTATTTCTCTCCGGAGTCAGTACATTTTGTCCAACGTTCTGGAAACATCCTGCTTTTGCATCAGGATGCTTCCAGAAGTTGGAAAAAATCAAAAAGTTTTCAAAAAAAAAAAATCAAACAAAATCAAAACGCTTCCATCAAAAAAGTTCTTGGTTGTTGGCGATATTTCCACTCTCGAACAAACTGTTGTTTGGCTCGGTGATGGATGTTCGCGGGTGACGATCATGCGGTTCAGTCTCCACTCGCTTTCTGCCCTCTCTGAAGAACTCCATCAAACACATGGGTCTGTGAGAGACGCTCTTTCTGATACTGTTTGTCATGTCACCAACCTCCACATAACTGTTCCAACCCTCAGCCAAAAGAAGTGGAGTGAAGAATGGGAGAAACAGTTGCGCGGGGGACGAGGTGGTTGACGCCATTGAATTGGTTTCTGTAGGAGATCCAGGGTGGAGTGCGAGTGATATGAGTAATATTGAATGTGAATCGTTATTGTATATATGTATATAGTTCTTATTTAAGTAGTATATAGTTTCTATTAATAAATTAGTGTGAAAAAGTGAAATTATTGAAGCCTGGAGTAGACAGAATGATACTATTTTTGAGTGTGTGGTGAATTTTAGAGGACGGAACTACGATCGAGGAATTTGATCACTATGCATTGTTCCAAGCTCTGCGGTACCTTCTGTTCGCTCATCACTCTAGCAATTCCTAAATAGGACTAAACGGGTTCTAACCCCGAGAAGAAAGGAAGGAGGGTGGAGGTTGTGGTTTCACTCTCCTAAGATCGCACAGCTGATGAGCAGTGCGGCTTGTTTGCATACAAATCAGTCCCGGTCATATTTTAACCACCTTATACTATCTTAAAACTGGTGCGTTCAGGATTCGTTATTGGCATACATTGATTGCTAAGTTGGTAGAATTTAATGGCACAAGAGCCAGATTTGGCCATGTTTCGCAAAATATACAGTGTGTTTAATTACATAAGTCAAGTGTTTAATTTTTAAATTTTCTATGGTGGTGGAGAAACTGATAGTATTTGGAAAAAACGGGTGAAGGGAAGATAGTAAAATGAGAGAGATTAATTAAATGATGAAACTATTGTTACAAAAAAGCCTACTCCATACAGTAGTAATGTAGTAAAATGAGCGAGATTAATTAAATGATGAAAATATTGTTACAAAAAAGCCTACTCCGTACAGTAGTAATACACATTTCGTTTATTCTAAAAAAAAATCAAGCGAATCGTTTTCTGAAAATGGTTCAACCTTAAAAAAATAATGAGCCGAATCAACGGATTCAATTTGATATTTTCTCAGTCCTTTTTAAAATTGTATCCGCAATGCAGTTTGCTTTTAAATTGGTTTGTTTTATTATTTTTTTTAAAGGAGTTTTTCTTTGACTAATAAGTTCGCTCAATATTTATAACTAATAACTTTCTAGAAAGGGCAGGGCAGATATAAAAACTAATCATTCTTACGGTTGATTTGTTGTGTATCTGTTATATATACTTGTTGTGCAGAGAGGATTGTAAAAACTTATCATCATATAATTTTAAGTGAAGGAAGGTTCTATGCGGTAGACATTTTAAACAATAGGCGTGTATGTCTTTAAATGCTTATTTATGATTATATAGCATGCTGTGATTTCTACTATGAATACATTCTCGGATTAGTCAATGATATTTTCGATATGTGAGGAAATTTGACTACTTAATTAAAATATCAAAATGTCCCGAGAAATTGAAATTTTGCCTTTTAAATAAAGAAAATCTGTTTAATTAAGGCTTATAATCTAATTTGAACTGAGCAGAAGAAGACGAAACAAATTATAATTGACCGCAAATGACGATGCAATGATTCTTCTATCGCCAAAGCGAGAGCATAAATTTACATATGTTTTAGTTAGTTTTGGAAAGTCCAGAAAGATTTTTTTGTAGTTTATAAAGAGTTGTGTTCAAATAAGAGTGTGAAGATTTCGTTGGCAACATTCGTAAAATAAATATTTACAAATTTATAATAAAAAACGAAATTTTTCTGTCATTTGCGATGCTTGAATTAATTAAGTCATGCCCAGTGTTTACTTTTTTTGAAGCTGCCGTGAACATATTCAAAATACATAGTTATCCTTTCAAAGATGTTTGAATAACGACTGCTAGTTAAGACTTTTTATCTAGATTAATATGCCCAAGAATCCCGAAGTTTGAAACAACACTGAAAGTATGTGAGCTTTAATTAAAAATATCTGTTCCATTTTGCTCCTCCATTTATCTCCTATATCTATAATGCAAAAAATAAAAGACAACTGCTCTTTAATCACACGTATATAGATAAGGTAATTAAAATTCCAGACGCCTTCAGATTGTTAAACACCTTCCAACAGCTGTAAACAGCCCTACACAGAGTCACTGTGAAGCATCCATCTGATAAAAACTCCCCTGAGCTTGAGGAACAAGACAGAGGACTCATTAGCTATCTCTTCAGGGGAGGAAAAAGAAAACTAAGCTCTCAAATGCTGCTAGAGTAAAGTGAGTCCATTTTTACTAACGTGTATGCTATTTACCAAAATAGTATTTATGACGCAAGATAATTTAAAATGACCTTTATTGAAGAACCGAAAGGAAATGCTTAGCTTAGAAAATTTGGTGGTATTTCAAATGATACATATTTAAATCCACACAGATATTTTGTAGAATAAGTTTCACTTAGCGGTTAATTATTGTAGAATTGTAAATATAGATAGATATTTTCTAGAATAAGTTTTGTTTAGTGGTTAATTTTGCAGAATAAATTTCATTTAGTGTTTAATTTAGTTCATCATGTCAGACTAAAAAATTACTATTTTTGAACATATTTTAAGATTAACGTGACAACGTTGTGTTACCATCTTTGATAACATTTCAGTCAACATATAATTACGGAATCCTTTTCTTCATAACTATGCATCTTGATGGCCAAATTTATAAATTAAATTGTCGCTAAATCTGTAAGTTGACAAACTGCAGTCTTCTTAGTGCTGGCGTTTGAAGTTTGAAGACCAAAAGTCTCTCATGGTAGTAGCACTCACATAATAGAAGAAATTAATGTCTGGTTTTCCATTCATATCTATAATTGTAGCTTAACGTGAGGAATGATTTTTGAAGTTTTAATTTTTTTTCAACGAAACTGGGAAAGGAAGGATTTGTTTTCGATTGCATAATATGGACATCAAAATTCATTTTGAGTTTCTAGAAAAAAGATCTTCAGATCTTCTACAGATCTTCTATAGATCTTCTAAATCTGTAAGATCTTCTACAGATCTTTTAAATCTGTAAGATCTTCTACAGATCTTTTAAATCTGTAAGATCTTCTACAGATCTTTTAAATCTGTAAGCTTACAAACTGCAGTCTTTTTAGTGTTGGCGTTTGAAGTTTGAAGACCAAAAGTCTGAGCAACTATAACACTCTCATGGTAGTAGCACTCACATAATAGAAGAAATTAATATCTGGTTTTCCATTCATATATATAATTGTAGCTTAACGTGAGGAATGATTTTTAAAGTTTTAAATTTTTTTCAAAAAAACTGGGAAAGGAAGGATTTGTTTTTGATTACATAATATGAACATCAAAATTCATTTTGAGTTTCTAGAAACAAATAGCAACCTTTCGGAAATTATCATTTTAAGCACTTAAAATGCATAGCCATTAAAAATTTCTCTGGTTGATACGGAAATGCCACTTAATAATAATAAATACAAATTCTTGCCTCAACAGCAAGGAAAATACATAAAACTTCAGAGAACACTGCTGGTCTTTCAAACTTTTATAAAGGCAGTGTTACGGAAAAAAATTATTTATGCCAAGGTAACACAAATATTGTCGATTCTTCCTCACGCGATACATGTCAAATGCATCATATCAATTTAATTTCGAATCAATTGCCGATTAGGAAAGAGGATGCAACGTCAGTTAAATATTATATGACATGCGCAGCTGCGTTTTCCATGTGATTGTGACATTAAGTGAATTGACTTCATTATTAACTAACCTGCGGGAGTTCTCTCCCTTTGACCTTCTTGTATATTTCCTAAATGTGGCGAGGTTTGTGTTTAACCTCGTCGTTGAAAAGAATTGTGCATGCATTTTTGACCTTTTACTTGGTGCCGACTGGATTCAAAACTTGATACAGATTTACAATTTTGGTGTCAAAATAACGTGCCCAATTTTATTTATTCATCTTGTGGCGTTTTTGAATTATCGCATGCTTGAGTTCGCATGCGCATGAATAGACAGACAATCGAATCTTTGGTGAATTTGGTCCAAAATTTGACACAGATATACGATTCTGGCGACAAAATCACACGTCCAATTTCATCTAACTAACGCTCTGCTCTCTTGAGTTAACGTGTTCACACGGACGGACGGACAGACAAATGAGCTTCTCTTTGATGGATTTCGTCACAAATTTGAAGCAAATCTTTAGTTATGATGCAAAAACAGGTCAGTATGGAACCTGTGTCATGGCGTTCGCCTATCATTACAACGTGGTGCAAAGAAAGGTCGACATATAGATATATTTGCAAAAATACATATTTCGGAATCAGAAATGTCTAAAACATGGAAATTCTTCAAAAATTTCATGGTCTAATTTTTTGATGTTAAAAATACTTTCCCTTTATATACTTCGTACACAAGAAAATGGAAAGAATACGTGAATATTGCATTTAATAAAACAAAAGTCATAATTTTAGATGACTTTTTGTAATGTTTTTATTCATTGCCTTATTCAAAATATTTATTAAGTGGCCATAAACATTCTCAGTTCTATTGGAAATGTCTCCTTTAGAGGAAAAAGGAAGCAAGTTCAATGTTAATCGATTTTTTAATGAAATATTATGAACTCGAACGAAATGAAGAGAGAATCATGTGACACACCATCTTTTATAATAAGACAAAAAATAATATGCTGACATAAAGCTTTTTCTCTTCACGATGAAATAATTTCATCGAAAATTCATCACTCCAAAAATAGCTTGTTTATTTTTTGGACACTTCATCGTGTTTCTTCCTTCTAAATGTAAAAGCATCACCAGACAGACGTTTGATTTCACGCTGCAATGGATGATTACCATTTCAATGAAAATTTTTGCAATGCTTTTCTTTTTCCAATGAAGAGAAAAGGCTCGTGTCACTGCTCTACTGGGAGGAAAAAAGTTGATCCAGCACTAATTCCCATTCCAGTGTCTGCGGAGGGAATTCAAGCTGCTGTTCCGAAAGGGAAGATAGTAGCCAATAAAAAAATTAAGAAACGCGATACAATGCTTCTCTAAAAGAAAAGTAATGCTTATAAAAGTTACAAATGGCTCAAGTTTAGTAAAAGTTTTTTTAAAAAATGAAAAAAAAAAATATTGGTAGGATAAAAGATATTATCCCAAATTTGTCATGCATGTCAAGAAAATGCATATCCATTATATGTGTGGAAAAAATAAAGCTTTCACTCACTTTTGTACTACTATACTAGCAAATGGGACTGAAATTTGTTTCTGCCGCAATATTTTCAGGCATACTGTTAAACAATATGAAAGTCTTTAAAAATAATCATCAACAAAAAAAGTGACGGAATTCAATTTAACTGCTCATACAAGCGAAATTAAAAAATGCAAACTGTTTTTAGAAATCTTTAAATGGTAAAATATAATGACTCATCGTAAAAAAATAATTGTGCGGTATAATGAATATAGTAATGGGTATGTGAACATTTAAACTACTTAGAATAAATTTCTTTGTAATCTTTTTTTGTTAAAGGAATTCATTTCTTAAAAGAATTTCAGCTACATAAATCCTTCCAGTGAATAAATGAGCCAAAGCGCATAAATTCTTTCATTGTAAAGATATTCTAGCAGTTGTGTTCCATCATGAAACGTTAATTAGGAAATGTGTCAAAAAGCAAAAGTTGCTTTTATCATTAACAATTATAACTTCAAAAGGAACAACACTGGAAGAAATGTAAAGAATAATTTATACTGCATTGTAAAGAATACCAGAATTATTCTGGACTGTGTTTAATGTTATGTATGAGGAAAAAATGACTTTAAAAATTCATAAATTAAATAAATTTTCATAGGAACAAATATACAGGGTGTACACAAAAAATTAATAAAAAAAACCTAAAAATGTTGGAACTACGAAATTTTTTTAACTGAGAGAGAATCTCGGAAAGCTTTTTTCAGATAGATAACATGCCACTTCGGTGGTCTAGGGGGTCATAAATTACTGGAAATCAAAAATTTGTTTAGAGCCATTATCTAAGAAAATATTAAAACTGGAAGAAAAATAAAAGCATGTATTTGTAGGGAATTTTACTCTTTTTAATTTGTTAATTTACATATAGTGTGAAAACTGAAAAGTTTTCGTGATATTCAAGAAAAGACGCATCGGCTTCTGCTGATCGGTAGCCATTGCGTACGGAATTTTCTCGCTGTAACAAATTTAGAACTGCGTAACGCCGCGTTACCTATCTGAAAAAACTTTTTCAGATGCTCTCTTATAAAAAAAACGTAGTTTCAACATTTTTAGTTTTTTAAAAAATAATTTTTGCGATATGTCACTTTATTTGTGCACGCCCTGTATATAAAATGCATATTCATTAAAAATTGCATGATCTCAGTTTTCGCGCTCAAATCTCAGTCTAAAGTAGAATGTTTCAGAAAGTCGTCCATGCGGGTAACTTCATTATGAAAACAATTTTGAGTCTTGCAACTTGTTTGCACCAAGTTTTTTACAGTGCCAAAAGTTTTAAGAAATCACAAATAGTTTAATTAAAACTTTTCTAAGTGTATAAATCTTAAATTACCTTAAAAATCACTTACTGAAAAATTTACATAATCTTTGGATGAAATAAAAATAATTAAGTCTAAAATTGAACCAAAATATTACATTTAACCCAAATTAAGCTTGAGTAAGTCTTACAGATTATTATATAACATACAAACAGAAGATTTTGAACGACTAATTTTGAAATGATATAACATAGTTTATATGTGAAGTTTAATTTACAGTTGACAAGTAAGGAGAAATTGGCGATTTTCGTGCAATCGTGTTTGTTTCAGAGAGGAAATATCCACTCAAATTATATAGACAGTAATAAAGTATTTTTCGACGGTGTCTATAACAGTAAATATACAGTAATAAGTTTAATAAAAACAGTTTTTAAAAGACACTTTTATGAGTGTACTAAAAAGTAGAATTTTTTATTTTAACTGTTTTCTACTTTTTATTTATTATTTTATATTTCAGTATTGTAGATACATGGATTCTTAGAATCTTTTTTCCTCAAATACCTCTTTAACAAAAATACCAGGGCACGCCACTTCTATAAAATCAAAGTTCAATCAAATTAATCGATGTACTGATATTTAAGTTCTGTAATTAAAACAGTGTATTGTCACCGAGAATTCACAAAGTTTTAAAACTCTAGTACTACAGGTAAGTGAAAATTTGTTTACAAAATTACATCTTTACAAACATGAAGCAAGTCAAGTTTCATAAAAGCATTTAAAAATGTTTCCGAAGTTAGTAACAGTTATATACAGATAAATAAAATGGAGAAAAATAATGTACCTTGTCTATAACTAGTAAGGCTATGATTTTTCCAATAAAAAAGTTTCAGAAAATTTAATTTTACAAAGAAGAATATAAAGAAAGAATAACATTTATGCATAACTTGACCCCCAGATTTTTTAAATTTCAAACTAGAAATCGCCTTTCAGAATTATCTCAACCCGTTGTACAAAAATATTTTCAATAATTTTCATTTTGGAATAATGATTGTAAAGTGGTCTGATGATGCTAATCGGCATGCCAGGATAATTTTATGAGAAAGCTTGCATTTAAAGAAAATTTTTGAACACATAATAACCTGAAGTGTCAATAATAGAATAGAATAACAAAGATTCTGACCGTGAAGAAGTTTCAGCAAAATAGAAAAAATAATTAGCATTTTTTGATATTTTTAAGATAGAAAGTAGTACCAATAGCAAATGTAAATTCGCTGAAACTTTACGAATTTCCCTTATGAATTCTAGAAAGAAATTTTTGTGATTTTAGTTAGTTAAAGATGAAGTATAAATTCTACCAAACTTTTTGTAAACAGTATATTTGCTTCTGAATTGGAATTTTAATCTAAATTCCTAAATGAAGCTATAAAATATTACAGAAATTTCCCTACGACATTTTAAAACCGTAATAATATTTTCCCAGATTATATTTGGGCCGCGGCGGCCTAGAGGTAAGGTCCCGGCTTTGAGGCTCAAAACCCCATTCTACTGAAGACCCGTCGCGTATTGGGCCTGTTGAACGCCAAATCCCACTTAGGGGGCCAATCGCTCCCCGCCAGTGTGGTGCGGAAGTTTGGA
The DNA here is from genome assembly GCA_013235015.1 of Araneus ventricosus. Taxonomy (NCBI): domain Eukaryota; kingdom Metazoa; phylum Arthropoda; class Arachnida; order Araneae; family Araneidae; genus Araneus; species Araneus ventricosus. The sequence continues at coordinate 991,361 of BGPR01000162.1, read as the reverse complement.
AAGGGGGTGCCAGCTCAGGTGTTGAAAATTACGAGATCTGTCCCAAAATAGCCCTCATGTTGCTGCAAAACAGGGCGTCAATATAACTAAACTAAACTTCCCAGTTTACACTGCGTCATGCAATAAATATCTTCCATGAATCTGATAATTTGCGACATCTGCAAATAATTTAGAGATATGACCACCATAAAACATTTATTAAACCAAAGGCAAGAATTTTTTGAGTTATTGTTTAGGATACGTCAATTTAAATATTGTGTATTTTGAAGGTAAAAATAAGCAATAATCGCAAATAGAAATTAACCGGAAGCTTACTAAGTTACCAGAAATATTTTAGTAAGACAAATTTAGTAATTTAAATTTATTAAAGAAGCAATATAAATTCTAAAAATTTTTGTTAGTCATTTTGCTTCTAAATATAATTTCTAAATACTTATACGAAATAGTAAAATGGAGAGGAAATAGCCCTAAAGTGGCAATGATATTTTCCAAGTTTGTAACGCAAAATGAAAAGAATTCTTTCCCTGAATACCAAAATTTTCTGCCTATGCAAATTACTTAGAAATATGACCACCGCAGAACATATATTTAATTTAATATTTGAATTTTTTTCAATACTTTTTAAGCTTGTTTGGATTAATATTGTTTTTATAAGTTATTGTTTAGAATAAGATAATTTAAAAAGTTTCAAAAATAAATAACAGATTTTAAAATTTTAGTATAGGGGTATTATTCTTAAATGCCAATAAGTAAGGCAACCGGTTCCTCACTTTTAATTTCGGAATATTTAAAAGTTGTTTCCTATCAAGTATTTCTATACTGTTAGAAAAGCATTCTAAAAGAGGGCCTCACAATTTAAGAATAAATGATTTACAGATACATACATTGCGAATTTGTCATGCGAAATGTAAATAACTCTAAATACAAATCATATATATATGGCAAATATTTAGTGAGGCAAACTTTCTCTTATTGTGAAATTTAAGAATCTTTAAAAGTTGTTTCCTATCAAGTATTTCCATACTGTTAGAAAAGCATTCTAAGAGAGGGCTTTTCAATTTAAGAATAAATGATTTACAGATATATACATCGCGAATTAGCCATGCGAAATGCAAACAACTCTAAATACAAATCATATATATAT
>BGPR01000162.1:972705-988619 GCA_013235015.1 Araneus ventricosus | reverse complement strand
AAAGCTAAGGTTTGAAGGAAAGACTAGGAACCGTTGAAGGAAAATAAAAATGAAATGAAATGAAAAAAAAAAGAAACCGACTCAAAATGTCTCTGAGGAGAAAAAGAAAGTAGGATATTCGAAGAATAATCTGCCTCAGTAATATAAAAGTAAGTAAATAGCGCTGCCAAGTAAGTAGGATAACTCGAATGCAAATGCGAAGTTCGTTGAAAATATTTAAACTCTGAAAAAATAGAAATGTCAGGCATCAGAGAACGCCTTTAAAAACAAACAAAAGTTTTCTGGTTCATCGTTGATTTATATGTTAGCTCCTCTAAAAGTAGTCGATCTTCATTATTCCTAAAAAAGCAAACCTGGCAAAAATGGCGGCACGATTTTAACGTAGAATATGTTTTTTCCTTTCTTTTTTTCTGTAGGAATCCTTTCAAAAATGTCCACAGTCAACCTTTAGGTGAAGTATAGTGAGTTATACAGATAGTCCTTAAAGATTCAAAACGGTTTTTCTCGTGTGGACTTTTATATTGCACACTACAGAAAATTTTGAAGTGATATTTTATTATCATATTTATAAAATTCCTGAAATACATAAGAGACGCATATGCTTATTACAAAGCAAAACATTTCCTCAGAAAGTATATTATATGGATGATCTTTTCGAGGAAAATGGTTTTCCTTGTGCATGAGATGGAGATGAGATTTAGTTCATTATTTAAATTTGCATGGTGTCAATAATTTTCTGACTGACTGCATGTGCTATTCTGAATAAAAGTGCAAATATGCTGAACCTTATGTGCGGAAACAAACATTAAAATAAATTAAACCCAATAAAAATTAGAGCTAAAGGAATGAAGCTCAGGAAAAGCATCAAACATTGGAATTAACATAATTTCGATGCAAATTCTATTGAGATGTTTTATTAAATTTTAGTTTCTAAGCTTTAAGAGCACTCCAAACAAAAACAGTTTTTAGAAACACACTTTTAGTACTAAAAAGTAAAAAATATTTTTATTTTAATTATTTTCCACTCTCTAGACTTTGATTTACATTTCATTGTTATAAATATTATGGAATCTTGATATAATTTTTTCACACAATCTCTTCCAGGTGGCGCCACTCGCTTGAAATCAACATTTAATTATATAAATCAACTAACTGATAATTAACCCTCTGACTGCCGATTTTTTAAAATCATTATTTATATGCAACGTTTGCAAACATGTTCAAATACTGTTGGACCAAGCGAATTGTTATTTATATGCAAAACTTTATTAATATAATATGATTCAACGCTATAATAGTACCAAGTAAACATATTAGCTTGCGAAAATCGCAGGATGCTTCAGAAAATAGACTTACTTCCTACCCTAAGAAATCGCGGGATAAGCAGTGAGAGAATTAACTTCTGAAAATTTTAAAGTCGTATATTTTCATTGAGGACACACCAGTGTATAAAATTTTAAAACTCTAGCACATAAGATAGTGAGTGAAAAATCAATTATAAAATTTCTTGTTTACTAACATGAAATAAGTCAAGTTAAATAAAGTGTGTAAAAATAGAATATGAGGTAAGAAATCAATATTAGTAAAATATAAACGGTTTCCCTTCCACCATTTTTTTTACCTTGGTTGCTTCAGGCATCATGTATTTGGATTCCCTCTCCCATTAGAATATAGTATACAGCTGCAAAATGAAGGCTAACAAATTCTCTAAACCATCATAGCTAGTGAGTATCAAACATTAGATAAGTAGAGCTAAAAGGGAGTTTTGAAACTCTTAAGCATCAAACGTAGCTTGAATTAAAATCTGATTATAAAACAAAGTCTTTAGCTTATGATGCCTTTTTCCTTTTTGAACTCTCCACTTGTGCTTAAGAAAATAATGTCCTGAATATTTTTGCACAAATTTTCATGGAATAGGCAGGAAATAACACAAATAATTTGAGTCATTGAATTTTTACCTTGTGCTTTGCAGCAGTTGCACTACAAAGACAATTCTACTTTTAAATTACTTACCAGTAATTGCCCGAGACAATACTCATAATGAACGAGATTTCAACACTCAAATGAACAAAAAGATTTATTTCTTCATTAATGGCCAAGTTTCATTTTTCATGTTGATGAAAGAGAAGATGCTGAATAAACTACTAAAAAATGGCTACTCCCTCAAGAAAAGGCGCAATATTCATCCTGAGTTGTGTATATTGCTGTGGGATTATGTTGAAGATATCTTGTATCGAGAAAAGATACGGGATATAAATGACTTAAAGCAAAATATCACAGATGCCATTGCCACCGTTGATGACGTTAGCTATATCAAACACAGTAAGAAATGGAGCATCATCTTTATATGCTTTGTTTATCTAATGGTACCCATATAGAGGTGAATTAAATGAGGCAAAAAGAGCCTCGATATTTACTACTCAATTTGTAATAATTTTCACAGATTTATGTATTCATTTGTTTTTTTAATTAAATTAATTTATATTTTTAACTCTTGAGATTTTAAAGAGACTTTGTGGTCACCCTGTATATCTTAAAGCTTATTTTGTACTGTGTTATCAAACATTCTTATCGAAAAAATCTTAGAATAAGAGAGGTGTTTATATTTTTTGTTCACAAACCAATTTGTTTTATATTTTTTCTTCACAATTTAATTAAAGGTAATTTGCTGTGAATCTGCAGATCTTATATTTCTTCCAGGTTGCAATAAAAGTTCTCACCTGGGTGCGAAATGAAGCTTCGTTGCGTTAACGTTGGGAACTCCCTCGCTCGTTCAACGCCATCTACCGCGTTAGGGAGCCATTTCCGATCTTGAATTCCTATATGATACAGAGACGTCTGAGTGAACCCTATTTCTCCAATAAGTTTGAAGCCTGAATATAAAAACAACTCTTAGTAAAAAGCGAAATTTCACGGAAAGCACGGAAAATTGCTAGTGACTCAACAGTAAATAATGATAATTCATTCTGAAGATGAAACTCTGTGTCAGATAGAAATATGCCGCAACAACATGTCTATCTGTTCTCGAGTCATCGGTGAAATTAGGTCTGAAAGATGAGTACTCATAAGATGGAAGTTGAAAATTTGTTAGTCTGCAATCTGTGAAATTGACTATTTATCCAGTTTCGAAAAGGAACTCAGGAAAGAAAACTGTGGAATAACCCTGTAGCCGGAAGGAAATATAACAGTATGCATGAATAAAAAGCGGTATTGTATAACCTTATTATATGTACAGAATATAAATCTGCAGAGTATTTATTCATAAGTTTGCAACGATATGAATTATAAAAGCAACACTACAAAAGTCTTGTTTCCATTTTCCGTATCAGGAATAGCAGCCAAAATTTGTATTTTCACTTTTAGTGAGATTTTTTTTAATATTTCAATCAAACAAAATTCAAATTAATTTTAATTCCAATCCATTAAAATAATTATTTAACGCCATTAAATGCTAAAAAGCAATGCACTTTACAATTAGCGTTATTTATAGCAATTAAAATTTATTGAAGATCTATGCCATGAAATGTTATATGGAAACCCATCATTATGCCTTCGATTCATCACCCTATTTTGAATAGATTTGCAGTTATTTTATTTTTCATCCTAACTTAAGGCTCCATAACGGAGAAAATCCCGAGGTCTTTTAACTTTTGAATACGGACATTTGTAAGGAAATGTTGTTGGAAGACGCTATTGACGCCCATTACTACTCTAAAATCACAGACAAGACTCGAAGTCTTTAAAGATGTAGCCCAAACAAGTCGTATGGGTGGAGACGAAGGATGTCTTTTATAGCCACCCCATCATGGTATGACACTAATAAAAAGGGGGATTGTATAACCCTGTTAGAGGTACTAAAACCTCGCTAAGCTAATAGAGGATGGTAGCAGCAGAAGTGGGCGCTGACAGGAGAGATAAACGGACTGTCGACTGAAAACTCACTATTCTTCGATCTTTTTCAAAGGAAAGACGCGCTTCAGATTGAGTCGGGCTTTTATTGATTCGAGACGATTTTCAGTTCCTGTGAAAAAAAATCTCCCCAGCGTTTTATACTGGATATAAACTGGAAATGCGATAAAAAATGTTTCACATAAATAAATGAAAAAAAAAAAAAAATTCTGGAATCGAGCTTGATAAGTGTAAGGTATAACCCCATTTTTGAATCTTATCTAGAGTTTTGCTAAAAGTTGAGAAATTTCAGTGGTTATCAGTTCTCTTTTCGGTCAAATGTCCCTAGCACATGTTATAGAAAAACACAAACATAAAAAAGCGGTTTTGGAAGATATCCGGGGTGAATATAAAGAGGAAATCTTCTGAAGGAACGATATACCTTCATGTTTCAGAGAACAATGGGTTTTCAATCTTTAAAAATCCAAATACAATCCTTAGACGGTAGTGGTTTCATATATGTCAGAAAACTGAACCTTAGAAAGCAAAATTTTAAAACTTCTTGCCTAGACTAAACCAAAATATTTAAGTGATCGAGTACTGAATAGGTAAGACTCGCTTTTCATGGAATTTTGATGAACAAAAAATGAATGTAATAAAAGTAGAAGAACAAGAATATGGGTCTCAGTTCCCGTTCTCTACATATGAAAAGATTGTAGTTACTAGTAATAAATTCTTTCCTTTGTTCCCACATATCAAAAAATAATAGTAATAATAACAAGACGGTTTCGAAGACTATTAGTTGAAAACAATAGCTTAGTTTCTTTAGATTAATGTCCAACTTTGAAGAAACATGAAGACTCCATTGGAATGTTTATAAAATGCATTTTTTTATAACTTAAGGCTTACTCTAGAAAATAGAACTTTCTAGTCAGTTTATTCAAAGTAGCAATAGATTTATTATAGATTTGTTTCATTTGCGAGATTTTCTTGCTATTATAAATCTAAACGAAGACAATTTTCGGACAGATGCCATATATTAAACCAAAATTTCCAAATCAAACCAGTAGAAGGACGTTTGATCCTGACCGATTTTACATGCACCAGTCCAACGAACACGGTGGATTTTAAACAGAATTGGGTCTTAAATCCAGAATTTTCCTGACCACTGCTGCTTTAACAATGGTTTCAAACAATCTTTGTCGAAACTACTCTAATAAAAATTTCGATTCTCAAAATAATTGCCTTTCCTATAGTGAGATGAGTTTGTGATACAGAAGAAAATAAATAATTACTTTTAACTTTTTCTTATTCGAAGTCTCCACGTTTTAAAGCATCCCTAAAATCGAAAAAACACTTTTGAAATTATGCCAGTCTATCTGTGAACACGATATCTGAAAAACGCAATAAGCTAAACGGATGAAATTTGGTAAGTGTTTTTTACACCGAAATTGTATATTTCTATCAAATTTTGGACGAAATTTTTCAACGAAAAGTCTGTCTTCTCGTTCTATGCATGTGAATACGATAGCCAAAAAAAGCAATGAGCTAATGGATGAAATTTGACTTATAGATTTATCACCATAATTGCAGGTCTGTTTCAAATATTTGACTAAATCCGACAAAGGGTTGACTGTATATCGATATTCGCGAGCATATGAACGCGATAATTCAAAAAACGCACAAGATAGGGAGATGAATTTTGAAATGTGATCTCTACACTAAAATCTGTAGATCTTTGTCAAATGGACCAAATCCGTCAAAAATTAGGCTATTTATCTGTCCGGGTATAATTGAACGCAATTATCTAGCTCAAAAATGCTACAAGCTAGATGAATGGAATGTGGTGATGACATCATGATTGTAGATTTATATCAAATTTTGGATCGGTAAACATAAAGAGATACTGTGCCAAAATGTGTATTCGATTATCTTATCTCGTATTATGAAGCGAAACACAAACGTTGTTGAAGCTTACAAGAAAGAACACCCCTGTTGGTTATTTCTACTGTAATATGAGTCATATTGATATTTAATCATTTTAAGTCAGAGAATTATTTAACTATATGACTTTATTACATTAAAAATGATTAAAATTGAGTATTTTCTTTCATTTGAAATTTTTTCAGAATTATTTTAATGTCCAAATTTCTTTTCTTTCACATAACTTTTGGAGATTCTTTTTTGACAAAAAAGCATCCTATTAAGGGTAATGTTTTATTTTTCAGTTTTTGGCGAAAGTTAGATTAACTTTGGCATTTAGTGATTTAATGCTGCTTGTAAGAGTTTTATTGATTACTTTTCGTTGATTAAATAAAGGATGATGGAAAAGTCTGTCTCATCCAAGAAAGCATCAAAAACATTTGTCTCAATCAAGAGAGTTTAAGTAAAAAATTTGACGTTTCAAACTAAAATTGGAAGAGAAATGATATGATAAATTGTTAAAAGAATCTATGACTTGTCAACCTACTGAATGTATTATTGCAGCAAACCAAAGTATGTTTCAATTTTTGATTTTATTTTTGAGGGAAAAAAACACTAGAAAATTATAAAATAATGCAAATGTTTTTTTTTCTACTGATCTCCAACAGAAAATTTTTTAATCTTCCTTTTCCTAAAAATACGTATTTTATAAATGTAAATATTGCTTTTAGAAACAAATAAATACAATGCATTTATTTTCAAGTTTTTTAAGTTTTAAGAAATTAAAATGAATGGAATAAATTGCTTTTTGTATTTAGCTTGAGGAACAACATTTCAACTATGGGAATTATGATTGTAGGCCTGAGGCATGCATCTCGACTATCAGGCCAATGTTCCACTGTCCCTTTTAATACTTTATAGGCAGTCGTTCTGCTACAGTTAACTCGTGTACAGTGGTCAACAAAAAAATGGGACACCCTGTAACTCTGGTATATATTATTGCATCTCCTCAAAACTATTGCCGATGTTAATGACTCAAAGGTACATGTTTATTCAGATCGAGAAACTGATTAACCGAGTTAATTAACTGCTATCTCGAAATTTCTCCATTACGCCTACCGACTGTTTTCGCTGAATGGATTCCTGGTCATAAAATTAGCCCCCCCCCCCGAAATTTTTTTTATACAGTTGTTATGATAATTTCGAGACTTACATGCTTTTGAAAAAATGGCTCATCTAATGTTAAATGAGCTATATTAACTTTTGATAATATCTCGAAAACTATTACAAATATCCTCACAATATTTTGGATTCCGACGTTTTAGTATCTCAGCTTTGCTTTCATGTAAAAATTTTACTATGTTACAATTCACTCTTTTTTCACATTCATGTTTAAAAATTTGTAAAAATATTATTCTTCCTTTATTTACGAATTTATTTCATTTTTTATGCAGTAAGATTATGTTCTTTTAGTGAGTGAAAAAGTTTTGATAAACCTATAATATTTTCCGATATATTATCAAAAGTTTATATAACTCATTTAACATTAGATGAGCCATTTTTTCAAAAGCCTATAAGTCTCGAAATTATCATCACAACTGTATAAAAATTTTTTGGGGGTTAATTTCATGACCAGGAATCCATTCAGTGAAAAAAATAGGAAGGCGTAATGGAGAAATTTCGAGATAGCAGTTAATTAACTCGATTAATCATTTCCTCGATTTGAATAAATATGTTCCTTTGAGTCATTATCATCGACGTTAGTTTTGTAAAGATGCAATAATATATACCAGAGTTACAGTGTGTCCAATATTTTTTGTTGACCACTGTACCTATCTTCATTTCCTTACTCATCTCGCAGATTAATTTCATATCTTTTTCAAAATTATCGTAGAGCTGGAACTTTGCATTAAAGTTCCCGAACTATCAAGCTAACTTTTAAAAGTCTTAACATCACTTTAAGGAATGCGTATTCACGGTTCCATCTTCTGCCAATTAAAATTTGTTATGCATAAATATTTCCTATTTATTGCGTAATATTGTGTAATTTTTGTTCAAAATTTTACGCATTCATATTTGGATTCTATAAACGTAAAGCACAGAACTGGTCCTGCTGGAATGGAAATACTGTCTCCTGTCTTAAAATCAATTTGGTTGAAATCATAAAATAGCCTATAGAGCAAGAGTAAACACACTTTCAAGCTTCACTGGTTAGTGTTGCTGAGAATAAATTCAATTAAACAGTTTAAAAAAACCAACCTTTTTAGTGTACTAAAAAAGGAGAATTTTTATTTTAATTATTTTCTACAGTTTAGTCTATAAGTCATTATTATAAAAAAATGAAATCTTTTAATCGATGTTTACTCAAATTCACTACCAGATGACGGCAACGTATGGAGTCAAATTTTAACTAAATCAATCTATTAAATAATAATTAAATTCTATATATATTAAAATAGTGTATTTTCATCGAGAACACATAAGTGTATAAAATTTCGAAACTCTAGCCCATCAGGAAGTGATTGAAAAATCGATTACAAAATTCCATCTTAATAAACATGAAACAAGTCGAGTTAAACAAAATTGTATAAAAATATAAATAATTATTGAAAATAACAGAATTCTTATAAACATTAAACTTTATAGGATGCAGACTATCAAATACAGCTTGTGTATGTGTGTGTGTGTATAGGGTTTTGTTACATTTCATTAAAAACAAAAATGTGAAGATGTCTCTTCTTCACAGGATATAAATGTAATTCACAGGAAAAATGAAGCTCTCAGATGAAGTAAAATTATTGTAAAGCAATTTTCTGGAATATCTTTTTCCATTATATAGAAGGCGATAATATACTCGTTCCAGCAAATTCATTATATATTTTTTTCAAAAGTATTTCGAGAATCATGAAAGCTGTGTCGTTAATTTGCTTTTTCTTAACACTCCTAGAATCTGATGGTATGTTCTTTTAGTAGAAGTTCGTGAATTCAGAATGTCATTAATCAATGTCTAAACTTTTTGGATGTCAATAAACTATAAAGTTGTTAAATGGTTTATAGAGAGACCGAAATTCTGGAAAAACCTTTTTGAAAGACAGTTTGATTATTACAACCAGCGAATTTTTTTCGGTAGGATTCAATAGGATTTAAGAACAATCTAGGGATTCTATATTAAACTAAACGACTTAGAATGAAAGAGAAAATTAACAAAACAAGACATCCAATTTTGTGTCAGACACGTACAAAGGTTGCTGAATTTTTGAGCTGGAAAAATTTCTATGAAACAATTTTAGGTAATTATGTATGCAGAGGGAAACACTTGAGAATCAATGAATTCCTAGCCGAATTTTTCCAGTACTATGCAATAAATTTTAAAGAAAAAATCTGAAAATTCTACATTAAATAAAAAGATCTAAAGAAAAAGAGAAAAGTAACAAGACTTAGTCCCAGGAGTCTAATTTTGTATCAGACACGCAAAAAGGCTCAATGAATTTTTGAATTCTAAAGCTTTGAAAACTTATATGAAATAATTCTAAGTATACATGCAGCCTGAAACACTTAAGAATCCGTGTATTTCTATCTGGCCAAAAGTGTAAAAATTCCCGAAGAATATATAATTAGGTAGTAGAAAAAATTCGTACTTTAAGTGGTTACAACATTTCGCATGTCTCTTATGTCCCTGATGGAAACGTACTTTAAGTGGTTACAACATTTCGCATGTCTCTTATGACCCTGATGGAAGCGTACTTTAAGTGGTTACAACATTTCGCATATCACTTATGTCCCTGATGGAAAACTTTCTATTAGTAATTCAAAGTCTTATGTAGATGGGATTGATTAGTTGAAAATTTCAGTTTTATTGTTTTGCCCAGCAAATTTTTTCATCTAGATTAAATAATTGTTAGAAAAATTTCAAGATTTTATATAAAACTAAACAAGAGAAATAGAAAAATCTGAACACAAGAAGTCCAATTCTGTATCAGACACGCGCAACGGCTTATAGAATTTTTGAATTTTGTAACTTGCGTGAAATTCTTGGTAATTAGGCTAGTAACATGAAATGCTTAAAAACCTATGAATTCCTGGCTAAAAATGAAATTCTAGCGAAATTACTCCAAAAAATGTGAAAAATTCCCGAAGTAAAATATACAATCTAATTAGGTGGTAGAGAAAACATTTCGCAGGCTCCTTATGTTTCAAACCGAGTGACATCTCAAAAGGCAGTGGTACCCAACCTTTTTGGTTGTGAGGACCACCTGTTGTATAAAAAATACTTTGTGACCCACTAAGTATAATATACAAGTAAAACACGCACACACGTGTTTATGTGTGTTTGTGTGTGTGTGTGTGAGAGAGAGAGAGAGAGAAGATAACGACAAAAACAAGATAAAACGAAAAATTGGAAAAGATAAAATAATGGAAAGAATATTATGGTAAACCGCTCTTTAGGAGGGGAGGCTGCCCTCTTATATTCATAGTGTTTTTTTCTTCTAACAGCTAACGAATAAACGTTAAAATAAGTCGCTATCTCACAAAAAAGCACCAACTGCAAAGCAAAAAAAGACATTTCTGGACTAAAAAGGAGGCATAAAAAATTTCTAAATTTTATATTTGTTTCCTTTTACGTTATATACATATAGGATTAAAAATTTATTGTTTATAAAGCAAAGCATGAGTGACGAATGTTGGAGCTCCCCTGACTTCGACTCTTGACTAGAGTTCCGCGGCCCACAAATAGACTATCCGAGGCCCACAAGTGGGCCCAGGCCCATAGCTTGGGAACCGCTGCCATAAGGCACTCAAAGTCACATGCGGAGTGAGATTGATTAGTTGGAAATTTCGCTCTTCAGATAAGTGTTTCCATCGAAAAGTTCCATTCATTCCCAATGTGGATTTTGTTTGGAAAGGAAAACTGAATTCAAAAAAGCATCTAATTGAATAAAAATTGTCCCTTAATGAGAGATTCCGTTAAAGGGAGGATTTAATAGACTTGTTTCTTGCAGGGCTTTAGTTGTTATCAGAGCGCCCTGCTACTGAAGAATGTTCTTTTGAAAAGCTTTCAATTATTATTATATATTATAATATATACGATAAAATAAATATAAATATTCATAATATTTATATTTATTATATTAATATTTATATGCTATAATACTTTATTTATATTATTATAAATAAAATATAATTACATTTTCTATTAATTTTTTAAATTTTTTAAATTTTTTTATATTTTTTATAAAATAAAAAATATATAATTTATAAATAATATAATTTTGTATTTATGAATAATTTAACCATCTATTTTATACATGCTAGAAATTAATGTACGATCTGATGTTATAAAAAATTAACATTACTTTTTGATATCAAGGCGATGTTAAATCATTATCCTTTCTTTCAAAAGAATATTTTTGTTAAATTATATTAGAGTTTTTTTTCTTCTCAAGGGATTTGCAAGAATCTTTTACGATTTACTGCCTTATATTAAATTTTAAGGGTAAGGTTGCGAATTTTTGCAAGACTCATTAATTTTATTTCGTCAGCAGAATTCAAATAATTCTGGCTAAAAATTGAAACAATAATTTATAGTCGTAACTCTAATACTACTTGGTCTAGCATATCTAACCAAGTGTGGCATCCAGGTTTGTCAAAGCGACCTTGGAGTACCTAGGTGAACTTTAGGTTGAAGTCTGACTGAGTTCCAATATAATGAGGTAGGTTGCCTTTCTGGATGCCTTTCACGGGAAATTGGAGCGTATTTGTTTTTTGATTGGAGGAGAAACAAGAAAACTTCCAGCAGATAGCTCGACCACAACGAACAATTCGTTGTCAAAGCGAATATCAGTCTACCAGCTTCTACTAATTCATGTTCTTCATCGATACCATGCCTGAACCCAATGGGCCACTTAACAGCGTAATAATTTGGAACATTGGGATAGTTGACCGAGCGAAACGAAGTCTACGTTTTAACTCAAGCATTCAGCATTTTGTCTCTATGTCTGTAAATTTGTTTGTTACGCGATTACGACCAAATGTGGTGTTCAATTTCCTTCAAATTTCGCAGAAATAATAGAAGAACTTGAATCAATAGCAGACGGTGTATATGTTTTATTTCTTATTATTTTAATTCGGTAATAAAATAATCATTTTAAATATATATAATTATTATTTTAATTAATTTAATTGGTAATAAAAGAGTGAGTGGCAACGGAACGTTAAGATTATGACATCAGAGTTGTCAATAAACACAGTTCGCTTGTCGCTATGTATTTTATCGCTATGTATCGCTGTGCATCGTTATCCGCATTTCGCTAAATAAATGTTATCTATTTTTATAATCTTTGCCTATCTTTTAGTTCTAAATTTATATTTAAACTCATTCACCATCTGAATAATTTCTTTTATACCTTAAATGGCGCAGTCGGTAATTTAAAGAACTTTAAAAATTCGCTTGTAATTGTTAAGCCTAAATGGAATTATCAGACGTTTCTCGCCAAGAAATGCGATTTCGCCAAGATAATTTCGCCTGCCTTATAAATCGTCTGATCTCCGTAGCAACGACAACTGTTCGCTTAGTAAGTGCTTCTTGAAGTTTTATATATCTTTTTGGCAAATTGTAACATTTATCGCCAAGTTATTTTGAGTTCCATAATCTTCTTAGTTCTAACGAAGTGAGTTGGAAAAATTACTTTAATTTGATGCCTATTTAATAGGAAATTTTCTCGATGATTTCTTTTAAATAACTAATTTAAGGATTGAATTTTTCTGTGATTTTTTGGTGCCATCTTTTTCAAAATATTTCGATATGTCGCTTAAAGATAAGCGAAGTAAAAGAGCTAGAGATGCTGCTGAATTAACAAAGCAATATGAAATTTCTGAAACATTTCCGAACAGTGCTGATTTATTGAACGAAATCCAACAGCTTCAGATGCAAGTTGAAGTATTAAAAAATTGCGAACTTCCACAACCTTCTTCAAAAATTGATCCAAATATTGCTTCAGACTACGTTAAAACAGTTATTCGAAAAACAGTTATTATGCACATCAAGCGAAACCATCGATGAAGTTTCATCTTCTTATCAGCTTTGCGTGAAACGGGATGAGTCGAAATCCCTTTTCGTCTTCATCACTTTCTGGTCGCCCCCCTCCCCTAAATGCCATCGTGACGAGACTTTGACTGTAAAATGTGAGCTTCGACTACTATATGCCCCACGGCTATCTGCAACTGATTGCGAACCATTGCATCCATGTTGACTCCAAATTTTTCGCACCATAAGAATTGTGCTAAACTTTTGTACACCATTGTATCTTCTCGAGAGTCAAATTATGATGTCCGGTGTCCCTACAAACAATGCTGTCTTCTCAATGAATAACATTGGCTAAGCTTTTTAAAAATGCGATAAAGAGAAAATCTTAGATTTCTTTTATTTGAGGGGGGGCGAGGTCTACTGCTCACAGAACTAGTAGTAGTTTACAAATAAGAGGAACTAAATTAATAAATCATTATTTTCTTTCATTGTTGTAAATATTGTATTTGTCAGAAAGGGAGTAGAAAGTGAAAGAACGCTTATTCAATTTGAAGTTTTTTAGACAAACTTAGCACTTCCGAGAAAAGAAAGAAGCAAAGCAGCACTTGAAGCTTTGAGGGAAAAAAATTCTAAAATGAATTTGGAATCGCAGCTAGCCAGTGTGGCCAACAAACTGGCAAAGAGATTATGGAGAGCATAACGATCTTAATGTTAAAAGCAAATGTTTTTTAGAACTGCCAGTGTAAACAAAAACAAAACGATCCTTAAATGGTATTACACATCACACCACATGTTTATCTAATCTTTTATTCGGCGGGTTATTATTTTCTTCAAGAAATACCTTAGACATCCATGTTTTAGTCACTGCTCTTTGATTTTTCTAATCTGGTTTCAGAATCGACATTCATGAATTGTGTCTTTAAATTTTAAGTTAATTAAAATTTGTGGAAATATTGAATACCTTTTGATTTCTTTAAAAAGCACTTTAACAGACGAGAGCTGGTAGCAAATACATATCTATAGATCAGAAGATGAAAAAAACAGTGTCACTATCGTTTTTAATAAAACAGATGAAATCTGCAGCCTTTACCGTAGAGAAGCATTCACGAGTTTTTGTATAGATTTGTGAATCGTACTAGCAAAGGGGAATATATATTAATACAAATGAAGATTTTAATCTCTCAGTAGAGTGGAAGACAGATAGCAAAAATTGGTAGTGGAGCCGATTAATGCTGGTGTGATACACATCAAGTTCCCCGCGCCGATTTTATTTTAGAATTCATTGTTCATCTTGGGAAAGGAAAAAGGGCATGTCGTTACTGCTTAGTATAAGATAATGTGCAGTTGGATGTTAGATAAGAGCTTAGCTTGTAGCTGTAGCGACATACAAATTGACTCCATTTATGCACTATTGAAAAAAAATAGTAGTGTAGAAACAAATACTAGCTTATGAGCAAGAGTATTCTGAGATGACAGAAATGGAGGCTAAATGTGCACATTCCTGAAGGAAACTGAAAGTTGTTTCTATAGACATCTTATCTGAATCTAATCATTATCCTACTCTAAGTGCAATCGCTGATTATAATGAAAGCCTTATGGATATGTTTACACCTCACTGATAAGATATGACCTTGTGGAATAAGGCATAGCATGGATGAGGAAAATGAATTGGTGGAAGAAAGTTACAAGTTCTATCTTCTGTGTGGATGTGCGCTTCAGCAACTAATGGTCGCTGCGGTCCAGCTGGCTGCTGGAGGTTTTTTCTCGAAAGAAATACAATGTGGGAAAGTTTCCCCTAACAGTCTTCTAAGAAGCCAACTAACACATATATTGGAGATGTGTAAGGTTTTGACCTCAGCTGCTAACATAGCTGCTTCTCCTTTATTATGAGTCAAGGACTGATGGATTTAGGCAGTTAGGAGCCACCAAAATTAAACCCACCACCATGTTGTTATTTTGGCTGCTTACATTTCACTTATCATTATTCGTCACCTTTTATGTATCTAACTTTATTTTCTTTCTCCACAGAGCTTCTTAATTAATTTTTCTTACCATAAATATTATTTGTCCAGCTACATTAATTCTTTTTTGCTATTTCTTAAAAAATTTTTTTTAAATGAGTTGGCCTTACATTCAAATAACTCTCAACTCAAAACCTAACCGTTGTAAATTCAACGCAACACATTCATACATATGACAAGTTCTCAGAAATCTGATGAGAAATTGTTCTTAATTAATTTTTCTTACCATAAATATTATTTGCCCAGCTACATTATTTTTTTTGCCATTTCTTTTAAAAAACTTAAATGAGTTGACTTACTTTCGAATAACTCTGCTCAAAACCTGACCGTTGTAAATTCAATTTAACATATTCATACATATAACAAGTTCTGAGAAATCCGAAGTTAAATTCTTTCTGCATAAGCAAATAAACCACACAACCTAAATAAAAAATGTTCATAACTATTACGAAATTTAAGCGTTTTGTCATTAACACTGTTCGAAATATCTCCGTGGAATTGAATTTCTATGGCCATGTTTTTAAAACTAAAAATGATTCTTTATTCTGCTTATGCACTGCATTCCATGAGATGGTTCTGCTTGGCGATTAAAAAACCATTGTGTAATTTCTTTTCAGCCATTCGAAACCATTTTTTCTCCCTTTCCGATAACAAACAGCGAAAGGAGGGAATAAATATCCTGTTTAATTTTAATGACTCTTCTTTCAAGCGAATCCCACGGGGCTCCAAATATAAAATCACGTAATTAAAAGTTTCCCTTCAAACCAAGAACAAATAGCCCGCTTCAATAACGGCCGTTGTCCATTAATACTCGCCAACGGCGTTCTTCACCCCATGCACATTTATTTTTGACTAGTCCCACGCCGACAGTGAATGTCTCAAACGTCTCTTTAACGCCGTTATGCTTTTTTGTTTACTCATCGCTTTTTCTCTATTCGCTGTCTCAGCGGATTCTTCAGCTATTCTTTTAGATTAAAGGGGAGTGGATGCGGGAATGAAATCTCTCCGCTGCTACTGCATTGCCTCTTCATTTGCAATCAAATCGCTAATTGCAAACG
>BGPR01000162.1:873697-972695 GCA_013235015.1 Araneus ventricosus | reverse complement strand
TTTTTAGATTCTAGACATTAAAAAATTAGACCGAAAAAGTAATTCTTTGCTAATACACTTTTCTTATCGATTATTTGGAAATTTTTACTGCATTGCCTCTTCATTTACAATCAAATCGGCAAACGAAATGATATGCCTCAAAAGTATTTTTTTGTACATATAAACATGCTTTGGATTCTAGACATTAACAAATTATATTGAAAAAAAATATGTGTATTTAGTTTTTTCTGATCAATTATTTGGAAATTTGCCACTAAAAACGTCATCATACCATTTTTTAAATCTTTTCTGTGAATTCAACTCCTCATTTTCAATCAAATCGAGAATGGCGAATGAAAATGATATACCACAAAATTACTTGTTTTCACATAAACAGTTTTTACATTCTTAACACCCAACAATTAATTTGGAAAAAAATGTTCTGTAATAAGCTTTATTATTATCAAATTTATTCTTATGATTCATGTTGGAAACTCGTGAAGAAACAAGAGTGTCTATTTGATATTTTCCCATCTGAATAAGGATGCAAACATATGTCTCTGGAATAATTATTAAAATTCTTCTCTTAATTCCAATTTCTAAGGTGAATCTCGCCTTCTTCCGTTTCTTCTCAAATATTCTGTTTTCCATTTTGGAATACATTTATGTGTTTGTTTAAGGTGAATATTTGCATGCTTACTAAGTACCTTCTGAATAAACCTTTCATGCAGTAGAAACGCTGAAGTAAAGTACGATTTACTCATTTGTACTTATTTGACCGAGAAAGTCATGCATGACAGAGATTAATATTTTAAAAATAGTTCTTGCTGTCATTTAATCATTTATGTTTATCAGATGCAAGTATAAATAACTATGGAAGTTTAAAAATTAGAAGTACAAAAGAAAAATCAAAAGGAAATCTATGGTTTTTGAAAATGGGATCAAAGGAAGTTATTTACAGTTATGAGGGTTTTATTAAAACCATATGTTGATGTTACTGTGAAAGACCGAAATTGGAGAATGTCAACTTTCACCGGTGAAAGTTGACATTCACCGGTGATATGATTATGTGAATGTTGACATTCTCTCGTGACATGACTATGCGAATGTTGACATTCACCGGTGAAAGTCGACATTCTCCAAATTTCGGTCTTTCACAGTAACATTGATATAAAGATAATTCATATCAACAGACTTCTCGTTTCAAGCTGTGACATTTTCTTTCTCTTTTAATTTCACAGATTGTCATCAATAACTTTCCACGTGAGCCAAATTTTGGCAGTTTCCCAAGCGAGTCTTCAATCTCAATTCTTTTTCTTTATTCGCTACATCTGCTAAAAACTTTTAATATAATCTAAAATCATTACTGAACTCGTTAAAAATTCACCTGTTTCGTCAACATGTGTATGAAATGCAATTAAGGAGAAAAGTTCGATCCGTGAAACTACCTTTATTCTGTTGACGATGGTAGAATGATAAATCCCAGCATGACAGATATCCTACCTCGATACTGAAATTCTGATCTTGATTCATTAGACAAAAGTGAATTTACAAATCTTGCGAGGAGTCTGGCTTAAGTTTTATTGATATTATTGGTCACTTGTACACCAAGTAGATTAAAAAGGAGGATGCAGTGTGAAGTAAGGCTCGACTTCTGATCTTGACGAAAGTGAATTAACAAATCTTGCGAGTTGTCTGGCTTAAGTTTTATTGATATTATTGGTCACTTGTACACTAAGTAGATTAAAAAGGAGGATGCAGTGTGAAGTAAGGCTCGACTTCTGTTCTTGACGAAAGTGAATTTACAAATCTTGTGAGGAGTCTGGCTTAAGTTTTGTTGATATAATTGGTCACTTGTACACCAAGTAGATTAAAAATAAGGATACAGTGTGAAATAAGGAGAGTCATGAAAATCAGTTACGATATTTACTCTTCAAGAATTTTAAAAGTAATTGGACAACGGATGTAAAGGTTTAAAAGTCTGAAACGTCTCAGAAAATTACGGACCAAAAGAAAAATGCGAATATAAAGTTTTAAGTATCTATGAATGCAAATTTAAACCAATATCAGCATACTTTTTTCGAGAGTTTCGTACAGTAATATCAGCATTAAACTCAATAATAAATTTAGCAGCGAATAACTAAAGCATCGAATAATCATGAAATTTTTATGAAATAAAATGATAGACAGAATTAGGGTTTTGAAATGTATCAAATTGAATAACCAAGTTAAGAAATGTTTATTCTTGTAAAATAATGCCATAAGATGGGTATAAATGATAATATAAATGATAAGAATCTCTTTGTAATAAGTCGATATTCATTTTCTAAAGGTATTGTATCTGAAAACTTTCCGAGATGCGTGGATAAGAACGATTTTTGAGAGAGAATACTAAAAATATACGTATAATTTAAATTTTCTAACATTTTCTTTGCAAAAGCAGTTTACTTCAGACTGCAGTCAAAGCGCCATCATGCATAGCAGTGTATATTTCTTGACCTACTCATTTCTACAGAGCATTTAATACTTACTGGAGTGGTTGCTGATCACTCATCATCTAATGATTGCTGGTGATGAAAAAAACGAAAAAGCGTATGCTTAAGCGATCGTTGGATCATCACTCATTCTTCCCGTCAATGAATGCGCTTTTCGAAGCTAAAATCTTTTCTTTATGTTCAGAAAAATATTGCGTATTTTTTCATTCTCTTATTTTCCTGCACGTACTTGAAATATAAGAATTTTGTAAACTATTTTACCGCGATTATGCTTTAATTGAAAATATTTATTCTTAAGTTTGCGTGTAGAGTACAAATAATTATCCCATAATTATTGGTATAATTTTTTCCCATTTCCATTTTGTATACATTTTTCTGACAAATTCTCTTGTGCAGCATAACTGTTCTTGTGTGTTCAGAAATACATTTCGCACTTACATATACCGCTATTTTGCCCTAATCAAAAACTCTTTAACTAAAAGCGTTTCTTCTAAAAAACTGAATAAAATGAAATCTTAGGAAAAGTACAACTTTAAATGAGGTTACTTAAGTCTTTTTCCAGATACAATTCTGCATCTTAATAGAAAAGTGACCAAAATCTTTATATTTTATTACTTCAAAACAATGATAGCAATAAAGGCAAGAAAAAGGCCAGTGTTCTCATCTTAGTAGAGTTTTACTATAAACATTTTTTCAAAATTTCAATCACAGCTAACAAATTACTTGCAAGAATAAAAGCAGAATGACTTTTTGACACTTACTTATATTTTGTTATATTTGAAATAAAACTTGGTTTTGTTACCCTTAGAGTTAAACAAGAATTTTGCTGATCGTTTTTTTCCTGGAGAATTCCCAATTTCTAAGATAAACTTTTAATAACAGATTTCAAGACCTTTTTAATGCAGCAATCCAGACTTAAGCCAAATAATATTCACTTGACTAATAACTATAAAAAGTTGTTACGCAAAGAGCATGGGCGTTGTTGGATATTCAATGGAAGGGAATTGAGCTAATATTTTCTGGAAATTAACTGCGGAAAAGCGTCAATTACGCGGGAGAGAAGGACACGCAATTTCCTCATTAAGAGCGAGATTTGACAAGAAGATGCAACAGGCAATGGGACTCTCAACGAGTTAACATTAACAAAGAAATTTTTTTCTTTCGTTGACTGACTACAAAAAGGGAGCATTTTCATCCGGAATCATTAGTTGTATAGTTAGTTTCCTTTTTTAAGGTTGTATAATTATATAATGACATAATTTTTATTGGAGATTTGAATGAGATGAGAATCTATAACGTGCATTGAATAAAGGAGAATTGTAAGTATTTAAAAATAAAACTGAAAACAGTTAGTTATATCAAATGTAAAGACGTTGATGTTCACGTTTTTTTTAAAAGAAGTGCAGTCATACCGGTTGGTCTAATTATTAATTTTGGCTAACTAGTATGGCTACAATTCTGATTAAATGTCTTTTGTTGAAGACTTGGAATGGTATTTAATGCTATAAATGTAGTATATTTAGCTTTTTATGCTTCAGCTGATTCCTATTCATGACCCTTTTTGAATATTGAGCTTAAAGCTGCACGTATCTCCCGTAAACGTCAAATCGTAGAAAGAGAACGCCAAACCAGTGACGCGATGTTTAATTTCAAAAAGAGGAATACTCTTATTTTGGAATACAATAGATAAGAAATCGCTGATTCGGTAGTTTCAAGAGGCTTGAGAAGCGTATTGGAAACAGAGTATTGACGAAGACACTAAAAGTCACAGCCTTACTTTTAGACTTGAAAGGTGAGGTTAAAAATGCTTTATTACACCAATTTGTGTCGAACAAATCATTCATGAGTAAGAAGTCGCCGATATTTTAGTACGATTTATGCTAGATGAGTGTTTCGGTTTTTTTAAACGCATTTCAGGATGTTATCAGTCTATGGTAAATTATAAATCTTGTTTTACGTAGAGCTACTGAGCATTCTGAACATAATTGTGAGTTGAAATATCAAGTTAAATGCGTAAAAAGGTATGTAGAAAGATTTATAAATTTTGAAGCCAAACGATTCAGCAGATATTCCAATAGAGGTTTACACATTTGCAGATATATTCGTTTTTCTGTCCTGCGATATACAACGAGATTCAAAGTAACCTCATTTTTTATGTCTAAAAGGCTATAATTTCGTTAGAAGCTGGTGTGAATAAAAATATCACACTGAGCAAAATTGCAATTGAACTAAAATAAAGTGGTAGTTTAGAAATTATATTTGGTTAAAAATAAAACACTTTAATGATATTTTGATTTCCGTAATTGCTTAAGTATGTAAAACACATAGGAGAAACTAAAATTCTTTGAACTTTATAAAATAAGTTTTGGGATTTTACTTGGGAATAAATTATAAAGAAAGGAACTTCAGAAAAAAGTACTCAATAATGCATGAATGCGTTTAAGAATCAATTTTGTGAAACGTCTGCTTATTTCGTTACATGAAGAACTAAAATGAAAAATCAGTGAAATAACAGATTTCCTAAAAACAGAAATTTCAGAATGCAGTTATAAGTGCATGTAAGAAATATTCTAATTAGAAACATTTTAGAAATGACCTCAGAATTGTTGGTTAACGTAATATTTATTTCTAATTTAAATTTTATAACCTTGGATACGTACTATATAAAAAGATAAGTTTCATTTGATGCAACATAACCTTATTGAGCAAGATCGATAATGCTAATACGTTAAAAAAGAGTGACTCAAAAAACGAAGCGAAACAAAAGTTTATCGACAGAAAATAATGTTACAAATTTAAGTCATTCTGAACTAGAAGAATTTTTATTTGTTTAGTTCTTAACTTATTTGGAAGAATGGCAATAAAACAGGCAATGTAGATGTTGCAAACGCAACAGTACTAATAGAAATTCATCGTTGTTCAGTTGTACATACACTGTAAAAAATATCCGTTTTTTTTCCCGGACTTTTTCCGTATATTTGACGGTTTAAAGCTGTTTTGTTGACAAAACGGTTTTTCACCGTTTTCCGCTCCAGCCATAAACGGTTTAAAACCATCAGTTCAAATTCTATTTTACGTCATACGGTATTGCTTTCCGTATGATAACTTTCCCTTTTCTTAAATGTAATTTTATTGCATTCATTTCATGTTTTTAATAGGGTTCCATCTCCTCTATTGTTTACACATGTTGCAGTAACCTGTTGTCACTCATGAAAGCTAACCTTAAAACACGTGTTCTGGCAATAGTTGATTTTTACACCACTAGATGGCGCCACTAGAGCTATAGTGACTTTAAAACTCAAATAGATTATTTTTACTTCACTTCATGAAGTCTCCGGTGGTGTAGTGGTTAGAGCGACTTCCTTTTATTCCTATGAACGCGGTTTCGATCCCCGGCTCGGAGGAGTTAGAAGTTTTGTCATCATCTTGCATCGAAATCGTCCAAGTAAGTTCAATTAAGAATTATATTAATTAAACTAATTGAAATTAATAATTAAGCCTTGATTAACTAATATTCCTAATTGATAATACACATCAGCACATTTCAACTCGAACAGAAGGAGAAAAACAACTCAACTCTGTCGATGACGCCACTTACTTCGATGACTTAATTTTTACGGAGAAAACTTAATTTCATACGGTAAAAAACCGTTGTGACTACGGATTTACTTCGTAACTTTTACGGGAAAAACTTGTTCCTGTATGGTAAAAAACCGTTGTGCCTACGGATTTACTTCGTAACTTTTACGGTTTTGCACAACCAACCCAGCTGCCAGTTTAAAACCGTAAATTTTACGGGATTTTTTTTACAGTGTACGTAAGTATTAAGAATTAAAATAAAAACACATGAAAAAGTAATCAAATTCCGAAACACTGTAAGCTATGATATAATAAACAAATCTGAAACGAATAATAACAAGAAAATTAAACAAGTGTCAACAGTATTGAAATAGAATCACACGACACTGAACAGACAATAGAAAAAAATAAAATTGTTATGCAAATAATATTGAAATAAAAATCTCTAAACAAGATATAAAATTATAATTTTGTCGGATTACTCAAAGTGTATTTAACAGTAAAAATTCTTAATATTAAAAAAAACTTAGCGTATAAGATAGCAATACTGGAAACATATTTTTGAATCTGACTATGTATTTCTTTATATTCTGCGCTTCAAGAAATTTACAAACAAACAGTTTACAAGCTTACAAAAAGTAGATGCTAGTTAAAAAAATATTTTTGACTGTAAAAGACTAAAGAATAAGCAATAATAAAATAAATGATTGCGGAGTAAAGATAAACAACTGTTTTAATGAAAATTCAGGCAAATTTCATTCAAAATCTTTATGGTGAAAAAACGACCTACGAAATATTAAACGAAGCTATTGTTGAATGTAAGTAATTTGAAATAAAGATATTACATTTTGAAATAACAAATCTATTTTAGTTTTGTATTGTTTTATGACCTTAGCGTTTTCTTCTGTTTATAACTATTGTAAAAATTGAGTGAATGGAATGGAAATGAATGAAATAATTATTGTTAAAAATCGTAGAGGTCCAACAATTCTACGGGATATTAGTAAAATATTTTATTTCACCAGTTATCTTTATACTTCACTGTGTTGCTTTCAAAAAGCAGAAAAACTGCCATTTTTATCTATTTTAAAGTACTTTACTGATACCCAAGTCATAAATAATGCGTCGTTAAAGATGGGAAGATACTACAGTATCTAGACTAGTGCGGTAGACGTATTAAATCCCTCGTAAGTGTGTCACCTCGTCCTTTTCTTAAAGAGCAAACTAAATACAATGAAACTTAGGCTAAAATCTGTTTCTGTTCAAAGGAAGATGTTGATTTTTTTTCAAGTTTCATGAAAATAACTTATCCTTAGTAATTTTTCAAATAAAAAACCATTACTACTCTGAAAAAATGCAAAATAATTATGCTTAAAAATCTAAAAAACAGTCTGCTATTAAATAACAAAGATATATAGTTTAAAAATAGTTCTTAACTCTTTTGAAAAGATTCTGAGAACAGTTGGTTCAATGTTTTATTCAAATTACTCATTTTTGAAGAGAGAGATATCAAATGCTAGAACGTAAAGTATGATTTCGATTTCTGGAATCGAAATTGGTGATGATAGGCAAATAATGTAGTTCAGTGCGGATTTACTGCTTTTAAATATTGCTATTTCTAAATGTCTTTCATTTTTACTTTCTCGTATAGGAAGTATACAAAGAGAAAGTATTGTAATCGTCAAAAAATTCGAACTCGAGATTTTGACGAATCTCCACGTTTTAGACCTCCCTGATTCCGAAAAACACAATTTTGGAATTATGTCTGTCTGTGTGTGTGTCTGTGAACACGATAACTCGCAAACTATTAGAGCTACGGGGATAAAATTTGGTATGTGGTCTTTAAACATAATTTGTAGGTTTCTATCAAATTTTGGACAAAATCCGTCAACGGGAAGTCTGTCTGTCTGTGTGTTCGATAACATGCGAACGCTATAACTCAAAAACTTGAAAAGCCAGATGGATAAAATTTTATACACAGTTTTATCGTCATGAATGTAGGTCCGTATAAAATTTTGGGCAAAATCCGTCAAAGGGTTGATTGTCTGTCGGTCTGTATAATCGCATACTTGTTCAACTCCATACGTATGCGCAATAGTAGAAATGCCTGTGCAAAGAAGAGACACTTCGAAAACTTGGCAGTTTGCCAAAAACCAATTCTGGCGGCGAGATTTTGTAAGGAAGCAAACATTTAGGTCGTCTCGTTTCACTTGCGTGCTGGAAACAATCTCTGCGCATGCGCAAGCTATTCTGTTTTCTTCTCCGCACGCGGAACTGGCATTGCTCGAGTTTGATAAAAAAAAATAAATATTGCGAAGTTTTAATACATACGTATCTTTTTGAATATGATTCTTCACCTCAATATTTTATTATCACTATAATCAACAATGAAAAACCTTCTGATAGTCATTGCATTCTGGGTTACAGTTGGTTCGAACTTTTTATCAACGCAGGGGGAAGGGAAATGACAAATGTTTGAAAAGTATACGAGAAAGTTTAGGGGAGGCCACTCCCTCTGGTTTCGATAATAGCAAGTCAGTTGAAATAACTACATATTGCGATCAACGTTTCAGATTCCAAATTAAATTATGTTTTTGAAACTTTATAAACCATCGTCTTTTAAAACTCATCTGTTTTACTAAATAATTCAGAACTATCACTGCTGATTCAGTCCAAATATGCTACGAGGGCCGAAACAAAATGTTACAATAAGGATTACTCCAAAACAAATAATCTTGAAGAGAATTTTTTTCTCCTCAGAATGGAAATATGACGCTAATTGTTCCACTATATTGCTAACGAAGTTCATTGAACTTCAGTTATAGAGATTGGAATGTGGTTGAAAATTGGTTTCTCGTTGAAGTACAAAGCGTAATACGTTTCTTATGTGTTGAGCAAGTTTCTGCACGCGAAAATAACCTTCAAAAAACCTTATGATGAACAGGCAATGAGCAGGCTGCTTGTTGCGAAATGTTCTCACTCGTTTGAATCGGGAAGGGAGAATGTGAAAAACCACCGTAGTACACTCTTTGGACGTCAAAGCTCATCCACGAAGGAAATCCACATGACACGAGTTGAAATCTTTCAGAACGATCGACAGGTTACACTGCCGTTGCATTTGAGCTGGCACTGTTCAACATATCGTCAGGGATGTGTTGCGATACAGAACGGTTTTTTGCACGCCGAATTTCACGCGCTTTAGCTGACAAACAGAATGTCACAAAGATGATGCCTGTCACGAATTTCTTCATCATTAGGTTACTGAAGGGCAGAACTTCATTGTTCACTCTGTTACCGGAGACGAAACTTGGCTGCATCATTTCACTCCGACGAGCAAAATAGCTACTATGGAGGGAAAACAAGTTCGATCACCAAACAAAAAGAACTTTAAAGTTTAACGCCTTTAGCTGGAAAATTGATGTCCACCATATTCTGCGATTCTGCCGGTGTTAATTTGCAGGATTTCCTAGAGCACGGACGGACAATTATTGCGTTATTTTGATGATCTTGTGGGAAGCCGGGATTTTACGGAAGTATGGGTTTTGTCTTGTATTTTTAACTTTTCCAATGTACTCTACATTTTGCCATTTGTGTTGAAGCAGCTATGCCGAATTTGGCTCTTGCGTCAGAAAACTCAAAACTAATCTCGATCCAGAAGCTTCTGATGTTCCAAATACTTTTGTTTTTTATTAAAATTATCCGTTTTGACTGAAGTTATTTCTTGGTTTTTATCTAAGCTTTTTGTTCATTCTATCACTACAGTGGCCGTAGTGGCCTGCTAGTAGAGCCTATGCTTCAGGACCGGCGGATCACAGGTTGGAAACCTGATTCCCCCAAAGATCCCCTTTGTGAGTGGGACTGGTGCTAGTTAAACCTGCCGGGCTTAAGTGTCTTCCGTTTCCGTGGAAGTTTGGAGATGTGGTTCCGGTTCAGGTGTCGACCTCTCTAACTGACCATGGTTCAAAAGAATGAAGTTCGTCCCAAAATAGCTCTAGTGTAGCTTCGAAACGGGACTTCTAACCAATAATCTAACCATAATGGGAATAATCTAACCAAACTGAACTGTCATTTGCACTGTTTATACTAGAAAAAGATACCACTTTTCATTTTCTTAATCATGTAGTTTCATAAAGTTTGCAGTCATGTTATCGTTAAAAGATTTCCCCAGACACTCATTATTTAATGTATGCATTCATACTCAACAGGCATAGTGAAGATTAATACAGACTAGAAATAATTCCTGCATCGTTTCTTTTGTTGTCTGATATTAATTAAAATTTTACTACTATTTAAAAATCTTTTTTTTAAAAGGAAATCATTCATTGCTAATAATTTCTTTTTTTCTTTAGTTAAACGATTCTTCCAACAATACGTTTCGACTTGCGCAAATTAAAGCGAAAACCCTTATATCCTGCTAGTAAATATCAGTTCCCATTCGATGTACAGCTAATAAAATTGCTCTTAGAAACGTGAAGGTTCAGTTGTTTGCGCGATAAAAACTAATTTTACGCAAATGTTTTTATATCCCAATCAGTGATACTTCCGGTAACTGAAGGAATAAAGCGGCAATCTATTTATTTTAATGAGAGATCAAATGCATTGGGTAGTTTTTTCCCTGACAGAAATAAAGCAAAGCAAAAGAAAAAAAAGGGCGAGAGTCAATCGTTGAAAGAGCAGCGTGGAAACAACATTTAACTTCGGAAGAATGTTTCTTTTTCGATGCCATGGAATGGGTCGAGTGAAAAGAACGAAAATACCAAATGATTTTCGAATAGAATTGTAAATCAAGCGGTAAATTTCGCTGAGCTTCGAACGCTAACAGCAGCTGCTTGATTCCAGGATATTTTTAAAACCTACCATTATTTTGCCAGATTCCGTTATCAAAATATACGAGATTGTTTTGTAAATTCGTCTCGAACGGAAAGAAAAGTTATTGAAAACTCACTTGAAATACATCATGTGACTATTGTTTGATTAACTGTTTATTTTTTGGGGTGTATTCATTACAGTGCGTTAAGTTTTTGATCATCATTTCATCTTTCAACTGCATGAATAACGTCAGAGTTTCCTTAGCTGTTTTCTGAAAAAACTAATAGACTGCTTGAAAAATGGTTTATAGTAAGTATATACTATACTTCTTGAAATAGAAAGGT
Organism: Araneus ventricosus; assembly: GCA_013235015.1. Classification (NCBI taxonomy): domain Eukaryota; kingdom Metazoa; phylum Arthropoda; class Arachnida; order Araneae; family Araneidae; genus Araneus; species Araneus ventricosus. The sequence goes on along the minus strand of BGPR01000162.1, from coordinate 961,489 downwards.
TAAATTGTTGACTTCACACTTTTATACATTTAAATGTAACTTATTATTCACTTGTAGGAAATTAAGCAATAGAAAAAGATTCATATTATAAAATGCTCCTTCTATCATTTGATGTTTTAGCAGTAATTTTAAAGCAACGTATGTCTTTCAAATTAATTTTCTATCAATAACTGTAGTCCAATCAAGGAAGTCCAAAAATGGACGAATAGAAAAAAAATGGTGCAGTTTTAAAATTTGGCTCAGTTGTTGGGGATAGTGTCCTAAACGACATATTAAAAGTTCCCGCCAGTGGGGGTGCGCGGGGGGTACAAGGGGAGTTTAAAGGGGGCGTTTTCAGTTTTTCTTAAATATCTCGAAAACTATGGATTATATCAAAAAACACTCCATTACAAAATTAAACTACATGAAATTTCCTACAAAAAAGTCCTACTTTATGTCTGTAGCATCAATATTATATAAGATACAGGGGATTTAAAAGTTAATATTTCTGAAATTCCTTATTGTAATGGTAAAATCGATTAAAAGTTCTGAATCAACAACCCTCATCATAACCTCATACCTATATAATAATTATACAAGGGTAGTATTGCATATATCGTAGAGGGGGTTAACAAACCCATTTGATGAACAATTATGCTCCCTTCCTCCCCTCACATCCTTTCCCCTTCAAAAGTTTCCTTCTACTCGTAGTCCAGTCAACGAATTGTAAATTTAAAATGGTAGTAGTTTTGAAATTCGGAATTCGGCACAGTTGTTGGGGAGAGTGCCCTTAACGACATACAAAAGTCCCCGTTGGTGGAGGGTGCTCAGGGGGTACGGGGGGATTGAAAGGGGGCATTTCTCAGTTTTTCTTAAATATCTCAAAAACTATGGATCCTAGCGAAAAAAACTTCAGTTAAAATTAAAGAAAATTAAATTTCCTATAAAAATATTTCTACACATTATTCTTAGGATGAATAGTTTAGAATATTATAGCAGTTTGAAAAAGTACATAATTACAATAAGTGGTTGAAAATGTTAGTTTTATTTTTATGAAAGGAAGTTAAAATTTCAAAATAGCGGCTATCTATTATAATATATCTATGACATATTATATCTTTCTATAACATAATATTATATATATACATACATAAAAATATGCATAACCCATTTTTACAATTGCTCGTAATTAAATTTCACCATGTTTTTTTCTAGTATATAATCAAGTTCGAATGCCTCCTCTTCTTCTAGAGGTTCACCTTTGGTACAGGTACCATTAAAGGTGCCAAAACAGAAACATATTGCTAAACGTGTGTTGCTCCGTCGCTCCTTTGGTTGGAGGAATTGAGGAAAGATCAGCTTTGATCTTGGTTGATGATTTGAGAAATTCTGCATGTCTACGGTTATTCAAATTATGTTCATCAGCAACGGCTGTGTACTAAGAACATTTTTTCACCGGCTTGTGAGATTGCATCTGGTGTTGATGAAGGGTTATAAAAGATGTCCGCAATGTTTTCATCTGGCTTAGTTGATTTTTGAACAATGTAACTAGAGTGCTTTACTTTTTCTATAAAAATCTGGTGTAATGTCGCAGCCACGGAATGCGTGGAGAAGGAGGATGGTTTGGGCAAAAGAAAGTTCTTTCTGCAGCTTTCTTGTAAAAAATAATTTAGGTTCGACTTTTCTCTTGCCAGACTTCATAAAATAAATGCTACTTTCTGGTGGTGCCAAAGAAATCAGTAACACGACTAGGTCTACGTCTTTCCCTTGGGACGAGAAGTTGCTTTCTCTAACCCAGATCTCACAATATAAGTATCAGCATATCCTGTAGCGACTCTCGTTTCAGTTCCTTTAGCAGTCATTTTCTGAGATAGTAATTGAACATGCCTGGTCTTATTTCTTCAATGGCAAGAAAATGTTTTTGTCGAACTGTGACAGATTGGTTGCGAGCTTTTAAGTTAAACTCAACATAAATATGTGGATTTAAATTATACTGTCTAAATACACTAATTTGGAGTGTTAGCAGAACCAAAAGACTGGGATCTAGTGGAGGTGAACGGACGTGAGTGGAGGAAGGGAGCTCGACTGTTCATGAAATACGTTTGTCGCCCCCTTCTTGATACTGCCACTACTCTCGACACATACAATACTACCCTCGCATAATTATTGTATAGGCATGAGGTCTTTCTGAGGGTTGTTACTTCAGCAGTTTTAATTGATTTTACCATTACAATAAGGAATTTTTGAAATATTCACTTTTAAACCCCCTGTATCTTCTAAAATTTCATTCTACAAAAAATTTAGGACTAGTTTTGCTAGGAAATTTAATGTAGTTTAACTTTATGATTAATTTTTTTGCTAGGATCCATAGTTTTCGAGATATTGAAGAAAAACTGAAAACGCCCCCTTTGAAACCCCCTGTACCCATGCGTACCCTCCACCAGCGGGGACTTTTAGTATATCGTTTAGGGTACCCTCCCCAACACCTGTGCCGAATTCCGAATTTCAAAACTACAACTTTTTTAAATACACATTTCTTTGACTGGACTACGAGTAGAAGGAAACTTGTGAAGGGGAAAGGATGTGAGGAGAGGAAGGGAGCATAATTGTTCATCAAATGGGTTTGTTATCCCCTCTACGACACATGCAATATTACCCTTATATAATTATTATATAGGCATGAGGTTATTATGAGTGTTGTTGATTCAGCACTTTTAATCGGTTTTACCATTGCAATAAGGAATTTTAGAAATATTAACTTTTAAATCTCCCTCTATCTTCTAAAATATTGATGCTACAAACATAAAGTAGGACTTTTTTGTAGGAAATGTCATGTAGTTTAATTTTATAATTGAGTGTTTTTCAATAGAACCCATAGTTTTCGAGATATTTAAGAAAAACTCCCCCTTTAAACCTCCTGTAGCCCCCACCGGCGGGGACTTTCAGTATGTCGTTTAGGACACTACCCCCAATAACTGTGCCAAATTTGAAAACTACACCATTTTCTTTTTCTATATTTCCTTCGTTGACTGGACTACTAAGTTGATTGAGTTTTCTGTGCGAATGTTAATAAGAGTTAATTTTCTAAATAACCTAGGGTTAAGAACATAAGGTTTAAGCACTAACTACTAGAAAAGATGTTTTATTGAAAGGCTAGATATATATTAAATTATGAAAGACTGGCTATATGTTAAATTGGAGCTTAAGGATGAATACCAATAAATAATACAACTTTTACTATGACTTAGGTAATTACCTAACTTTTTTAGACTACTTAGAAGAACCTTGAATAATAGTGGAAGAATTGCTGAAATAAATCTACAATTGCATAGTGACACTAATAGAAAGATTGAAGAGATCAAGTTTTTTGGTTAAATATTTTTATTTACACATTAAAACTTTTACCTGCCAACTTTAAATTAATAATATTCCAGAACATTAAAATACAAAAAATTCACGTTCTTCTGATGCACACAACCTACAGATAAAACTAAAAAAAGTACACTACATATTACAATAAAACAAGTAAACATTAATATTTGCTGCAGACTTTTAAATTCGATTAAGAGAAAAGACAGTAAGAGAATTAGAGAGCTCTCTGTTGCAACTATACTTTAACGTAGCATTACTGGGCAAGATCTTATTAATAGAAAAATATTTTTTGTTGCTGCTGCGCTGAACTAGTGTTCTTGGCGTGACAAGAAGCAAAATTTGAAAAGGTTGGTGAAATTGCAGATTTTTACTGTAGATCAGTTCATGATAAGTTTCAATGAATTTTGTTCGAAAATTTTTTCAATTAGCTGTTCGCCGTTTTGATTCAAAGGATTACTTCTATGATTACATCCCATTCCACTGGCACACCGTCGTTCTGAAGAGGCCCATGACAAAGGATCAGCGGTTTGCACAACATATCAACAGCCTGTCACTTTCCCATAAGATCTTTAAACTTCGATTCCGCTAGCCATCTTTTGCAGAATTCACCACATTATTTAACAGATTAACTTTATGCCCGTGTGCACGCTTGAGAGGACGAAAACCGAAAAATAAAAATTATCGGAACTCGAAACCTCCAGACGTGCGACAGTTAAGTTCAGTATTCAAAAAGCAATTAGCACTAGACAAAGGAAACTCTCCCAGCCAGGTGACGCGCAGACAGTTAACACACAAAAGCTTCCGCCGTTAAAATGGCGAGCATATAGTTCCATGAAATAAAAGTGATTTACAATTTAATAAACATCGAAACATTAAAACAAATTACATAAAAAGTTAAAGCAATTAATAATTAAATTGATTACTACAAAAAGAAAAATGATAAATTGAGATATTTAATAAAACTATAAAAAAATCCGTTGAGAATTTAAAATATGCCACGAAATAAGAAAGAAACCTTGGTAGCGAAAATATAAACTATTTAAAAGTACTGGCAAAGCCGAAAAAATGATGTAGTTGCATTTTTACAATCTAACACATCAATAGAGTTAAACTTCTCTTTACATACTTTAATCTAACTTGAATTGTTTCATATTTTTTAAGGTGGAATTTTGTAAGTGATTTTTCATTCACTTCCTGGTGTGTTAGAGTTTTCAAATTTTGTACACTTGTGTGCTGTCGGTGAATATATGCTATTATAATATTATCAAAATTTAATTTTCAGTTAATCAATTGATTTAATTAAATTTGATTCCATGTATATGGCACCACCTAGAAGTGAATTTGAGAAATAATTGATTTCAAGATTCCGTATTATTTATAATAATGAATTATAAATTAAAAGCTAAAAAGTAGAAAATAATTAAAAGGAAAAAAAATTGCTTTTTAGTACACTAATAAAACTGTTTATAAAAATGTTTTTATTAAGTTTATTTATATCTTAGATTTATTTTTATCTTTAGAAAATTCCTTAGTTGAACTGGAGTAATTTAAGCAAGGGGTAATAATTTAAACTATCTATCCTTTCAAATTTGACTTGGGAAGGATGGCAAAATCTGCCATCTTTTATTTTTGAAGCCACTACTATGATATATCAGACAGATATAACAGACTTCACTGATATTCTATACCATGATTCCGAACACTGAGAATTTTGAATGTTCTTATTGCAGTTTTTGATTTTCTAGTTTTAATTTTTTCTAAATTGCCGAAATATCCTTGCCTGTGAGCACATTTTTTAAACTCTATAATTGTTTTAGAATTTCGGATTTTGGCAAAGTAGCGACTTATAATAAAAATGCCTTTCTCTGAAATTAGTTTGTATAACTTTGCATTTGATCATCGGCCTCACATTCTAAAGATGCTGGAAGTTAGCTGAAGAGAATTTGCACACACACAAACACTCACTTAACCGGTAATCAGAATGTGATTTGATTCTAATTTAAAACTCTACAGTTTTGGTTTGGTATGATGGCCATGAACAGCTTTGTGAAACGAATACAGTGTGATATTCAATTATATAAGCTAAATAAATCACTTAGATCCCGTTCGGGTAAACCTAACTTTTTGCCCTGTCAGTGCTAAGTACGAAAGCAGACAGTATGCACTCAACATTAAGCTTAAAGATAAATGTTTAAAATTAGTTAATCGCATGAAAAAAATTAATCCGGCAATATCTGTTCAGAAGAAATTATTTATCAGAGTTATATTGAAAGGGTATATTACGATTGTATAAAATTTCGTAACTGACTGCCAAAAAGTAGAGTCTCGAATGTTCGTGAGGTCATGTGCTAAGTTAAATATTCTACCAATAATTGTGGTAATTTCTATTCCAAAATGAAAGGAATATATTATAAGATGCGTTGAAAAAAGTAGCCATGAAGAATTATATCAAATGTTGAATGAGCACTCCGCGTATCAAAAAGATTGGCTAATACATTTTATCATCAATTTACTAAATTAAAAAAAATTTTAATGTATGTAGTTGAACTATATAAATACCTTGTAAACAACATCTTGGACTCTCAAAATTCATTTAAAATGCGCAATAACTGTGTTGTGGAATAAGAGAGATGTGACATTAAGTTTACGCAAGACTAATAAACATCTTTCTCTCATCTGTCCTTTTCTTCGTATACTTAAAAATAAGCTACCAAATGAATGATTTAAAATAACGTGCAGCATAACAGATTTAACTCTGGAAAAGATACATGAAGAGTATAAATGGGAATTTCTATTCATTCCAAATGACCACGCGTCACGTTTCATAATATGTCCTCGCTGTTTTTAAAACGTGTGAATGGTTAATTTTATTTGTAAGTACTTTGAAATTAACGATGATATTTTTTTTACAATTTAACCAACTTAACCCAATAATGTCTAGCGTCCCTTTTCAGAGACGCTTTTAAAAATGCATAATAAACTCACAGGAATTATCTTTTCTGCATAAATTTTACAAAAAAGTATTTTTAAGTATTTGTTTCTTTTATATTCAATCGATGGCAGCACATATCAAACTTATGGTAGATGATGTAGCCTTTTTATTTTCAAGTCTGACTCGAAAGCAGTTTTTTTTGCAATGTGAGGAAGAAAAGGGTAAGTGTTTTAAATTATCATCATTTAGTTTACTTGCGTTTAGTAAATAAAATTGTAAGAATATGATTTTTTTTGGAATTTCACATAATTATAGATTTCGATAGTTTTTTTTGCATTAATAGGACTTTACCTAAATAAGGACGCTAGGCATTGGAGGGGCAATAAAACATACAATTTCCAAGCAGCATCTCTATATATGAAACGCCAAGGCGGAAAAGGACGTGGCGGAAAAAAGGGGTTAATTTCTCTTTTGTCGATGGCAACGTCTGTTACCAAACAAAACCGGAAGCCTCCGCCATGTTAGGCATAACTTCATAGGAATAGCCTGTTACTATATTCGTTGTGGTGTAAAATAACTTTTTCTCGCAAAAAATGAGTTTAATACATAGAGTTCACAATATTTCTTACAATATAATGAAACTTTGGATGAAATGATTCAGAAGAGATCAGTTAGAAATGAAGGAGATTTGAAGGAAAAAATCTTTTTTTGAGGCAAAAAATTTTATTCTGTGCTGATTTAACTTAGAGCATCAGAAGCAAAATAAAGCTGATTCATATATACATAAAGATTTTACAATAATTGTGCTAAGACACGCAGTGTCTTTATTGTAGCGAGCGAAGCGAGCAGGGTTTGCGTAGCAAAGCTGGGAGGATTGCAATGCAATCCTCCTGGGGGTTGGTGAGTTTTAACGAGCAGGGGGCAAAGTCCCCTAGTTTTTTTAAAGTGATTTTCCAGCTGAATTCAGGACATGTAATATTAGTAAACACAGTATTATTGAAAAAATGCGAGTTGGGCATTAATGGGTTAATTGGACTAATTTATAAAATTAATCGAATTTAGCTTTACTTCCAGTATTAAAAGAATAAAAAGTATATAATTGAAAATAAATGTGACATGTTACTACGGAACTTGTTTTCCGGATAAACACCCTATTTTTGTCAAGAGTCTCCACTGCTTGAAGGGATGTCAAAAGACGCTTTTAACGCACTTTGAATTGCTGGACCTAAGCAAAGTCAGGACTGCTTCAGATTTTATTGTTGACATAAGCTGAACTAATGACAGATCATCCTTCTTTGAAACGTCGACAGATCGTCGCTCTGTGAATCCGAATCAGTTTCTGCTGAGCAGGTTCCTTTCTAATTGGTACGCTGGCTTTCGAGCCATTTATTTTTCTAATGTTTTTCTCTGTACTAGAGCGAATTGAATTGGGAAATAGGGGTAATTTCTTCTACTTCTCTGCGAGTTATTTGCGAAAAAGGGTGAGTGCCGCTAGTTGACATGAACCGAGGAAGATTTCTTAAAGAGCGGCACTTAGTAAAAAGTGTATGAAATATATAGAGAGATTGTTTTTCGTAGTACTAGTTATTACTAGTGTTTGTATAATTTTGTAGCTTTACTATTTTACATTTTAAAGGTATGAGATTGGTATTGATTTCAGCACATAAAAAATAAACTAACAGTTCATTCATATAATTAAGAATTGTTAAAATCAATAAAGTTGCGATGAAGCATTTCACTTTTTTTTTCTTATGAGAAAAAACTACTTTCCAATTGAGATACATACAGAAAGTTTTATGAGAATGACTGTCAAATGTTTATATTTCATTTTAAAGTGGAAATTTTTCTTAGGATTATCAGATCAATTACATTATCTGTTTACTCGCCACCAGAGCAAGGACCGGGCACGAAAACGGATTTGACCAGTTCATCAGTCAGGTACTATGCTTTCTTTTTCTTCTATATTTCTTTTCTATTGTTAGAATGAATGGTTGGGTGAATGCTTTGAATAAAAGGAGGTTGATTGTGTGTGTGCATGAAGCTGTTATGTGACTGCAATAACTAAAGATTATTTTATTCCAGCCCTATTCGGAAAGTAAATTTATTAGGTTAAAGCAATTCGAGATATTCCCAAATTTTCTTCTAATTATTAGGCTCGGAGATTGCGGTCTGTAGAGACCGTGTGCTTCGACACTCCCTCCCCCAGCACTGTTTCAATGCAGAAAAATGAGTCTGTTGATTTTTAAAACATTTAACCAGGTTTTTTTATTTCATTTTTCCTTAAATGGAAAATGTTGCTGTTTAACTGTCTTTCGAAAGGAAAATATAGTAAGCATAGAAACGTAATCTATATGTATAAAACTCAATGTATGTATGTATATATGTTTGAATATATATGTTTGTATATATGTTTGTTCCAGCATCACTTCCGAATGGCTGCAACAATTTTGATGAAACTTGGTACACAGGTTCCTCATTAGCCGACTTGAAGTACTGTTGAGGTAAATAATCCCAATCCCAGGCCCTCAGGACAGGGTAGGCCAACGAATCCAAAATACATGCAACAAATTGACCGGTTGACATACTTGGCGATTTTGATGAAACTGGGTGCACAGGTTCCTTATTAGCCAACTTGAAGTACTGTAGGGGTAAATAAGCTTTAACCCAGTCCCTCAGGGTAGGGTAGTCCAAAGTCTCCAAAATATATGTAACAAACAGGCCGGTTTACATGCTTCGCGATTTTGATGAAACTTCGCACAGATTCCTCATTAGACACCTTGAAGTACTGTAGGGGTTATAAAGCCCAGGACCTCATGGTAGGGTGGGCTATAGTCTCCAAAATACATGCATAACAAATAGGTCGATTGACACGCTTGCCGATTTTAGTGGCTTGGGCGATTTTTTATGAAATTTGGAGCACATACTTCTAATTAGGCAACTAAAAGTACTATAGCGGTAAATAAACGCTAATTCAATCCGTCAGGGTAATGTGGGCAAAATCATTTTAATACATTTAATAAATGGGTCGATTGTGATAACAGTAGGTACAGTTAGACTGACAGTATATTCCTGTTAGGCTGACTAAAAGTAGTTTTTGGGTAAGTAAACGGTAATCCATTTCTTCAGAGAAGGGTGGAACAAAATTGTCAAAATACACGTAAATAGTTAGGCCGATTAACATGCTTTTTGATATGGCCGCTTTGACGATATTTTGTACATATGTTTCTCAGAGCCTGATTAAAAATACTCTATGGGCAAATAAACTCTAAAACAATTCCTTTAGAGTAGGGTGGCGGTAAGTCGTTTAAATATATCTAACAAAAGAGCCGATTGACGTGAAATTTGATACAGATAGGAAAAGTTTTATGACACAGGGTGCATATGTTCCTCACAGGCTGAATAAAAATACTGTAGGGGTAAATAAACGCTAATCCAAAGTAGGTAGGGGAAAACTCCTCTAAATACATGTAAACCCTTAGGCCGATTGACATACTGTTGGATAAGGCTAGGGAGATTTTGATGAATTTTCGAACATATACTTCTAATTAATCAACTAAAAATACTTTAGGGCTAAATAAACACTAACCTAATATATGAGGTTAGGGTAAGACAAAGTCGTTTAAATACATACAGAAAATTGCCGATTCACATGAAATTTGATACGGCTTGGGCAATTTGATGGAAACATTAAACATATGCTCCTCACAAGCTACATAAAAGCACTTTAGCACAAATAGTTACTCAATACCTCAAGTACGATGGAGCAAAGACACAAACCGATTGACACAATATTTGATACTGCTGGAGCGATTTTGATGAAACTTTGGTACGCATTTTCCTTTTTAACCGGCATGAAGCACGATGGGGGAAAATAAGCCCTAAGCCAATCCTTCAGGGTAGGTTGGTGCAATGTCTCTTAAATACACGTAAAAAAATGGATTGATCGAAATGAAGCATAACTCGCAGGTTTCAACATGTCGAACTAAAAATATGGGTGGGTTAAATCTTTTTTAATCAACCCTTTAGGATGATAGCCACCGATGAGATATGTAGAAATGTTTATTTAGAACGGCTGAAGCAATTTTGGTGAAACATGTTTCATTAGTAGATTTAGACACGTTAATTGTTAAAATGTTATTTAAAAAATGACTCCAACATTGTTCAACAATAAGAAAAAAAGAATATTGTATTGAGAAATGGGCCCTATATCACACTCTTCTGTGTTGAGTGGAGGTCCCTCATTGAAATACATTAAACAAATGGACCAATTAGCATGAAAGTTTTATGGTCAGGGTTCCTAAAATAATAAGATGCTCCCCAAAATTGTCTAATAATGCAAGAAATATATGTAATAATGTATATTTCGATATAAGATAAATGAAAGAAATTTTTGTATTATAAATTTATGGATCTTTTCATAAAAGAATTTATTCTTGAAAAATATTCCCGCAATAAAATAACATTAATAAACATTTTGTTATTTATAAATAATAATTCAGTTTCCGGTCTTACAAAAGATTTTGACCGGACAAAGACCGGGCAACGCCGGGTACTCTCCTAGTAAATAATAAAAACGGAAGTTCAGCACTTAGTTTGTTTGTTGCGGGTCCATTGGTCTATAAATTAGCTTCATATCATTCTCCACAACCCACGCCGACCCTATGCTGTCTACACTACTCCACTTTCTTTCCAGTGCTAAGTATTAGTTTATACTAAATGTCTATTTCACATCGAGAATTTTATTGCGTTTAATGTTTTAAATAATGACAAAAAATGTTGAACTCAATTTAGTCGTGATTACATACTATTTGTACATAATAACCCACATTTAAACGAGAATTGTTTAATTTTTCAAGTAGGAAGTTTCCAAAGAAGATTTTATTAAAAAATAGACTGGAAATGAATGATCTAAGCATTCAATTTCCTATCTATTTTAATTACTTTTATAAGCAATTATTACTTGCCTCAATAATTCCATTTTTGATGCAACTACTAGAAGTGCATATGTTCCGAAAATTAATTTTCCTTGCATTCCTAATTTGAATAAGAAACATGGTATCATTCAGTAAATATTATGACAAATTTTATTGGTATAAATTACAGAATTTCTTCTAATTTTTATCATACTCTTATCTGGTAGCAGTCAACTGGTAAAATTAGCGATCTGGCGAAGTGTGAATGTGGCATATGGTATTTGCGAAACTTGCTAGAAGAAGCATATCCGAAAATAGTGTTCTAAACTTTTCAGATATAAGAATAAGAAGCTTATCCAGGATGATGAAAAGAATATTTATTATTCTCTTTCCGTCATTTATAAGGGAAAAAATGGTTTTTGGTGAAATAAATCAGAAGAGAAGGGCTGGAATCATAAAACCATACAGAATGGCTACAGTTTTCGAAATAATTTCAGAATGTTTAGTTTAGTTATATTAAAGTCCCGTTTTGAAGCAACACGAGGGCTATTTTGGGAAGGATCTCGTAATCCTGAACCACGGTCAGATGACGAGGACGACACCTGGGCTGGCACCCCGCTCTCCAGACTTCAGCAACACACCAGCGGGAGGAAGTTTGACCCCCTACGAATGATTTAACTTGAAACAGGTCCAGTGCACGACGGATCTGCAGTGGAATCGGGTTTCGAGCCTGGAACCTCCGGCTCCACAGGCGACACCTTACCACTAGGCCACCGCGGTCCTAATTTCAGAATGCAGCTTAGATCCAAAGAATGATAAACCACGATGCATTTGAAGCGATTCTTCACCTGAAACAATTACAGTTGCCGACTCCTAAGGGGGTCACTGTTGTTATGGGAGAAAAACATGACAGCAACCTTTCCATGAGATTGAATTTCGAGTGTTGGACTTCTGATAAGTCTTAAGAACGTTATTTGATCTGTTAAATCAAGTTCTTAATGCGTCTAGATAATCGTAATCTCAAAATCTGTTGATTGTCAACGCTTCACATCGATTGTTTATTTTCAATATTAGTTATCTTTCCTTACCACTATAATGCAAGTACACAAAATTCATATCACTATGGTTTGAGGTGACTGTTGTGACTTGATTTTGATGAAGTAATGTCTTAGCTCCCTAGTTTTAATTCCTCTGAAAAGTTGCACGCGATAAGTTTGTGCCTCATTAAATTTCAATTACATTATTATCTACAAGATCAAAAATATCACCCTTGTGTTTTCATTGTCCTATTGAGCCCATAAAAAAATGAAACTAAGTTTTTGCAATAAGATAAGGGTATCTAATAAAGGGTTGCGTTGAGTTTAATTACAGATATATTTTAAATTTCTTACTCTGAAAATTTGCGTAAATCTAACAAAAAAGGCTTACAAAAGCCTTTTTAAACACATAAAAGCCACTAATGAAACTTGATGCATTAAAATAGCGTTCTTAAAGTATATGAGAAGTATGTATCGTTATATACTCAAAGAATGTAGAATAAAATATTTCCAACCATATTATCTATATTTATTTTAGCCTTATTTCTTTTTGATGATGCAATTAACAGATATAACGTGCCAAAATTTTATTTTTAGTACCTATGTGAATCATCTTTTTTTATATATAACAGCCCCACTTTAATGAATTAAAGTTTTTAAATATGTCAATGAATCTTTTCTACAAGTTTTGTAACAGATATTTTCGGTTGCTCTTCGTGTGTGATCTAGAATTTATGCGTGAAATTCGTGAGAAATGGTACCGTATTTTTTTAAAAAACTGTAAGGCACTGAAGAGTTTTTTTCTATTCGCTAAGCAATGCAGTAAAACATGCCTGAAATGTTTTGCTAACAAGTGTGTTTGGTACTAATCTCTTCAGCGTAAATCTTACGTAAAATTCCTTGGTCAACATAGAGACGGCCCCTCCAACTGGAATGGAATCGTTCAAATAACTGTTAATTTAAAGTTGTTTTGAAATGGCGAAAGTTATTTCGCATTCTCCTAACCTTTTGCGCTAATCAAAAGTAATTTGTGCGAATTACTTTTAATTGGACCGTTTTTAAGTAATAGAGATGTGTGAGTTGGATTCTCATTATCTCCCAAAACGCCGTTTCTCCCCAACGATATGTAAAACACCAGAGGGGTGCTCAGAGATCGAATGAATACTAAAACTGGATTCAGCGATGCGCGGCGTGCTTCCGAGAGCGCACTCAACAGAAAAAGGTCATTTGCATTGCAAATGTTGATGGCTCGATTGAAAACATCCCATAATCAGACAAATATGCGATTCATGCCAAAGGACGCATGAGTGGAAAAGAAATCGTTCTCGGGAGTTCATCTTATTAAATAGATGGTCTGCGCTTTAACATTCGCATCGATTTTTGGTAGATCACCTAAAATCCTCCAGACATGTCAAGGACGTACCAGAGCTCACAAACTCGTTTAGGTATTGAAGAAAGTGCTTGGTGGATCATTGTAGTTTGTGCGGTTCTTAGGCAGATGCGCAGTGAAAATGGTCTCCTCGTTTTGAATAATGTTTAGAATCATAAGATGATAATTTTATGACTGAAAATTTATGAAATTCTGATGATTTTTTGATGGAGAAATCATTTAATGTTAAGTTTACTGTAGATACGGGAAATGTTTATAACTAATACATTTGTCAAGTCAAACTAGTTTTAAAAAATTAAAGTTGTTCTTCAGAAAATGCTTGGATGGATAGTTTTTTTTTAAGTGCTTTTTGTAAGTTTTATGTTTATAAGACTGGCATACTTTTCAGATGATTAAGTTTGTGAATACTGATTAAAGACAGGAAATCTTCTATATAGTATTAAAAGCAGGAATTCTTTTCAAATCATAAATGGCTTTCAGTTATACATCTTGAAAATTACTAACATATTTATAATTATAAAATCACTACTTAATGGTTAGTTATTCTACTGGTATTCAGAAGAAATTTCCATAAATGTCATGTGAAATAAGAACTAAAAGTTCAATAAAATAAAAATAATAACTTCCATTTTAACAAATATATGCTTACTTTTATTGATATCATTGAGATTTTCTTTAAAAATACTAAACATTGTATAAAGTATGGTGTGTTCAGGATCTATAAAAAATTGAAAAAAGGAAGGTTCTTTGGAAAAATATCAATAAAAATATAACCACTAACAGAGCAGGAATGCTTTTTATACGACAGAAAAATTCTTGTTCACATTCAAAGATAGGTTGGTATGTAGAAGTTGGAACACATGCGATTTCGTCGCCAATATGGTTGCCTGCGGAATCAAGCGTCAATATCATTGGCAACCCATCGGCTAGATCGCTTACGTCACGGCAAACGTTTCGCGTTTTTGAGACTACGTACTACGCGGATTATTATAAAACTTAAAAATATTTATTAAATATTTAATTAAATAATAAAATATATTTTAATTAGGATAATTTCAAATAGTAAATAATAGTAATAATATAATTTTTGAAGTTGCTTTGTCAAATTTTGGAATTCATCTCTACTGAGGGCAAATGTTCTGCTGCTTCATTAGAGTAATTAAAAGAAGCTAATTCCATACATTCACTAAGCTAGCGAAGCTACTAGGTTCCCACTTTTCTGAAAGCGAAGCCGCTGATATTTTTAAGTTAAAAAAATTTGCGCGGTGCCCACCTCAGATGCCTCAGGCATCTCGAACACAATTTTTACTGCTGCATTAGAATAATTAAAAGAAACATATTACTTACATTCAATGAGCTAGGAAAGCTAACAGTTCTGTTGAAATTCTACATTTAAAACGGGAGATAGTGCAACGACGAACCAGAAACGCAATGGGTTCGAAACAAGATTAAACTTTAAACGATTAGCTTTTAACTGTGACCGATGAACGTTTATTTACCATTAGCATCCATCTTGCTTTGGCGACTTGGCGTTCTGGCGCCGTTTTAATAGGAGTGTGTTCCAACTTCTAGATTTCAACCCAAAAGTATATCGCTTTGGTTTGGAGATGGAATGATTATGGGCTCGAGTCCTTATTCCACGAAACCATGAGGGCCTGGTGAACGTTCAAATACATTATCTTCCGAACGTTCTCACAAAATGATTGGGCGCTTTCCACATGACCTGACTGCTCTTTGATACAACTACAAAAAAATATCATTTTAATGTATGGCATTAAATCGAAAATAAACTGAAAGATGAAGTAACAGACATAAGAAAGGCAACGAAATGGCTTTTGGGTGTTTCATATTTCATTTATTACAGTAGTAAATGTTCAGACTTTACCTCGATAACAAAACAATAGCACACTAGTTATGGGAAAAGCAACATCCATGTTGTCTGAGTGTTATATTGTTTTTAAACGGAAACCATTTTTCGCCGAAGGATATCTCTTGTTTTAAAAGTAAGGAAAGGTGCTAATTAATATTGTGCTTGCCGATTATTTGGTTTGATACTCATTAAAAAGTAAAGAATTTTTTTTCCATTTCCAAGTATTCTTTCAATTATACTAGAATAACTTAAACAGAACTTAATTCTTGTTTCATGATTTATCCCTTGTTGATAGTTAAGATCTCTTTATGAGTTAATGAGCTTTTAACAATTTTTTTAAAGATGGGGTTAGTTATTTAAGTTTCGTCTTAAGCAAATATGAAGAAATCTGTGCTGTTTTTATTAATTTTGAAACAACTGACATTTAATAAGAATAAGTCCAATTTGAAAATTTGATGTAAATTTTGAAGTCCTTGAAATACATATTATTACTGAAATCCGAGACACCATTCAATTAGTTTAACCCAAAAACATATGTTATCTCTTTATCGCGCATACTTAAAAGACTCAATAAACTGCTATGTAGAAATCAAAGGATATTTAAATAAATTTCGGACCTTATTACGCTGTGTTTCAAATTTTAAATTTAAAGTAGTTTGTTTCGATACGAGATGCATATAATTTGTTGTGTTACTCGTATAAATCTCGCAAAGAAATTGAATCCAAAAATGCGCTCTGCCATTTGGCTCAGAAATAATGGATGCGATTACTATTCAGATCCCGCCCCAACTATTCTATTTGACTGCAACTACCACGCAGATGATATTTCATACAAAATGAAAAACATGAAATTTATTTCCCGGGGAAGATTAAGAACAGAATGAGCATGGGTATGAATGACGACAATGAAGCAGGAATAGATATGGGATGACTCGAGTGAATTTATGAGCATACAATAAATAATATTTCTGACGTGGTTTAAAAAATAATATTACTCAATTGTGCTCCATTGAATGTATGATGAATTGCGCAGCTATAAATCCCATTGTTTCTGATGCCTAACCAAACTATTGTTGACAAATCTGAGATAGAAGAGGTATTCAATGCATTTTTTGTGTTAATGAATTGTGGCTAAATGTTAGAACCCATTATTTATAAATAGACGACTAAAATTATTTCGAGAATAAAGCATTAGCATTAGAGTTATTGCTACGATAATTAACGAAGATATTTCTTTCTGTAAAGCTTCCTAATGACTGTCATTTCCACATCCAATAAATATACACATGTTTGATAACTTTCTATGAGATTTTCTGTAAAGCTTCTATAATAAAAAAAGTTAATATTTATGCATTAGTAACTGTTATGCATACATGAATGGTGTTGACTGCATTTCTGCTTTGTTATTTGTCGTTTGTGAATAAAGACTTAAGAAGGGTATCCCGATGGCTGTTTTAGAAAGAATGCAATCCTTTCTTGTTACCTTAAATATTGATAGGAGTTTTAATTTTGACAGATTTGAATCAATTTCAGTTAATTTCAGAGGATTTGAAAATTAATAAAATATTTTAATAAAAAATGATTATTTTGTGGTATGTATAATTTACAATGTAATTGACCGACTTTTCTACAAATATAAATTTGGATACGAAGTGATTTGGAAGTGTAGCTTTCGAAACATTCACATCCTGGGGTTTCAGAGGGCTGTTCTTTATAAGGTTACGATATCCTTATAGAATATTATATAAGGATTATATAAGATTATTAGTACGCAAAGTTTCATAAACAATTTATGATACTTTCAGTTTAACAGTGTATCTTATTTAACATTCAGTTTAAATAAGATACACTGCTACAATAGTGAAAGCAGATTACTACCTACTACCACTACCCGATGATTTATGCAGAATAATTATCTATATCTACACTCCTAATGAACCATTGAAAACCAGGCGAATAATGCAGTAAAATATTTTTCTCTTAATCAAAAGTACGTATTTTATTATAAGATGTACTTTTAGGCAATTTAAAATAATGCAGGAATTAATTGGTAATGCTATATATATCCGATGTAAAATAATAACAGGGAATTCAGAAGTTTAACGAATTTTCTGCTTCGCTATAAATCTACTTCTGTTTGAATAAAAAATAAGGATTCCATAAGAGATCTTGATTGAGGGAATTTTTTAAAATGCAGAAACCGGTTGGCACGATTATCTGCATATTATATTAATTTCTATAGGTATTGTTACGAAGTTGTAAATTTGTTTCCTTGACATTCTAATCTTATAACAAGAAAGATAGTTTTACAGAGGTTTTACTGGAGGCCAAGCCAATGAACTCCGACCTTGGCGACAAACTTGACGACTCTTTTGGCGACTTTGGCTACAAAACGAATTTTCTAGAAAATTCATGAATTGTGGTTCTATCTCTACTGGGGAAGGAGATATCAAGAACCTTCGAGAGAAGTCTATATGACGTCACATCCTGCCGGAAAGATATAAATACCAAGCTCATCCAGTGATCTCATCAGTCGTCTTTGAAGCTTTGACCACAGAAGTGGTATAGTCGCAAAATAATCAGTGCCGGAATGCTCTAACCTGGGGACAATAATCATGCTGTTTTAAGGATGTTTTCAATATTTATTCTTATTTATTTCTCGTGAAAAAAAAGCAGTGCCCGAACGGCGTTCCGGCCCCATTACACTCCTAGACCGCAGTGCAAGCTGGTGATCTTATAGACATTGATCGCTACTGAAAGTGCTGTTACTGAGATTTATTAGTGATATGTGTTGTTAATTTATACATGTATAGTACTGTTAAAGTACTTATAGTACTGTAGTTTGTACTGTTTAATTTTGTTAATAATTAAACAGTAATGTTTAATAGTACTGTTTAGTTTTGTTACCTGTGCTTAGCGTTTTGAAGAAATCTTCGTGGAATAAAGCTTTAATTTTTTACCTTACTTGTTGGATTGCATTCACGTACACCCACTGATCGACTTTTGTAACAGTATCATTTTAATATTTGTGTTATATGATAGAGCTATTTAATGTCTGATTTTCTTGAATTGGCTTTCTAAAATGTCTCTCATGGTTCTTCAATTACCAGTCATGCTTATGATTTATTCCTAGTGGATTTTTTGTAAATGTTTTTAATGATTTATTATATTATTCAATTTTAAAGCTAATATATAGCAATAATCAGAATGAAAATAAATTTAATTAAAAATAGTTTTTTATTCATATGCTAAAAAGCAGGATTCTGTTTATTTTATTTATTTTCTACTTTTTAGTCTTTGATTTATAATTCCATACTAAATATTATGGAATCTTGAAATGATTGTTTTTTCTTAAATTCACAACCAGATGGAACCACATGAAATCAAATATTAATCAAATTAACCGATTAACTGACAGTTAAGTTTTAAAAGTATTAAAATTATTATTGTCACAGGTTAAATTGTTATTTTCACAAATCTAGCCCATGATGAAGTAAGTGAATAATCGATTACAAAATTCCATCTTTACAAATATGAAGCAATTCAAGTCACTCAAAAGTGCATAAAAATTACTGTGAAATGAATGATATGTTTCATTTGGAAATGAAAAACATAAGCGTGCATAAATTTTATGGAAAGAGCTGTTCTCTATATCTCCAGAAAATTGTAGAAATAAAGTGACTGAAAATAAAGGAGTAGCGTTCAGTAACGAAATACTGTGTTGAAATAAAAGGATTTTAAATAAAGGACTAGCATTCTGTAACTACTGCTTCTAATTGGTCCTCTATTTTGCGAATGAGGTTAGAATGAGAGGCCAGGTTTTTAATTTTTTCCAAAGGATCCTACATTTTTTATTTCGGTCGATATGACAGAGTTCTTTCTTCCGAAACAAACGAGGGGAGCAGGTGAAATTTCACATTATTCAAAAATTCGATTAAAATATTAATAGAATTTCTTTTGACTGAAAGTAAATATTATTTTCAACCACAATGGCATTTTTTTATAAAAATAAACTATGCTAAAGTCTCTTTTAAATTTAATAACCACCGAAAATTGATTTTCACCACAGTGGAGAAACAATTAATGTTTGGTTCAAATTAAAACGCTTTATCCACGAGCAAACTTTCGATCTGTGTCTTTACACGCCTTGCGTGCCGCAACATACCGCTCTCTTTTTTTATTTTGCTAATGATTGGAAAAAGCTTCATTAAACATACTAATTTATTTTTAATTACCAGAGTCTAAAAATACCGTAATTTTTAATCGAGAGTATCATATCCTGTTACGAGTAATGGCAAAGAAACACTCATGAAAACATGTTCAGCTTTTTATCTTTGATCTTTTTTATGAATCTGCGAACGTTGATCATAAATTAACATTGAAAATACCCAATACAGAGTTTTACTTTCTTTTTAAAAATAGTTCTGTTATCAGAAAAATGTGCTCTTGAATCAGTTAACGATAAAAGAGTTTTTTTTTTGTTTTAAAAAGTTTTTCAGTGTCCTCTGATGTTCAACAATTGTAATTTTATCAGAAATTCGATTTATTCTAAAGCTGTTAATTACTATTTAGCAATCCTTTTTAGATGCTGCTTTTTTATGGGAGATAGTAAGCTTAAGAAGAATCTATATTATTGAATTCTTTAAATTCAGACTGCATCTAAAATCGCCTCTGCTGATATTTTTTACTTTTTATCATCGCATTTTTGAGAGGAATGTTTGTCTTCTGAAGACACCCGAGGGCTCTTTGAGTGTGACTTCTTAATTTTAAATTTTGGTCAGATGACAAGAAGTTGAAACTCAGCTGACATAATATGCATCAGTATCGTACAAACAATAGATTCTTTGTCTAATCGAGTATTCACAACATGAGACTTCGAAAACAAAGGCGAGATTCTGACACAAATAGACCATTCCTTATCAAAGCATCGTTGTTTTTATGAGATGCTACGAAGTACTGCAAAACAACGACCAAAAAATGAAATTCTTCAAACTACAACTTCATATCCAATTCTATCAGCAGCCGACATACAATTCGAGTGGAATTATGATGCATATAGGCAAATTTCCACTATTTATTTGCACTCGGTTGAAAGAAGGACTCATCTTCGTAACATATTTTCTAATGACAACGAATGAGACTAACAAATGAAATTCTTCG
The DNA here is from genome assembly GCA_013235015.1 of Araneus ventricosus. Classification (NCBI taxonomy): domain Eukaryota; kingdom Metazoa; phylum Arthropoda; class Arachnida; order Araneae; family Araneidae; genus Araneus; species Araneus ventricosus. Next base: position 940,836 of record BGPR01000162.1, on the reverse strand, counting down.
AAATACAACTTCATATCCGAGTCAATAAGCAACCTACATACAATTCGAGTGGAATTATGATATCTCTAGGCAAATTTCAGCTATTTACTTGGATTCGTTTCAAAGAAAGATTAATCTTTTTAGCAGTTTTTCTAATGACACTATTCCCATTAGATCTTACACGTTACCAAAGATTCGCTACATTTTGATAGATGGGTTTTGCATTTTCCGAGCACAGATTCCTCTCTCGTACGTCTTAACTTGTGATTCAAATTGTCATTTCATTTCTGCATTAATAAAAATTCATTGGTGTTAATTCTTGTAACACCAGAGTTCTACGATAAAATGTAACTACGTTTGCCATCTAGCATCTAATTTCACATTGTTTGACACTGAGAAATGACGTTATGTCCATCTTACTCCGGCAAGATCATCAATGGATTCCAAAATTAATGCTAATTAGTCAATGTCCTTGGTGAGACACTGACTATAGGAGATATTAAATTTTAAAATGCACTGTACAAATAGGCCAGGATATCTTGAGGAAAGTATCTTGGTGTTGTTTTGTTTATTAATTAACGAGAATATTTTGGACTTGCTTCAATCAAACGAAAAATCTTCAATTGGCATAAATGCATGGCATGGAATTAAATAAGAGATACGCAGTATGTTTTGTTTCTCTATTACTTATCTATGACATGTTTTTTTAAAATTTCAGTTTACAGCGGTTTCCGCATTTTTCTGTTTTCACTGAGAGAATTGCAAAGGCCGAAGATACATATTTATTTGAAGAAATATCCTTCGCTAATAGATTTAGATAGAGCTTCGCTAATAGATAAAGTTTTTACGATAACCAGAATTCTACTATGCAGGCAAATAACCCGCAGTTGAAGAATTATTGAGATGATATCTGGAAAATTGTGTTGTTACATTGCTCATTTTTCAAAAAATGATTTTATATTTATCTTCTTTTATGAGAAATAGTGTTCTTTATAAATATTTTTTCTTCTTTTTTTAAAATCGCTGTTTAGCAGCATTTCGGCAACGTATTCTTTTTGTCCTGTTCTTTCTTCTTTATCGTATTGTGTGCATCCATTCTCTAACACAGTTGCCTCGAAACCACTTTTTCACTTCCACTAGAATTCTAATGTGCAGGTAATAGCAGCATCTAAACCCACAATTTAAGAATTATTATGCTTAAGTGGTGCGTTTTTACATTGCTCCTTTTTAAAAGAGATTTTTATACTTATCTTCTTTAATGAGAAATAGAGCTATTTATAAATCTTTTCTTCTTTTTTTAAATCACAATTATGAGCACTTCCGCAAACCTATTCTTTTTGTCCTTCTTTTCTGCTTCCACATTATATTGTATGCATCTATTCTCGAACACAGTTGCCTCTACCACACCACTTTTTCATCTCTAGCTTGCATTACTAACTTTTTATTTTGTTTTCAGTGAAGAATTTTTATTGAAAGAAGCTTAAGTAGTCAGATTCAGCAATCACAATCTTTTCCAAAGAGGCTCACATGGGGCGGGAAATAACTGCCTTTCTCACGCTTCCTCGTCTCATTTCTCAGTCTTCCTCTTTTTGTTAAAAGAATTGTTCTGGAGAATCGTTTTAGCTACCCTTAAGGGTCGATGCCTAATAGCTCGGATGTGATGCCTCGTTTTTCCTCCCCACATGTCCCAACAACTAGGAAGGATCGTCGATATAATGCTGAAGTACAATTGTGACGATAAAGCGAAAGGTCACCTGAAGCAACCAACCGATAACAACCGGGGCAAGTTATCTTTGTGAAAGAAAAACATAGCGTCTATTTTCATTTACACTCTGAAAAGCGTAGGAACAGTATGCAAATTAAAAACTTTTTTATGGAACAACGGCAATATGGTTAATCGAGAGACACTAATGGCTGCAGCTGCTGTTACTGGTGTGTTATTAATTAATCTAACCTCAAACACACTGAATCCATGAACTCAGACGTCAGTAATTGCTATTTGACGTTTTACAGCAAATTAAATCATGATGGGTTTAGGGGACAATCACCGAGTTTGCAAATCATTACCAGATGTACGGAAACATAAGAATAAGCTATTATTTAAAGAAACATAAAATTGTGAACAATCATTTCATCGTGTAATGTTCTATGTGCTTTTACAGAGCAGCATGTAAAGTTCTTGTTAGTTGGTTTACAGTTATGCTACAATGCGTCATCCGGTGTTTATCCCCTGGGGGGACATCGCTAGTACGTGGATGATAAGTGGTCCGATTTAGTATGATGGTTCTCGTTTCCCCTGGAGTATACAATAATTGTGTTTGGTCGTGTTGACCACATCTCCGATGACGCCTCCTCCACATCTCCGATGATGTACCTCCTACGGGAGGGGTTGTTGCATGGACCAGGATTGACCATTTTGTAACTGGCCAAAGTACCCGTATTGCTATTACAGTCACTCTATTATTCAGTTACCTGGATACTAAGGCGTGGCGGGATGTATTTTTATGGTTATCTGTACGTTAAATCCATGAAGTATGAAGGATCTGTGAGAATGCTGCAACCTCAACATTTTTTTACCGAACTTTGGTTGAGTTGTCACTCATAGCTTGAGATGTCTCGATTTAAACAATGGCTTTAGTGTACTTAATACAACATCTAGTTGCATTCTCTTCTTTAAAAAACTATCAAAATATGAACAGACATTTTATTAAGCAAAATATTTCTGTTGTGCAGCCTGTAATGCTTTTGTTAGTTAGCTTACAATTGTGTTATTGGGCTCTATCTTGCCTGTAAATTCACTACAGATATCAAAAGATAACTGGAAGCTTTGAAATTATTGGTTTTTGATTGATTTTGTGGTATTGCATTTGTTTAAATCAGGGCGTCTTAAACTGGTGGTGACAACCCCAAACAGAGTTGCGTAGAAAAATGCTGGTTCTGCAAAATTCTAACAGGGTCTTCTTTTAGGTTCTTGAACGCTCATAAGAGAAAAATAGTTTAGAAAATAACTTTGATACGGAAGATATCCTTAAAATTTGCTTCATAACTGTTTTAATTGAGTTTTCTTTTAGTGACCAATCATTAATGTTTCAATTATTTCCTATTTTTTCAACTTTGGAGGTCACGGCAGAATTATTCTGACTGAAATATGGGTCGCAAAAATGTTTCGGACGCGAAGAAAGGTTTTGGTAGCTGGAAGCTTAAGAAACTCTAGTTCAAACTGAACCCAAAACACAATCTGGTTGATTCAAAGGAAAAACGGTTCATAAAATAATTACATTCATTATGATTAAGAGAATGAATAAAGATTTTTGAGAAAGACTAGAAATTTGCTTTTGTAATAAAAAATATTAATAGAAGTTAGGTTTTAGCATATGAGATAGCAAATTAATAACTGCTATCCTATTGAGCCTATTCTTTTTTACACAAATATTCAAATGTCAATCATAATAATTCGTGGACACATAATTAATTTTAGATTGGATGAAAAGATTTATGTATGAAGAATGTAACAAACTGTGATAAAAATGAACTAATGCCAATTATACGAGCATTTCGAAGAGTTTAATTGGAGGAACTTTTAAACTAAGGGTAACAATCATAGAATTTACAATTTAATTCCTTATCTTCTTGAATATCCATTATTATCATTCACTTCAACTTTCAAAATATTAGTAAAAGTTTTACTTTTATCTTTACATTTTTTAATACTTTTTTCCATTGCCATGTAATCTGGCTAAAGCAATGAAGAAAATAAATTCATGATTTTATAGAGAAAAATAACCTGGTTGGAGAAAGAGAATTAACTGAAGAGCTAGCAACGATACTCAATCATTTTTGGTCTTTGAAATTAGTTACACAGGAAGAAACATTAATATAGTATGATAAAAAGAAATAAATTGTTTCTGTATTGATTAACCACTAATCTTTTTATTTCGTAGATGTTTAAAAACTCCTTCTTTTTTATTGCCAAGCATTATTGATTTTACATTTAAGAAACTTTAACTGGTAGATAAATTGCTGTTAATATGGATTATGTTGGCGAAAAGAAATTCATAGTTTGAATCAGACAGGGATGAAAATATTTTTGGATTAATTTTGCCAATTTTCTAAAATTTGTGTGATAAAGATTGTCAAAATAGCTAAAAAAGACACTTTATCTTAGAGAATGTGTAAAAATTATAAACTGCATTCTATTCAAAAACTTCTCTGAGGTTAAAAAAACATAAGAAAGGTGCAGTTCCTGTTCGTACTGTAGATTTTTCGTGAAAACGTCGGGATAAAATCATAAAACAAGTATTTCGTATTCATTTGTAATTTAATTATCAATCTCTTTAATACAATATTTACACAGATTAGTATAATGGTTACAGAAAAGATAAATCACAAGCTACCACAGACCCTTGCTAGATGCGATAAACTTGTAATTTATCTATTCTGCAACCATTTTACTACTCTGTGTAAATATTGTATTAAAGATAATTGATAATTAAATTACATATTAATACGAAATACTTGCTTTATGATTTTATCACGACGTTTTCGCAAAAAGTCTAAGGCACGGACCCGAACTACGCCTTCTTATGTTTTATTTAGAGTAGCTTTTGATGGCGCCATCTGTTGAGAGTATATAGAATTACATTTCGCGTATGCGCAGTAAAAAATTATTTACTACAAATGCTCATATTTCCCGTAATATTCAAATTTTTGAATTCATATTTTAATACAATGTTTCTTTTACGTATTTTCAAGTATTCTGTAAGTTTCGTAAAATTCGAAAAAAAACTCTGCATGTTATAATAAAAAAACATGCGGAGTTTGAAATTTTCAATATAATACCGATTTTTACCTTATATTCTGATAAAATTTTTTATTATCTTACTTTGGGTCCTAGTAATAATCCTCAAGCTTTTTAAAATGACACCAGAATCAGCCTCCTAGCTAAATGTGTTTCCACCCTACGCTTATTTATAACCTCATATAAAACTAATTCTTAACAATCACGCGCATGCGCCTACACTGGTACGATGACGTCATAGGCAAAAAAAATACTATGCGACGAAGTCTTACAGATATGATCTATCTGTTGTGGGGTCAACTATTCTTTTCGCATTATTAGTCTCGTAGTTATTAGCGATTCAAATCTGACGGTATGTTGTCACACAAGAAAGTTCGACCGACTATCACTGTAACGAGCGGAAAGTCGTTTTCACTTCAAAAATTACTTTTTGAAATTAACTTAATTTTATATATTACGTAATTTACTCGTCCACTCTCATAGTGGCCCCATGGCTAATTTCTAAACCGTTAGAGATTGATATATATTTCCAGTTGGAAAATGTTTTAATTGACGTAAAGGATTATATTTTATGTTATTTGAGTCAATAAATGTACTGCTGAAAAATTAGGATGTCTAAAGTTTTATACTGTTTCCCAGTGCTATTAGTTATTTTTAGTAAAATATTCTTTTACCCTAACATTTTAAACAAAAAAGTTCCACTCTTTTGCGACTAATACTGACTGAAAAAAACTGATGTCATTATTTTTGGGCAATTAATGGTAGCCACTTCTACGAATCGACGGTTGATGGCGGATATTTCTCCAGGTGGCTGTGGAAATATCCTAAAATCGTCTAAAATAGTGAGCCGCAAAAGAGTGGAACATTTTTCGCTTAAAATGTTAGTGTTGCAATAATATTTTACTAAATATGACTAATAAGAGCGGAGAACTGTTAAAAAATTTAGAGTTCCTAATTTTTTAGCAGTACATTTATTGAGTCAAATAACATAAAAAATAATTCTTTACGTCATTTAAATCATTTTTCCATTTGGAAATATATGTATATCTCTAACGGTACAGAAATTAGCTATCAGATCGTGTTTAGAATGGACACCCTGTAATTACCTATATCTTAAATGTTCAACTCACAAAATTTAATTAATGTGCAATATAACTTGTGAAAGTGAAAAGTATTTACAGAAAACAGACCCAAGAAAGATGCTGACTTTTGGCTCTATGTTTAGCTTTTCTCTCTTTGCTGGCTTACTACAACCATTTAGAATTAAACGGAGGAAAAAGTACTGTTTTTTTTCTGTCTAACATTAGCTAGGAAATTGGCGTAATCTCTTCAAAAAATCATTAAAGCTTCCAAGATTATCAGGATAATAAATAAGAAGTAAAGAGTAAAGAAACAAGTGTAGGCAAGAAAAGGAACTGTTGGCGCCGAGTGCTGTTGGTCAAGAGCTCTGCTTTTGTTTCTCTCTAAGAACTGTGCATAGTGTTTTAGTTCTAAATGTGTTTTAAATGGGCTGTAGTCCTAAAATAGCATCAGATAATGTGTGAAAGAAGCATTTTACACAGTCCACTAGATGGCGATTTTAGCGCTCTTTAGAAAAACAAATTCTTGAGTACATGAGGGTAATGAAGAAGAACGGCTAAAATTTTAGCGAAAATTCAAGTACACTAACGAACGAAAATCGAATAAATCTAGCGAATAAATAAAGTATCATACAAAAGAGCAATTTTTGTATAATCGATTGGTTTGAAACTTAACAACTACTTTTGCAATGTTACATTACCCGTGTTGCTTCAGAAGACCACTCATGACGGTATTTTCGATTTTTTGAAAGGCATTTAATTTTGGTCCAAACTTTAAACGAAGACTAGAAGACATTATCAAACCATTCCTATTTATCTATCACTTTATTTTGCTTTCTGGGTCGCGGTAAGGTCTCGTTTTCGGGAACCCTTTTCGATCAAATATTCACCGTTTATGTGGGCCTGGCGCACGCTCAATTAGATGTCAAATGTCTCCTGCTGATATGGTGTGGAAGTTTGGCGGGGGGATGTCAGCTCAGGTGTAGCCCTCATCATTTGACCGTGGTTGAAAATTACGAGGTCCTTCTCAAAATAGCTTCCGTGTTGCTTTAAAACAGGATGTTAATATAATAAAATTTTGCTCTCATAATCTTATTTTATTCCATTATAAATTAAAGTTCTAGCATTTATTTGATACAAAATAATAGCAATTGTTATTCATGATAAAGATCAACTGTATTCACTGTTTTTGTCAATTATTCTTATTTTTTGCGATATTTACTCAACGAAAACCTTCTAAGCTCCAAAATAAAAATAAAATATAACAATTAAACTACTCTGCTCGCAAAAATTAGGGGATATTTCAAAACGAATATAAAACGATAATTAAAGTAGCATTTGATTTTTTTAATAAAAAAAGAACATCAGAAAAGCGAACTACAAGTGAAAGAAAGCTGTTCGATTACGCACTGGAAATGCATCTAGCAAACCGTCCAATGCCTCCCAGAATACTTCTTGAGCTCGAAGTGGCCCTGGAGCAAGGGTGGCAGAGGATACTACAGAAACTGCTGGGCAATCTGATCCTCTCCATGCCCCATCGCTGTTAGCGTGTTTTGTCAGTCTTAGGTTGACCCTATACCCTATTGAACAGACGATGTGCGGCACTCTAGTTCAGTTTGGCCGGCTTCTGTTCACCCATACCAATATGTCACTTGCCACTATAATTAAGTTTGTTCCTCATTTGCGTAGTAGAGTAACTTTCTTTGAGTTTTCGTTTGATTTCTTGATATAAAAATATTAAATGCTTCGTTTTTATCGCTTCACATTTATTTTGAAGTATTCTATAATTTTTGTGAGGAGTGTTATTGGTCGGTCTAATAAGGATGTAAAAATTATATTTCTATGCAAAAAAAATTCTAAATAAGAATGTCATGAGATTATGAAGTAATTCAATTAGAGAAATGTTTCTCATTCGTTTTCAAAACAGAGAAGCAATTATATGGTAGAATATAAAAGAGAAGAACATTGGCAGTATGTTTCTAAAGAAAAGAATAAAAAATGATGAAATCATATGATTAATTATTATTAGCAGTTCCTTTCTCTTTTCATCCTTAATTTGTCTAGCTAAATCCTTATTAAGAAATCTAAAATATTCATTGAAATGGTTAAAATCATAGAACTGTGATTTCAAAAGCTAAAAGAAAGCTTAAAGCAAAGGGTTTCTAAGACACTTTGCTAAAATGCGGATTAAAGAATTCAGCATTTGAGACTCAGATCAAATAGTAAGAGAATTATTTAATTCAAATTGCCTAAAAAATTACAAAAGTATAATAAATTTATGACTCCTCATACTGTTCATTAATTTTTATAAATGTTCTGCATTTACCCAAGAGCTGAGAAATGCTAGTTGAAGCAAACGTTTGGTTGTTGAAGCAAACATTACCAGAATTTATTCTTTTTGCGGGGACACCATGTTTTCAAAAACTGTGCATGCCATCTACGAATATTGTTTGAATCTGCAGGGTTATGATTGTAGAGCGTGTAAAACAACAGCACAGAAAGTGCCTTCCCTGATGCTTTTGCCGAAGGATGCGTTGGCTTGATGGTAAGCTATCTGCTTCAGGACCAGAGGCTTGCAGATAGGAAATCCAATTCCATCAATGAGCCGCCGTATATGTGGTACTGGTGCATGTTAAATCTGACGTCGAGTGTCGAACTTTCTCTCCTTGGTGTGGTGTGGAAGTTAAGAGACAAAGGATGTGCTAGCTCAGGTGTCGTCCTCGTCTTCTGAACATGGCTCGGAATTATTGGGCAGCCCAAAAATAATCATTGTGTTGCTTCAAAACAGAGCGTTAATAACAAATTGCTTCTTTAGTTACTTTTCACTGCCTGTAAAACTACTCATTCGAAATAGCCGATGTCACCGCTTCAGAAGTAGCTCGGTAAATTTTGAACTTCGTTCTTTTTTGTGTTCAAATTTGTTCCTGTTACCATTATTTACAATTATGTACCTGAGAGTTTACCGTTTTTGCCGTGAAAATATCTTTCCGCTCGTTACAGTGATAATCGGTCGAACTTTCTTGTGTGACAAAATACCGTCAGATTTGAATCGTTAATAACTATGAGACTAATAATGCGAAAAGAATGGTTGACCCCACAACGGACAGATCATATCTGTAAGAGTTTGTCGCATAGTATTTGTTTTGCCTGTGGCGTCATCGTACCAGTGTAGGCGCATGCGCGTGATTGTTATGAATTCGCTTTATGTAAGGCTATAAATAAGTGTAGAGTGGAAACGCGTTTAGCTAGGACGTTGATTTTGGTGTCATTTTAAAGAGCTTGAGGAGGATTACTAGGATTCAAAGTGAGACAATAAAAATATTTATCAGAATATAAGTAAAAATCGGTATTAAATTGAAAATTTCAAATTCCGCATGTTTTTTGATTATAACATGCAGAGTTTTCTTTCGAATTGTACGAAACTTACAGAATACTTGACAATACGTAAAAGAAACATTGTATTAAAAGTTGAATTCAAAAATTTGAATATTACGGGAAATATAAGCATTTGTATTAAATAATGTTTTACTGCGCATACGCGAAATGTAGTTCTATATACTCTCAACAGATGGCGCCATCAAAAGATACTCTAAATAAAACATAAGGAAGGAGCAGTTCGGGTCCGCGCCGTAGAGGTTTCGCGAAAACGTCGGGATAAAATGATAAAACAAGTATTTCGTATTAATATGTAATTTAATTATCAATGTCTTTAATACAATATTTACACAGAGTAGTATAATGGTTACAGAATAGATAAATCACAAGCCTGGGGATGAGACGCTTCTTGTACAGGGTGGTAATAAAATATTGGAAACATTTCAAAAATTAATAAAAAAATTAATAATGTTACAACTGCGTTTTTTCTTTTAAATGAGAAAGCAATAAAAATAATATTTTCCAACTAGATGGAGTGCCATTACGGCGTTCTAAATTTTCTACAGCTAGAGATTTCCATACGCAATGGGCTACCGATCAGCAGAAGCCGATGCGCGTTTTCTGGTTTCCCTTTTTAGTTCTTCTTCAATATCTCGATAACTATTCAGTTTTCGAATTACAATTGATTTAATGAAATAAAGATCGTAAAATTTCCTACAAATACAGGCTTTTATTTTTCTTCTAGCTTTAATAGTTTTGCAGATAATGGCTCTCAAAAATGGGAGATGTCCAATAATTTACGACCTCCTAGATCGCTGTAACGACGCGTTACCTATCTGAAAAAAACCCTTTAATTTTTAAAATGGATCCAATAATTTCTGGCCACCCTGTATAAGTAAGCTGTAGCCTCGTTTCCTAGGTGGGTAAAAAATTGGTATGGGGATGAATTACCTCCACGTCGAAGACGGGTCATAACTTTGTCAGAGGGGTCGTAGCCATGTGCCGCTAATGATGGGAGCTATAATGCGTCGGCCGTACCATTCAGTTCACCTCGAACGTTACGGCAGAGTGGGGGTAATTTCTTTATGGTACTAAATTAAGCTCTCCCACCATGGACACTACAAGTACGTGGATGAGAAACTGCCTTGTAAGTAAGTGGGTTCTTGCTTCCCTAGTGGTTATGGTGAAGGCATAGGGTTGAGTTACCTCTACTTCGATGAGAGAACGTACCTCCTGCTGGAGGGTTTGGGCCGTGGCCGGTGATGGTTATAAGGACTCAACTCTCAGTGTACGAATGGCGAACTTCATTCAATTAAACCCCACATACTTACGCAGGGTGGAGCTGTTTGTTGGTTGGTACCAAATTAAACTGTCTTTTGTAATCAGGGAAATAATTTTGAAACAACCTGTATTTTATTTCCAGATGTGTGAAATAAAGATCGAGAATTTTCTTTGGAAAGAAGTTCTCTAGACATATTTCATCAGTAATGTGCGTTCGAGGACGATTATTTTAAATTTGTAAAGTGATACATTTAGCAAGAATAAGCAATGAAAGATTTCTGTTTGTAACAAGCAATAAAGTGATAAATCGTTTTGCTGATTGTTTTCATGAGAAATGGCGCTACGATTGATTATTCCTTACCTTGAATCTGAAAGGCTACACTGTTACAAAGTAGCCCTATTTCCAGATTTAAAACTTAAAAATGTATTGATTTGTTTATTATTTTATTCGAAAAATACTTTTCTCTTTAAAAATTGTTAGAACTCTGGAATTCTGCCAACTTTCCATCGAGAACTTTAAGAAACATGTTACTCCACCCAGAGTTTCAGAAAATGAGTTATATTTTTTTCGTATCTTCCTACTAAAGAAACCAAAACTACAGAGTAAGTCATGATTCACTGAATTCGTTTATTTATGTGAGGAGAAATGCATCAAAGGTATAAAGAAAGCCCTTGACAAAAAAATTTAGAAACAAATAGTGGCGCTTCTTATTTAATGACGGAGAAAATCTTTTCATGCCCTAAATTCTCTTTCAGTTTCACTTCTGAATTGATTAGAAAGCAATTATTTTATTTTTCTCTTATTGTAAGTATGTTACATGTTCGTGAAGAGCATCCCTTAAATTTCTCTATCGATTAATACAGAATTATCCAAATGCCTGTAATATAAAGAAATTTTCTAAAAGATATTGTAAGAATTTTTCACTTTTTATATTTTAAGAATTAAGGAATATTTGGATGTGGTAGTTTTTTAAAATGTTAAAGACATCGTGCTGTTAAATGGCATGGTCATTAACGTTTGATAGATGACTGACGCCTTACAGGAGAAAGACGTCACCTCTTAGCATAGCGTACGTTCACCGTACATCTTAGAGGAGAAAAGACGTCATCTCTCAGCTCAGAGTGCAGTTAAATGGCATGCTCATCAACGTTTGACAGATGACTGTGACGCATCTTACAGGAGAAAAGACATCACCTCTTAGCATAGCGCACGTTAACCGTACATTTTACAGGAGAAAAGACGTCATCTCTCAGCTCAGAGTGCAGTTAAATGGTATGCTCATCAACGTTTGACGGATGACTGCGACGCGTTTTAAGGGGAAAAGACGACACCTCTCAGCACAGCGTAAGACACTGTGCAATTAGATGTTAGAGGGCAAGCTCATTTACGTTTGTTAGGTGTCTGTTACGCCATATGATCCCACTCCACTCGACATAATCAAAATATTGAATACTTTTCTTTCACCATGCGAATTTTTCATCATTTCGAAAGAAAATATAAAGACTTGCAATAGCATCAATTTCCGTGATGCCACGATCACATAAATAACATAACTTTGCATGTCATATAACAGTTAGCTGCACGTTGTCTTACGCGGTGCTGTGACGTCCTGTCCTGTTTATTCCCGTAAGATACGCAATGAGTTTAAAATTTAAATTGTTGCAGCAAATTTGATGTATATCACGCAAGCTTGATTGTCTCCATTGATATATCGCATTCAAATTTGATAAAAAATTTGATCTTTAAAAAATTGACAAAATGGCTTAATAAAGCAGATTCATTCTGAATGTACTTCATTCGGCGGCGAAGTAAAATATACGTATTTTGAATGTACTTGATTCAACAGCGAAGTGTAACAGGCTTATCCAGAATGTACTTCATTCACTAATGTTAACTATGCATGCAATAGCCGTTTAAGTGCACTACTAACATTTCTTTTGAGTTGTGGAATGACAAATCGTCAAAAGTTGTGAACTTCTAAAATCTTTCTTTCAAACAGCACACAACTATTAAAGCAACTGCGTACATGTCCTAAAAATATTGACCGAGCGGTTTCTGTTTTAACTCGACCGTTCGGCGTTTCGTCTCTTCGTAAATTTGTTTGTTACGCAGTGACGGCCAAACGCGTTGTTCGATTTTCCTCAAATTTGGCATAGATGTTCTTTGAAGCCATAAAAATGATGTATATGTAAGAATTTTTATTTTTTGATTCCATTTCATGATGGCGGCGTTTTAAGGGTTTCAATGTTTTGGCGAGTCTATGGCGAGTTTGGCACCATTAAAACATTTGAAACATCTTGCTAATGGCGAGATATTTAATTGCAATTTTGTGAATATTGATAAAAGCAGACATTTAATTGAAATTTTGTTAACCCTGATGAAAGCAAAGGTTTGTGTAAATTATTCGCATTGAAGAAAAGAGAGATAGGATCATAGTTTCATGTTGAGAGTTGCTTTTTCCTCTTTAGTTCCATCTAATTTTGTTTTTCTCTTTTCTTGAAAGTATGTTTTTTTAACTATTCTAGCAAAAAGGTCATGCTATGAAAATTTGATAACTGCCTCCACTCGAGCTAACACTTTTTACAACTTTATTCCAGAACAGTTTGTTTCATCTAACTTTATTATTAAGTTAACGTATTTGTTTTGTAAATAATGGAAGTAAAATTTGTGCATAATATAAGTGTGCAATATTGTACTTTGATTGGCTTAAGATTGTAAACATAACTTTGAAAGATAGTGCATATATAAGGACGAAGAAGGTACCTCCTCGAGAGACAAATTATGATGTCTGATGTCCCTGGAAACAATATTGTCTTCAAAATGAATGACAACATTTGATAAACCTTTAAAGATTGTACTGAAGAACAGACCTTAGATTTTTTGTTGGGGGACGCGAAGTTTACTGTTCACAATACTACTAGTAACGTTTGGTATGCATCCACATCCCAGGTAGCACAATATGTTGCACGATATTGTACAATATTGATCGATATTATATAATATTATATGATATTGTACAATATTATACAATATTGAGAATATTGTTCAATATCGTACAATATTGTTCAATATCGTACAATATTGTTCAATATCGTACAATATTGTTCAATATCGTACAATATTGTATAATATCTTTGTGCTACTGGGGATACGTACAAGGCATATGCATCCGAATAATTTATGGGCTAATGATGCGTACGTTTTAAATGGAACCCATATAATAGGTAATGATGCATACCTTTAGTCACTCTCAGGAAGTGACGGGTTGTGCCCAATAAATTCAATTAACGTATGGATTTTAGAAATGCTCGCTGATTACTCGGGACTCCACAGATTACTTCAAAAGCATCGCAAATGACATCTTCACTTGCTGAACTTGATGGAAATGATGATGCTAGTCAATATTGATCTGATCTTTGAGGGTGACCTGAGAAATATGGGTTGGGTTGCTACATAATACATATATTAAGGAGGATGAAAGCGCTTTTTATGAAACTGTTGATTCTGTATGTCGAAAAATATTTAAGTTTACTTCCTTCATGGTCTGAAATTTCATGAATTGTTATTTCTATCTTTTTTAAATTGGTTTTCTGTTTATAATTAATAATGGCAGCAGGGTTGATTACGAGGTTTGTCTCTTACTTTTTATACAGTTTACGAATACAATGAGTTGGTTTTTAAAAGGTTTTTAAAACTTTTTTTTTCTTTCGTGACCCCTTTCTTGAGTTGAAGAAGCTTTCAAGGTTCTGTTTCAATTAGAAAAAAATTCTCAAGATCTGAAGCTGGAAAATGAATAATTAATTAATGATACATGGAAGGAAGTTCGTAGTTATGGGTTTAGGAGCCAACTACCATTTGATGGATTTCGGATTCATTATTTTAAATTGTATCTTAGAGAATGCAGTTTGTTATGCAAAACTGAACTGTCCCCACAAATTGCACAGCAAATTACTTTTAATGCAATAATTGATTTTAAAGCATTATTGCATTTAAATTTTTTATGTAATGTATAACGAAAACAGTAGCTGCTCAAAATGTGCCCAATGGAGTTGGTTCCTAATGACATGATTGTGTCCAATTAAAAACAATTATTGGACGCAGAAATATAATATAAAAATTACTAACTATATTTCGAAAGTTATGATGGAATATCTTAGGTTCAGATATTTTCTTTACTATCTATATATTTAAAATAATTTTGTAAAAACATTCACAGAGTTCGCCAGCCTCAACCACCCGACCGATTTCGACAATCTTTATTTCATATGAAAGCCTATGACGTCTAGATACGTCATAAAGAACTACTACTACCCACCAATCTCCCAATTCGAACGAAATCGAAAAAACACTACTCCACTGTACATTCTCTAGGGGGAAAAGCCTTCAGACAGCTCACCAACCCCAACCACTCTACCGATTTCGATACTTTTTATTTCCCAATAGCTGTTACCCGCGGCTTTGTGCGCGAAGAATTTGAATTGTTAAATTTTTTAAATTCACGAGTGTAAATGTTTCGTTATATGTAGAAAGGGGAAATTAAAAGTTCTGACGGTTGATAATGCATAACTGGACGACTAACAGGAGTTTACTGTACATGTGTTTGCTGTTATAGTTAGGTAAATTGTTTATACATGCTAACACACTTTTGTATACTACGTTTTTTGCACCGATGTAGAGGTTTAGTTGACTGGACACACGCGAACATGCCACATATAGTTACCAATGGAAAAAATATGGTTTTTCCAAATGTACGCCTGCCCCTTTGAGTGTCTGACTCTGAGCCTGGCAAATGCTAATTTTAAAGGGAATTGTTACCTTTTGAACTGGAATGGTAAATCCTTCGGTATTATCGGAATGCGTGGAATTTATCACTCTCTTCTCGCTATGCCAGTCATATCAGTAGCTAGCTCGACTTTTGGACCTAATTGTGTAATTTGAAACCGTGTGCCATTGCGCAGTCTCGGTACATCGAAGTTACGTATGGAATAGTTCTGGCACACCGAATTTTAATCTCAGCTTGTCGGAAGGTATACCTGGCAATTGTATGGGGTTGAAGAACTCTACAGAATATGATTTCATTTGTTATTGCCCATTACCGTATCTACAGATAGATATTCTGTAATACATCCCTCCATTTGTGGAACTTTCATTAGTCAGTGCCAAAATTATCCATTCAACAACCAATCTCTATTCCTCTTATTAGCTTCTAGGGCAGGATAAACTTTGCTTATCAGTTCCTCTGTACTGTGAAAAATTTTGAAAAATTCCCAATTTAATACACTGTTTGAATCTCTTGCAATCGCTAAATCTATTTGGCAAAAGTATCTGGCGCCAAGTTCGAATCAGTTCTTT
Organism: Araneus ventricosus; assembly: GCA_013235015.1. NCBI lineage: Eukaryota > Metazoa > Arthropoda > Arachnida > Araneae > Araneidae > Araneus > Araneus ventricosus. The sequence continues at coordinate 924,971 of BGPR01000162.1, read as the reverse complement.
CTTTAATAAACAAAACGTTGAATTCCGTGTTCTTTGGATTTATGTAATCCTTTCTTTTTAAATCAGTTAATAAAAGCTCTTAAAGCATTAAAATTCGAAATGGAACTATTGTAATTAGCTAAATCGTTTGGTTTAGAATTTAACCGCCAGTGATTACCCAAATCGTTTGGTTACAAATTTAACCGCCAAACAAATCTTGGATGTCTATAAAAAGAATAGAATAATTTTGTCAACCTTTCCACTAAATTAGGCTCTTATTTTAAGTAAACATTGAACGATATTTTCCTTTAGTTATAATTAACTTTAGTTTTTAAATTTTAATCTAAAAACTATTGTAACTATATCATATCTATCATTAGATTTCTGTCCCCGGCGTCTATTTTTCAGTTATTAATTCACAAATTAATTATTTATTTCTTTTCTCAGCAAGATCACATGATGCTTGACTTTAAAAATAAGTTATTCCGCATGTTTGCGCTTTTCTGAAGGATCACGTGACAGTTGATTGAAAAATAAAGTAGTAATCTTCATCGCGAATCGCCGAGTCAATGGGCTTTGTTAATTATTTAATTGTTATCTGTAGTAAAAAATAATGAATTTAACGTGATGTCACCTACCCTATGTCCGTTCCTGGGTTTCAAGCTACAACTCTGCCAATTTTCACCAAATTGGTTTGGTAGTTTTGCAGTGAAAGCGTAACAAACAGACAGACACACTTTCACATTTATTATATTACTAGCTGTTACCTCGACTTCGCACGTGAAGAATTAGAATTATTATCATTTTTTAATTCACGAATGAAATTTTTCGTTACATGTTGAAAAGGGAAATTAAAAGTTTTGAGGGTTGATAATACATAATTGGACGACTAATAGGAGTGTACTGTACATGTGTCTTCTGTTATAGTTAGGTAATTTGTTTATCTATGCTAACACACTTTTGTATACTCCTTTTTTGCACAGTTGTAGAGGTTTTGTGGATTGAACACACGTGAACACGCCACATGTAGTTGCCCATGGGAAAAATGTGGCTTTTTCAAATGTACGCCTGCCCCTTTGAGTGTCTGACCCTGAGCCTGGCAAATGCTAATTTTAAAGGGAATTGTCTCCTTCAGAACTGGGATGGTAAATCCTTTGGTATTATCGGAATGCGTGGAATTAAAAGACTCTCTCCTCTCGCTATGCCAATTATAATAGTAGCTCGCACGACGTTTGGACCTAAGTGTTAATTTGTAACCGTGTGCCATTGCGCAGTCTCGGTACATCCAGGTTATGTATCAATAGTTCTGGCACACTGACGTTTAATCTAAGCTTATCGGAAGGTACCCCTGAATAAAATTTAATAAGGAAAAAATTCAAATATAAATAACTAAAATTAAATAGACTCCAAACTCAAAAAATTAAAGTCAAGCGTCGAGTTGAGTAATTTCAGTTATTTCTCCGCAATTTAATTATTTATTTCTTTTCCCAGCAAGATCACATAATCGCTGTTTGCTTTATGATCACGTGATGTTCGACTTTAAAAATAAATTCTTCCACTTGTTTATGCTTTTCTTAAGTATCATATGGCAGTTGATTTTAAAAATAAGTTATTCCACATGTTTACGCATTCCTTAAGGATCACGTAACAGTTGATTGAAAAATAAAGTAGTAATCGTCATCGCGAATCGTAACTATTTAATTGTTGTCTGTAATCAAAAATATTGAATTTATCATAAAATCACATATCCTATGTCTATTTCTGGGTTTCAAGCTGCAACTCTGCCAATTTTCATCCAAATCGGTTTGGTAGTTTGGTTGTGAAATAGTAACAAACAGACAGACACACTTTCGCATTTATTATATTAAGGACAAGGATTAAGGATGAAAGCTTATGACGTCTAGATATATCATTAAGGATCATATGCCCCCTAGAACCCTTAATTTTCGAGAGACATTGCAAAATAAACGGAATATATTAACGGAAATAACGGAGAGTTATTGCAAAATAGTTCGGAGTTCCTGTAGAAACTGTACTGATTTCGTCAATTTATTACTTCACTTCTTTCAAATAACTAACGAATCAGAATGCTCCGATTTATTCTCGTAGTTCAAAATAGTATTTTTCATTTGTATGCAGTTCTATTGCATTTCATTGAAATGTAATTTAGCTTTAATCTCAGACGATTTTGTTAAGACATCTCTATAAATATTATTATCTTTGTTTCAGTCAATATTTAATTTAAAATCAATAGCAAACGATTTAGTTTCTATTCTAAATTTATTTTTATTAGATTGGCAACAAGAAAATTAGTTGTTAAAAATCTTTTATGGAATGCAGCGTTGTTAAATGAGAGGAAAAGGAAATGGAGGTGCCATTTTTTTTCTCTTGACCGAATCGGATCGGCAATAATTTTATCCGTCTTTTGATGGCAATTTTCGTCTCTTTTTTGATTTCGGATTGAAAAGAACTTTGGAATGAATAGGGGATAATAGCTTTATTGCTGTAAATCCCATAAACCCCCAAATCAAATCAAATCATATTAAATGAGAGAATGAATTTATTTTTGGAATAAACATTTTAATTTTGAGATGATTTTTTGTTTTCATCAATAATCCCTACAGTTCCATCAAAATGGCGTGTCAAAAATATTGCAAAATACATATTGTAGGTGATGGAAACTGTTTATTTAGGGGGATATCATTCTGTATTTATGGATCTGAAGACTTTCATGCCAAAATTCGTGAGAAAGTTATACTAAACATTACAACTAGAAAAGATCTATTGAAATATTTTACCATTTTAAAGGAATCTGTTTTCTACAAAGAATAGGAAATCTACTATGGCTTTATAACCTGTTCCATTGATCTTCATGCAGTATTTAAAACTGAAAAAAGTAGTGGCTGAGAGCCTCGAAGCAGCGAGGTGGAAATGGCAGTGCTGAGCAAAGTCGGTGCTGGCCGCGAATCCACCTGGTGGGAAGAGAGAGCGGCTAGTTTTTGATTATAAATGCTGAAGAGTCTGAAAATAAAAGGTAGCGAGAAATTCCGTGACTCTTATATTTTTTACGAGACCCTCTGAAGTCGTGAACCACAGTTTAAGAATCCTTGTTTATAGCATGATATTTTTTGTATAGTTAATTAAGCAGGTAAATAGTAAAACAACACACATGATTAATTTGTTGCAAATGCTGAATAATTTATATTTAGTTGAATCATAAACATATTCCTACGAATGAAATTTTCATTGAGAGAGTACAAAGTGTGTGTTGAGTTAAGATTATCACTTGTAACAGAAAAAAACAGGTATGCTAATTGAATTTACGAGTAAAAGAACATCACATTTATCTGAGACAAATATAAGTAAGAATCATTACCAGAACATAATTTTACGAAATTTCTGACATGCAGAGCTTCAGTTTGCTTTCCGGAAAAATAATAATCATGATGTTCATTTATATTAATTTACAACACGAGCGTATGTTACGAAAGCTAGTTTAAATAACGAAATTTCTTTCGAAAAGACTTCTTGTGCGACTTTTATATTTGCAGTACTTGAGGAAAAAATAAAAAATTTGATGTCGTGTTGCATATTAAAATGATAAATCAATCCTTTAATGTTTACATTCACCATCTGATAGCAAGAAAAGCTAGTTCTTTTAAGCCGACAGAGGAATTTCCGAATTTGTTCCACGCCTTATCGTAGCCATTCTTGCCCATCCATTCAGTGTCAGACAATTGAATGCATGGGTATTTTTTGTGGACAGCGAAAAAGCAAAATCTCTCTTGATTCAGTTTGCGTAGCAATCCATTGATCCGCTTTCCTAAATGATATCAAATTAAAGTTGATTGAGGTCATTTTTGCGGGCCTTTTCTTTTGTCTGACACGGAAAAAATTTGAGTGATGATATTTATAAGAATGCCACGAATCAGGGAAAAGTCAATTCTTTCGTGAAGTGTAAAGCTCTTTGGTATTCACGGGAAAGTGCAGCCAGTCAAGTGAAGGCATCATTTTGAAGGCTCCAGCGGAGGGAAGAGTCATAAATTATGAATTGCAAGTAGACGGTTACTCGACATCCTTTCATTCTGCGAAAGAAGAAAAGTTGGACTGACGTCAAGTTGGAAATCAAATTTCTGATCCCGTAGATTAAAGTTAAATTAATTCTGCGACGTTCTTTCTTGACACTTTAAAACGAGGAAAACATTTTCGTATTTTGGTGAGCGGGAAAAAAGTGTATAAATTATATTGGGATTTTGGCTCTTGTTTTCTTGACCGAACTTTAAGCTGAGAATTTGTTTCCTTTCTTATAGAGGACAGAAAAGGCACCAGAAAGTAAGGAGAAGTTCTATTCTGATATAAAACCATTAATCTTTTCCGTAATTTTCTGTTCTATAATTTTGCAGAGTTCTCATTTAATTTGGACATAAGCCGTTTTTAATTTGTGTATCAATGCTAAAGTAATTTGCGTAGTTTCGTAAATAAAAACTTTGGTCGAACATTCAATGAACGATTCTCTTTGAAAGCTTTCGTATCTCATGTTATTATCAAGCATTTGCAGTGGCTCACTAACCCTTGTTTAAAGTAAACCAGAAAAGGGAAAAGAAAGTTTTTTAAAGCATAATCTCTGTTAAATTATACTTTAAAATCAGTTATTGTTAACAATAAATATGTTTTGAGTCATTCCTTAAGTATGCGTACTTCATACACCGCTTCTGCTTACGAAATTTCCTTAGTAGTTTCCTTAATAGTTTATGTCTTGAGGAAAGTGAATGTTTTGAAGTTTAAAGATATGAATGAATCATTGCTAGCAGTAACCAAGTGAGGATCATTCAGAAAAAAAGAGATATCATTTTTTCATTAAATTTAATGAACAACCAAATATTTTTTTCTTAGTATGAATTATTTGGTTTGATGTTACTTCTAACACATCTAGTATGTAGTACAAAGCAATTGAAAATTCGTTGAATTTAATATGAACATTTTGTTTAATAAAATTTTTTTGGCATTTCTCAACTCGGTATTCTGAAGTACTTTAGAAGAAAAAGTATAAGGCCAATAAAACTAAAATTTCTTCAAATAGTTGGCTTGAATATTGTGCAAATGTTTCATGAAGTGGAAAATAATCGCTCACAGGCAAACATTATTTGACAACTTTATTCTTTTACAAATTTTTATATTTTGGACCAAGATTCTTTCAAAAATCTGTTTTCACATGATTTCCAAAAAGAAATTGATTTTAATAAACAAAATATAAAGATATAATTTAAGCGTAGAAAATTACTTATTTAAGTTCAATTTCTTTTTCAAATAAAAACAATGTATGGATGTATTATAGGCATTTAATATAATGATTTTGTCATATTTGGTCGAAGGAACCCAGAATCCCAGATTATCGTTATTTTAACTCTATTTCTCCAGTCTCTTCAATCTCCTTAATGAAGATCTCTGGTGGGGACGAGTAATGACAACAACACTCTCTGGAGCGAAAATTAGAAATTAGTCGGATTTTATGAAAAAATGAAGATATAATATTTCCATCCTCTCAATCTAAAACTTCACAGCAACTTCTTCATGACCATGAACTAGAAATACATTGAATTTTCTTTTTTGGTTTCTTTTAAATTTTTAGGATTTTCCGTTGCTTTTTTTTGTTTTTCTCTTTCAATTTGTTCATTTTAGGCATGACAATATTCCAAATTATTTTCTGTTGACATTATCTGTTTTCGAAATTACGTTATTTAAATCCTAAGTTTTTTTTGGCTTTCAATAAAGCTCCACGCATACCCATCCAACAAACAGGAAGTCGTCCTGGCTCTGTGTTCGGGGGTATGCGTGGTGATAAAGTCTCTTCAATCAGGAACTTTCCATATATATTATTTAAAAATGCACTTCAGATTCAGTCATGACCTTTATAAATGGAAAGTGAAAAGCATAGGTATTAATTTTACCAAGACAAAAAGTGGAAAGAAATCGTGCTCTCGCTCGTAGTTCGTGGGATATGATTTGATGGAATGCATTATTGGATCTAATATGCTGAATCAACTAATTCTCCATATCAGTGCAGAAAGAGTTGTTTCACCAGCGCACTTTCAGTATAGCCAACTGAAATCGAAGTAGACTTAATTTGAAATTTGAATAGATTCGCGTGCAAACGATTTACTAGATGCACATTTTTATTACCTAGTCATTACAGATCTTCATAAATGAAGATACTTATTGTAGCAGCTCCAGCAAGGCAGATTCAACCTTCTATACTAAATTCATCTTTAAACAATTATGTACCAGTTAACTTACTTATCATGTGAAGAAAATGATTTTAGAAATAAATATTAATCAATATAACTGATTGATGTTCTCTTTTATTTGAATACTAACTGATATATCCGGCGTTCCATGGGATGAAAATATTTTCATGCTTAATCTTCGCCTGATAATATATCAAAAATTAGATAACATTATAATCCTTTGAGTGTTAAATTTTACTTCTTTGTTATGCATCACATTCAGTCAGAAACTATATAACTCCACTTACCACACACAGAAGAGTTTCAGATATAAATATGTTCAGAAATTACCAAAAACAAATATTGGCTCATGTTTTCTTTAACATGTATTGACCATATTTAAGTTATTTGGGTAAAAAATGAAAGTGGTATGGGGCTATCTAACGCTTATCTCACTGATTGACTATTGACTATTTGATTAATACTCATGAAAACTTCACTATAACCTTTCTTATACTCCAGTATTTGTGAGCAAAGTTTGAATTACTTATAGCATAACAAAGATTGCAGTTATTACATATCAAATGTTGACGTTACGTGGTAAAAACATCAGATGCGCAAGAATATAAAAATGTATTTTATATTACAACTCGACGAAATGTCAACGCGCATAAATAAACGCATTTTTAAAAACATATATAGGGGAAAGTGGAGTAAAATTGGGTAACTAAGACTCAAAGGCCTCTTGGAGCTAAACTATTCGAAATAAAGCTTGCCAAATTCTATTAAAATATTCGTTCTTTAACGGAGTACAATATATCTTTCCAGAAAAGTCATAGTTTCAGAATTGTTTTATCAATGATTTTTTTAAAGAAAAAGGGAAACCACCGGGTTTTACCCCACTATTGGGGAACACATGTTAACATTATGTTAAATTAGGAAAACTCAATTTTCAGTGGAAAAATATCAGGCATTTTTATTTTATATGATAAATTAAGAATATTAGATTCAAAATTCACGTGTAAACTAATTATCTTCTTCCTCAACGACACTGCAGTTTCGTGGCTCCAGCTAAGACAGTTTCTAGATTGGATCCACCCTTCTCATTTTTTAAAGTTAGAAAATACATCATTGCAATATAAAGAATCAACGTCTGATGTGTTTTGATCGTCTCCATCGGAAGAATCATCAATACTGTCTAGCCTGGTCTTGCGCCACTTGGCGTATCCGGTTTTATCTCGAGTGGAGAGGTTATAGAAACGAAATAGAACTTCGCAACTATTGGACTAAATCCTTATTGTTTTATAGGTTACAAATCCTTAATAGACATATAACAAGGACTAAATATAGTTTTTATAACTGTAATTATCATCAAGAAAGGATAGTTTAAAAACAAACGAACGTTAGAGAGCTGACGTCTTAAAACAAATAAACATACACAGACGCAGTGAATTCACAGCAACAACACGGCCACTATGGCTGTCCTTCTTCTTGATTAATGGAATGTAATTCAAAATCTGTCCGCTGAAAAGGAGATCTAGCGCCAGAATCAAGGTACCCGGTTCCATGTAGAGTAGTAAAGTGGAATTTCCGTGCCGAGGGCCGATTTCCGGTGCAATGCTGCCACAGCAAATATCAGCACGGTAGTTCTGTGTACCCAAAAGACAAAACAGAAAACAGGCCCATAATACATAAAATCCTCTTATCATTTGGAACTTTATTTTTAATTAAAACAAGAGTATCAGCTGCATCAAACTCTTTTTTAAAACCGCCCAAAGCTAATTTGCTCCGTAAGTTATTAATCTTTAAGGAATAATACAAAATTCAATTAAACATTGTGAGTGTCAACTCTTAAATAAATAAATAAATTGATTTAAAAATATCTGTAATATTTTCATGAAATAGGAATGTCAACACTAAATATAAAATAATCTTTTCTTTATATGGAAACATTTTAATGGATAGAAATTAAATATTTTATTAATGGTCACGTAACCATCCCTTAAACCCTCTTATGCATAATAGTATTTTTGAATAAAATCTGAAGAAAATCTATTCAGAGGTTTGGACTTATATAGCGTACAAACTAAAAATGAATTTTCATTTTTATTTATGTATATTAGGATTCTAGAATCACTTAACATTGGCTTCCTTTCCATAAGATTCATAGTGCAGTGAAATGACATCTACAGAAAATGTTCGCAAATCTGCAGGAGGTTCTATTTTATGAACATCATTGTCAATAGCATGTAGATTTAATCTACGTAACTTCCTTCTCTCGTCAAATATTTTATTAGCAGTAGATCTGCTGCAATTTTCTGCAGAAATTTTTTATTATCTTCATTCGTTTATTATGATGATCAGATGGCATTTTCCTTCTATCTTTTCCTCATTATTAATTTCCAGCTCATAACTTTCTTTGGCAGTCTCTAGCTGCTTCCCAAGAAGCCCTTTCGCATCCTTTTTGAGTTTTACTACGTTATTCATTTCTTACCACAGTTTTTCTCCGTGGGTGCAGAAGTCACACATCTCTGCTTCCTTTTGCTTTTAACTGGTTCAGTAAATTGAGCAATGCTTCATTTCTTTTTCCCAGACTGCATTTTTGTACACTTATAGTTTAACTCTGCTTCTCATTTTCCTCTTGGATTTCAGATTATTTCTGATTATTCTTTTCCCAACTAAAGGGGAGAAATTTTTCCATTTGAGCTTGAGAATTCTTTTACGACAATCCTTCCATTTATCTTTTTCTTTGGCAAGAGTAGCGGTTTCGGTCTGTAATTTTTCTATTTCCTAAACTAAATTAGAAACAGTCTTTTTCTTCACCTTTTGTTTGGTCAACTTCTCTCTTTCTCTTTTGGTAACGCTTTTCTCACTTATCTCCCAAGATAGTTTTCCATCTTCTTGTTGAATTAAATTTAATTTCTCTTCAAGAGATGCTTTTCTGTTGTCTTTATTCAAAGCTTCATAATTTGAAGAACAAATAAAAATGGGAAGGAAAATAAAATTTAATCTCTTCTCTCTTCAAAACACGGCAAATATTAAACTTCACTTTGCTGTGCATCATCAATTTTAATTTCTATTTTCATTAAAGAAGTTATTTCTTTGTTTAATTTTGTCTATTATTCGAAGCAGAAAGGTTGCAATCTTTTCTGGCGGACAAAATCTCTTTCTTATGGACAGAGGCTGCATAAAAATACACCGAAGTTCTGCATTATGACGAAAGCTTGCTCTCTTAAATTTTGTATTGATAATTAGTCTCAAGATTTTCTGAATGCTCACTTATTCATGGCATTAAAATTTCTAAGTGCAAAGTAAGCAACATTATTAATCGGAAAGGGAAAAGCCGTCAATAGTTACTTCTGCATAGAAGAAGACTCCAAACGAATACCCGAAGAAGGTACGTACTGTTTAAAATATTTCTAAAGAGAAATAGCTGGTAATAAAAGAAAATCCGCCGACGCAGAAATCAATTGCAAAGTCTTTAAATAGATCTGTACCCAATAAACCAAGTATAAATAAGTGTAATAAACCAAGATTTACAACTTAGCAAAGCTAAAAAACATAATGCTCACCAGCTTTTGCTGAGGCATGTGGCTCAACGCAGAACGGATTGTAGAATCCTGTATGAAATATATTTAACAGGAGATGAATGGAAATGCATTGTGACCCTTGATGAAGCATGGGTTTACCTAAATGACTGCAACAAAAATAGGTCTATTTACTATAGAAAACGAAGAGAAAAAATGTACAAACCTGGTTCCGTCAATGCAAATAAAGTTTCAGTAAGTGGTTTATGATTGTCGCAATGTTCTCCTACAATGGGAAATTAAAAATAAGAAGAGTGAAAAAAAGTGTTAAAATCAACTCAACTTATTATCAAGAGAAAGTTTTACGTCCAATATTTACAGAAGAAATTCCTTTTCTTTATCCCAATGACTTTCAAAGAGAGAAACTTCATCAAGACAAAGATGCAAGTCATACTTCGAAAAGTTCCACTGCATTCCTTGAAAAAATGAAGACTGATACAGGTATTGCACATATACCTTTTCGATATATTCCTAAGAAGTCCTCTGACATTTCACCTATGGACTATTACGCCTTTGGTCTGGTCAAAATAGTTTTTTCTAAGCGCAAACCTACCACGATTGATGGACTCTGGAAAGTAGTGGAAGAGGAATGGAAATCAGTACCTCTAGAAATTTTACGAAAAGCCCTTCTATCACGTAAATCCCGATGCAGACTTCTAGTCCAGAAAAAAGGCTATCAAATCGAACATTTAAAAATAGTCTTTACATTTTGGACATTGCTTAAAAGTCCCTGAAATCGTTCTAAAAATGTGTAAACATCCTCTATATAAATTCCCTTGGATACATACAAAACTTATACATTTACTTGGAGATATAATCTTTCTCCGTATAACTTTAAACTACGACAGATTATTATTTATTTAAAAAATGAAAATATTGCTGCAAATCTATCAAAAGAGATATTGTGGCTATTCATAGATATTTTTTGTATTCTTTCCAAAAAACAGTCTATAATTCATTCTAATTTTAACTTTTTTATTTGCTGCAACGCAAAATCTGATTGAATTTCTTTTTTTTTTCTTTTCATCAGCATCATCGTTATTACGTTTTTAAAATTTCATGAGGAGTCTTTAAAGCAAATTTCCATGTTTGTCTTCTTCTCCAGTAAATACAGGTGTAATCTTGAATAATATTTCTTATTTTTTGTAAAACTTTAATTCATGAATTTTTTAATACTTTGTTAAAGTTTCACGATTTCATTATAGATTAATTTACAAATATTGAGTAAAAATATTTTATGTCACGTAATTATACAACAAATGTATGTGGATGTTGAAGATATAATATATAATCGATTTATTACAGTAATAAAATAATAGTCTTCTTAAAATAAGATATGGGCGGTTTGATTAAAAACACTTCATAAGCAATATCTATAATTGTATAAAAATGTAAAACATCAAATCACACCAATTTATGGTAGTTATATAATGCAGTAATTTATAAAAGTATGGCATGCATTTCCGCGCAGGATATTATCGAAGCATATTCTCGATAATATCTATCCATAAGAATCTTACTGTTATCCCTTATATTATGCTATACAAGTATTTGATGCAATGAATATTCAACAACCTCTAATAATAAAGAAATACCTGAAGATTTAATTCCATTTACAACGTACATTAGGATTATATTTATTCTATGATTCTTTAATCGAAGTTTCTGAATTCATGAGAATTTTGTTGTAGAAAAATAAATTATTCGTAAATGATCTTGAAAACTACAGTAAATGAGCTTCAGAATTTACAGAGACAGTTTCTGAATGCTGATAATTTCTGATGCTCAGAATGAAGATAACTGAAGACGTATAACTAAAAAACATGCTTCGCAACATATTGACTACCAGTTTGGAAGTACAGTAGAACCTCGATTATCCGAAACTCTTTCAACCGGAACCTCGTTTAACCGACGTCGGTTTCCTTAAGTGTTTTTTCGGTAAATAAACAATATCACTTCAAGGTCACCTTCGGCGGCAGTTATTCCTACTGCAGGCAGTGCCGACATGCCGATATCTTATCTCTTTCTTCCCCCATGCCCCCTCCTGTCAGAAATTCCATTCTATTTTCCCCCTTTGCTGGAAATTCCACTCGTCTCCAAGACCATCTGCCTTTCTATTGGCTACTTTCTATCCGACTCGGAAGCATTGGCTTTTCCGAAAAGCAGAACATTCATTTATGCCATGGCCCATAAACGAAAACGCGTTTTGTTAACAGTGGAACAGAAGTTCCAAATTGTGATCAGAATTGAAGCAGGTGAGACTTTAACCAAATCGTCAAAAGACTTTGGTGTTGGAGTATCAACAGTCGGGGATATGAGGCGTGATTCTGAAAAAATCAAAAAGTTGTTTTATGCAGCGTCCAATGGCAAATCAGCTAAATTGAGGAAAACTATGAAATGCGCGAATGATGAAGAACTGGACAACGTTCTTTACAAATGGTTTATTTAGAAAAGGAGTGAAGGAGTGCCAATATCCGGGATAATGATCCAACAAAAAGCTTTGAATTTCAATTCTAAACCCGGAGGAAGCAAAGAATTCCAAGCTAGCATGGTTGGCTAGGAAAGTTCAAGAATCGCCACGGAATTCGCCAGCTGAGCATCGTAGGAGAAAAACTGTCGTCTGATATTGAAGCAGGAAACAACTTTATTGCCTAATTGCAGGACTTGATTGTGAAGGAAAAATTGACTGCAGACCAAATATACAACTGCGATAAAACTGGGATATATTGGAGAGCACTTCCAACGAAAACCTTGGCTGCAGAAAATGAAGCTGTTGCTCCAGGCCCGAAAAAGATGAAGGATCGTGTGACGATTCTGGGATGTACCAATGCTTCTGGTTCACATCGTGTAAAACTGACTTTGGTGGGAAAGAGTAAAAAGCCACGTTGTTTTAAGAACATCATTAAGACTTCTCTTCATGTTCACTACATGCATCAGGAAAGCGCTTGGATGAATTCTATTTTATTTTCGGAATGGTTTCATGATTGCTTCGTACCAGAAGTGAAGAAAAACCTAACGAAACTAAAACTCAAAAAAGAGATTTTATTGATGGATAATGCTCCTGACCACCCAGATGTTGAAACAACCAAATCCGAAAACATCGCTTGCATATTCATGCCCCCGAACACAACAGCCATTTTGCAGCCGATGGACCAGGGCGTGATCGAATCCATGAAACGGCGTTATAGAAAGCAGCTCCTAAGCAAATTTCTTTTTGAAGGGGATGACGATGATGAAGAGGCTGCATGTTCCATTGTTGAATTTTGGAAATCATTAACGCTAAAAGACTGTGTCTACATGATTAACGAAGCTTGTGAGTTTGTGCCAGATCATACCTTAAAACGGTCCTGGCGAAATCTGGCGCCCTATCTCGAAAATGTAGACCAATCAAATGACAGTGGCTCTGTCACCGTGACTGAATTAAAAGAACCTTCGAAAAAAATTCCAGGCTATGGAAATTGCGAAGAGGATGACGTTAGTTCGTGGTTAGATTGTGATGCTGTTGATGCAGAATTTCAACTGATGAGAGATGACGAAATCATCGTCCAAGTACGAAAACCCAATAACGATGACGATAACAGCGAAAGTGATGAATATGAGGTGATCGTAACTTCTAAAATAAGCAACTCCGATGTTTTTGGATGTTTTGCTAAATGACTGATGTAGTTGGAGCAACAGACTGACTCTGATTCTAGAGAACTTAATGCTACTAAAGCAACTTCGGAACAGAGCGGCTAACGACGTCAGTCATGCTTACGGCAGAGCAAACTTCCGTTCAAGCCAATGTGAAGTATGAAGTTATGTATCGTATGTCATATAAACATTTACATTGCATTTTTTAACATGTGTGACATCTGTTGAACAAATTTATTGTTTATAATTATAGTAATATAATTAAAAACATCACATTTAGTTATTTTGTACATGTTTAAAATCCAGTGATAAAATTTTTGAGGTCCCCTGATGGCCATTTTTAAGTGCTCTCTTTTATCCGGAATTTTCGATTTACCGACGGAGGTCCGGTCCCGACCACTTCGGCTAAGCGAGGTTCTACTGTATGTATGAAACAAGAGTATCACCTTAATTTTAGGGTTTCATTTCATAGTAAAGAACATTTTCAATGAAGCAAATGAACGATAGAAGGCGAATAGATCTAATTTATCCTTATATAATTTAATAATTTTGAACCCATATTTAAAGGAAATGTTTGCAAGAATAGGATATTTTATTTGTTGATTTAAGGTTTATTCTTCTCAATCCTAAAATTAAAGCAAAAATCCGAATTCTTGAAACTGATCATGGTTTACATTTTAACCGTCAATATTACAAGTAAAATGAAAATACTTAATATTGATTTTAAAAAATAAAACGAATAAGTATTGTTCTTAGAAAACGCAATTTTAGTAGCTTAAAAGTTCAGCTATTTTAAAAGCAACCAAATAGAAAATCAGCTAATATAACTAGTCTCAGAATTATTAAGCATTCGAAAACGAAAATAAATATCCTAAGCGCGAATTATAAGAGAACGGGGAATACTAAAAGAATGTGAAACAGTTGAAAGAAGTTTCGGGACTTTCTAATTTATGTCAACATTTACGTGTTCACTACATATATTGAGCTATCAAACTTTCGAACATAATTATTACCGTAAGCCAGAATGACTTTAGAAGAGGCGGGCTGCTTTTAATACTGATCTTTTCAATCTTAAAAGTTTTTAGCAAGCTTAATACGTTCTCTATGGTAATAATTCAGGACTCGTTAGGTTAGGTTATGATGGTATGCATGCATATTGACTTCATTTATCCTGTACCTGTTCACTCTTTTGCTTACTGTCTTCGATTATTTTCCATGCGACACATGGTTAATTAGTTAATGCTGCGAAACTGTGGCCAGGCTAAGATCTGAATTACAATTTGCGAAAGAAAGGAGTTGTTAGATTGTCTACTTTATGGCAGTGGCGTATGGAAGGGGCTAGTGGCGCATGGACGCCTCGGGCACCAGTTTTACAGGGCGCCATGAGAACAAAAGATTATTGTTCTCATGCCACTTTTTGAAGTTAAATATGACGAGGGAGGTGAAAAAAAATTATAGCATGCCACTTTCGCCATCGACTTTCGTTGAGCCACCGAATGGGGGTGAGAGAATTATGTTATACCCCGAGATCCACTTACCCTCGCTATACAACTGTTTTATGGTGAATATTTCTTTTTAAAAGGTTTTATTTACTTGTCTGAATTATAACTCATCCCAAACGTATTCAAGTAACCATGATTCTAAGGAAGACACTGGTATGCATTTCTTTTTTGTTTAGTTTTGTGGATAATGATCTACAAGTTGCTGACATCTAAATAGGAGACTATGTAGGGGAAGTCAGGGCAAGATGGCCATGCTAACATTTAACCATTTTTAATAAATTCAATCTTTGAGGTTTTTTTCTTTGCATATATTATTAGATTGGCCTTTTGTTGTGTTGCATTTAAATTGAGAATTTTTTATTTTAATATTATCGAAGTTATTTTGCCATTTAAAATAAGCAATGCAAAAGTGCCAACTTGCCCCGATACTGGGGGAAGATGAAAATTATGACAAAAGTTCAATAAATTTTTATTTTTAGAGAATTTAGGGTAGAACACTAATTAATTAAAGGTTTTTAAGTATTTTTTCCTTGATTAGTATGTAATGAAAGGGTTGTTTTAATTACAATTTGAAATTATAGAAAATAAATATAACTCAAAAACAATATCTTTCATTCACAAAAATTAGACACCAATTTTCCTTATTCAGAATCTGAGTATGCCTCGGGCTACCATGTGTGGCATTTGCAACACTATTTAATCTTCTGAGGGAGGGTCAACATAGATCTTATAACACGCAGCGCACTGTATTATACTTTCTTTGGAAGTTTGAACTGACGTCATGAGTTTAAGAAGTTTGGGCTTTTTAAAGGAATCAAACTTCAGTTTCTTTGTACTAACTCCTTTCATGCACCCTAAACTCTTTATCTTTTCTGCTTTAAACGTTCTTCTTCCACTTTCTGTGTGTCTTTCTGAATCGACATCTCTTTTATAGGTAAGCTTAATAAAATATTTTCTGTAGGTCTCAGACCTTGCAACATGTGATGGAACAGATAATGGATGACGTAACTCAAGAAAATCATACAAAATAACTAAAAAATTTATATATTCTTCAAAAAGAAAACCGTAAAAAGCACTTGGGGCAAGATGACGAGGTCGTCAACTTTCCCTTATCGGCAATGTTAAAAGTCTTTGTTTTTTGGTGCGATTTACAAGAATTAGATAAAGATAAATAGTGATTTTGAAAAGCGTATTGTGAAACGTAGTCATGCAGAGCAAAGAATAAACAAATATCTTAGGTGTTAGTCCACTAGATATTACGTTGAGGGCCTTGAAAATTACTACACGTCATTCAAAACACGAACATCATATAACCAACAACGAAATGGCGTCAGTGACTTGCGATATTTTAGTGTGAAGCAGTGTAGAGGGCTGAAGTTATCAGTAAGGTGGCTCTACCTAGTAGTATGAACTTAGCGTAAGCCATTAGCCATCTTTCTCTGACATCCCTTATTTCACATTTAAGTGGTCTATTCAATAAATACGCAAACTAAGGCACTGAGGATGAGGCTGGAGATGATCTTTGCGTATGTGCACTGGCTGCTGTGTTTGCTGGGGTCCCAGAAGAGTGGCAGTAATCATCAGAACGTCGAACAAGGCGGAATTTTTTTGTGGCCCCTTGTTTTTGCTCCTGTCGACGATGCAAATTGCTGAACAAAGATTTAACGTAAAACTTTTGGTGAAATTTGAGAAAAACGTTCAGAAAATTTATGAAATTTTGAGGGTTCTTTATGAGAATAGCGCATTGAAGAAAACACATCTTTTCAAGTACATCGAGCATTTCAGTGACGGCCATCAAGACTACAAGGAAAGGACGACCGTCTACCACATGTATTGATGCAAACATCGAACACCTTTTATTTAGGCTGAGAATTTTTCGTAGCATCGGATGTCCACTTGATTCTTTCACTTCGAAAACGTGATTCTGTCACCATGTTACGAGCTATTTCCATATTCTGTGGCGTAAAGGTCGAAGTCCGTTAAATTTTTCTCAACAGGCCATCAAATTTAGATCTAAATTTACTTTCTTCCCCATCCTTAATGTATGACAACTTATAACAAATATTTATTAAAAAAATTATTTATTTAGGTCACGATGATTTTGGATTGTAGCCATTCGATCATGACTGCATCTTATCTGTTCTTAAAAAGAGAACAAACCCAGAACGTATCTCAATCCAGATTTTGGTTGTCAGAAGCTATGACTAATGGAAATGTTTCTTAATCAAACGGACAGATTTTTTATCTTCTTGAAATACTTATAACTGAATGGAGAGAGGGAATTAACATTCTACTTCATAGCTACGTGGTATACATCACAGCGCACATAACTTGACATCTAATTGTTTTCTGTTTTTCAGGTTTCGTTGTTAATGTCACGAGTTTTAACCTCATGCAAGATGTGCAACGGATTCCAAATTTAAACTGGAGTGGTGAACTTTACGCGTATCACGAGAGTATGAATTGCTTTTTTTTATCACAAAATTTAGAAACTGACTGCCATTGGAGTAAAAGCATTTTTTCTTTGTCTCTCGTTCATAAGTTGTTTAAAATACATACATATCTTCAAAAAATAATCGAAATATAAAGTTTCAACAAAAATATTGGTATCATCGGAATTCTCGATCAGCATCTATTCTGTTTTAGAAATAAATAAGGAAATTACTATGTTCCAAATCAAGAACCAACAACAACTAAGCATAGTAACAAGTAACACATTTCCTGTTAAAGGGTGTCACTTCAGGTAGTTCAATTTCCCCCCTTAAATTCTACCCCAAAATGATTTCCGGAAAACAACCCCGGAAAAAAATAAAAATAAAAATAAAATTGCAAATGAATCCAGGAGAAAAAAAAATGGGATCCTCGTCTGAAAAAGACAGCACAAAAACGTCTTTTTTTAAAGCGGCGGAATGCGGATCCTTCACTAATCCGGGGCAGTAAACGGGCATTTGTTTGGTTGCATGCAAAATTTCGCTCTTCCCAAGCGAAAGAAAAGTTTTATTTCCATCCCAACAAGCAGCCAATTGCTTCTACGTGAATTTTCTTTCGCTCTTTTTTCCCCTCTCCTCGTGAAATTTTAATTGTGCTTTCTCACTCAAGTGCCTTCGAATGGAAACTTCATTAATTACTTCCACCGCACAGCTGACGCATTATTAACGCAGTAACAACGACAGCTTGAGGGTGCGTTTCTTTTTCCCCCTCGAATCTTTTTTCATTTGTTTCGCACGGAAATCTATAGGCAATGCCTGGAGGGCTTCTTTCTTCTGACCATCCGCTTTGTTTGGGGAGGTGCTCTTTGAAATTGGATGCGGCAGCTCTGGTCGCACGTCAGGGTCACAATGGGACTGCTCGCACACATTGCGACCATCTCATCAAGTGAGTTGCTTTTTGTCTCGGAAAGGTTAAATAGGGGCTCATCATCGACGGCCATTTCTGTTATTTGCTACTTATTAGCATTTCATGTTTGTCGAAAGGGCTAATAAATAGTTTTTAACAATATACAGGAATGACGATGAATTTTTTAACACCGCATGGGCGTATTCGAAAGGACTAATAAATCATTTTTAATCAATGTATAGCCTTTATATTTCAGTTTTAAAACTTTTTCAAAGGTTTGATTCGATATGATTTGTTTATTATATCCTGCTTTGAAGTTACTCGTGTCCTATTTGGTAGTGCCATAGTGATCGGGGATGGCAAGGGGGTATAGATGTCCCGGGAACTAGACTTAAGTGGGCGTCACAAAGACAAAACATTTGTGTCTTTATGGCACTTTTCTTTATCATAAATTGAGCTGAAATAATACCATGTCAGGGGCACCATTTACTTTGGCAATCACTGCTGATTATGTCCCGGAAGGCACTTACCCTCGCTACGACACTACTATTAGGAAAGAACGTAAATAGATGAGGAAGTCACCTGAGCCAGTAGCCCACTTTCCAAATTTTAACATCTCATTCATGCTTCTTTGTCTCACTCATGCGTTACATAAATTCAAAAATAATCAGATCCAAATAATTCTTAAAGACGTGTAGCTTACCGGGTTCTTGGCGATTTTATAACAGAAACGGTTCCATTTTAGAAATGTATGAATGAATTGTTATGTTCTAAATTACTGTGGTAGTGTTGTGTGGACTTTACCCGCAACATTTATTTCAAGGCCACAATGGGACTGCTCACAGACACACACATTGCGATAGGTTATTTATTTATTTGTAATTAGGCTAAATAGTAGATAGTGTGGCGAATTTTCAGCTATTCCGACAATCAGCTTTAAATGCTAATTGAAAAGATTAATATCTTTTCACAATATATAGGAGTGAACATCCCGGTCAAAATGGCTAATATAATATGGTTTTTTTTAAAAGTAAAGACTCGTTTTATAGCATGGTATCATTTAAACCGTTTTCTCGCCAAGATGAGCATCAACTATTCCATAAGATTTGGAGATTTACGCTATTATAGCGTTATACAAGGTGCCCACTGAAGTCCTGATCCCCTCTCCTCCTTTTGACTTCAGAACAGCTAGAAGGAAGTAGGAGTTTTAGGCTTAGTAAAGTGGTTATGCACTCAGCAAGACAGTAGTTAGTGTCCCTATCTCTAAAATGGTATGAGATACAGGGAAAACGTCAATTACCGAGTTCTAGAGCATTAATGATTTAGTGCAAAAAGATACATTGCGCACATTTATGCATTGAATAGAACCCATAAAATTAGCATTTGTTTAGTCTCGATTTCCGAAACTGTAATGTCACGAGTAGACTTTGTATCTCTCAAAAAGCAGAATTTAGAAAACCTTGAAAGAACTAAGTGCATATCCGTATCTGCCACCGGCTGGCAGGAGAAGTGGCGAGAGAAGTTTCGCGTGTTGCAGCTTTATCACGAATCATTTAGAGGTACAGCCAATGTTTCTTGTGGACATAATATGGATGGACAAGGCATTCTTTTCTGGTAATGACATGTACAACAGACAGAGCAACCGTTACTAGTCTTTGGAAAATCACTTCCGCCAACATTGCAGGACCTTCGTCGACGTATCACCGATGCTTGTGTCAGCATGTCACCTGCCCTATCGTACTGGGGGATGAGGGAATTTCAGTCCAAAAATGTCACTCCTATCCTTCCAGATGTGCACTGTAGTAGCAAGAATAATAAATGAGCCTAATGAGAGATAAGTGCTCCATTCTTCCGCGTTTCGAGATGTTAAAATTTCGGAAATTTAGACCAAACAAATGCGTATTTTATGTGCTCTACTCTTCACACTAATGTGCATAAGGTGACTTTTCTTAATAAATTGCTTTATACTCTAACTTTGGAAGTTGTTTGTTTTCGTCTCTTGCCGTTTTCGATAAAAAAGCTAACTTTGAATTTTGCCTCTAGATGATTCTTAATTTGTGTTATCGTGCTGCACATAGCTACCTTATTATACCTATACAGCACTTTTATGACTATAGCTATCGCAGTTCTGAAGTTAAATGGGGGGGGGACCCAGGACTAGTAGGCACACTATATATAAAAGTAATCCGCATGTTTGCCACATTACCTGGATTTATTTGCGAGTGTTGAATCTTTATAAAAATATATATATAAAAGAGGCAAAACGTAATAGAAAAACAATAAAATAAAATAACAAACATTCATATCAAATTCGAAAGCATATGAAAAAACGAATTGAAAGTATATCCGAGTAAAGACAAAAATGCGAATAGTAACAGGTGGAAAAATATATATAAATATATCACATACACAATGAATGCGCTAAAAGCTGAAATTCCAAAAGCGTTGTGGTAGATAGAGTATAAATCGTAAAATGAAAGAGTATAAAATACTATACTCTTTCATTTTACGATTTATACTCTCTCTCTCTATATATATATTAATATAAATCTAAATATAACTTATTATATATGATCATACAGAAACAAAGTAAGCAAAACATATCAAGAAGCAAATCCTATACTAAAAAGTCATAATTTGAACAATAAAACCAAAATTAAAACAAAATCTAAAGAATTGAAAATACTATAGATACCATGAACAAAAAATTAAGTTTAAACATTTATAAGTCAACATGTAAAAAAAACACTCTGTTGTTATTAAAAGTATTGAAAAAGGCAATCCAAGTATATGGAGTTTTCAACAATTAATATAGCAGCTTGGCTGTGGACAAGCTATAGCTTATATATATATATATATATATATATATATATTAAAATAGTCCACGATTTTATATAGGAAATTTAGAAATCGCTGTAGGATGGAGAGTTTACACTTAAAGAAATTTTTTTAAGGGTTTGATTTCATTTTATATGTTTAATTAAAGTCTCGTTTTGAAGACATTAGAAATAATACTAATAGAAACTCCAGCCATAGGACAAAGTGACATTTGCGCCGGCAGCTCACACTTCAAACTTGAAAACAGGATCAAAGAAAGGATTTTTTTAAAGGTTGGTTAATACTTTTAAAAATGCCATTTTCAGACACGAAAATCGGATTTAATGCCAACTCAAGATTGATTTAATCATGGGTGAAAATTATCTTTTGATTTTTCTTGCTGTGAAATTTCTTTTTGACTTTTTTAGTCACTGTGAGGAAATATTTCTGCTTAATGCTTTAAGTATTTTACTTCATTATTTGATAAATATTTCGTAATAATTTCAATTTTTACTTAAGATTAACAATTTATATTGTTTTGTAAAAGTTACACTGAATATTTATAAATATTTCGAAGAAAATATAAGTGTGATATTAAGTCAAGATGGATAATTCCCACTGAATGGAATAAATGTGTTTCTAGAACGGAATCCACTACAAATTTACAGCTAATTCTATAGGGAGTTTTAATAAAAATATTTGGTTTTGTATCTAAGTTGAAAGGAAACCGCATTTTTATAAAACTGTAATTATTTCTAAAAGGCAGCAAAAATCACGAATTCACGAGCATTAACCAGGAATTCTAAAATAAAATGAAAGCAAAACATTTGGGTATGGTTTATTAAACATTATAGAAATTTGTAGAAATTCGTCTTTTTTCGTAACAATTTATTACAAGTGATGAGGAGATTAAATAAACAATAAATAATAACTCTGATAAAGCTGAGTCGAACCCCGGGATAAAGAACACGGGATATAACGATCCTTCAGTTATAACGAACTTTTGCAATGGTCCCAATCGAACTCCTATACCACTAAGTATTTTCAAATGCTTGTAATGACCTTTAAAAGCAAAGAATTCGGATATAACGACCAAACATTTTCACATTTCAAACTTAGTTTCGTTTGAGCGAAAAATTACTACTTATTTTCGTACTTAAGAGAAATAATGTAAGTACAATTAATTTCACTGTTTAATTTTTTAAGAACAAATACTTATTTTAATTTATGATATCCCATTACTAATTGCAATTTAGTGTAATCAATTTGTTGAACACAGAAATGCAATTATGAATTATAGGAAATCTTGTGTAGCCAATATTTGGAAAATCGGATATGGTGAAACTTCGGCTATCCCTTCGGCGAATGGTCCGTTGGGGTACGTTATAACGGGGTTTGACTGTATATGGTCTCACTGAAGTACTACATATGTTACAAGTAGTTGTTTTGAAACTGTATAGAAAGTGAAAATTTTAGATCCAAGAAATCACTTGAAAACTTGCTCAATGCTCTGTAACAAATTACTAATGTAGAAATCTGAATTATTCTTGGCTTTTTCAATGAGTTTGGGTTTTTTAATATGTGTGGGTGGTTTCTGCATTTCTAAAGATTATTGAGTGTCAGCACACATTTCGATTTCCTTCCTAACGGAGTTCGCAAAAAAATTGGCTATTGAATAAACGAACAATCTACTAAAATAAATACAACTTTTGAAAACCATACTTACTTCCCTTTTAAACAAAAACAGCTTTTGAAAACCATATTTACTTCTATAGAGACAATGTCAAATCTTTCCTTTTAAAGAATAATTTTGATCAGAGTTTCCTGGATAATGCAATAAAGATGGGCATTCTCTAAGTCAAAAACGCGATGGAAATGAGGAATTTTGAACGTCATCATCATGAATTTTTTATGATGAGGACATCAAAAAGATGATTTTCAGAAACTAAAGATTGCCCAGAAATTCGCGAAATCCGTAAACATGATCAAAAATAAGGTCACAGAATTTGGTTTAGTGTTTACCGTTTGCGCGATGGAAAGTAATGAAAACAGTGACAGTCAATGAATACTACCTGCATCTCACAATAATGTTTCGCAATCATTTTTGATCATTTGCTAGAATATTACAATGCCAAGTGTGAATGTAGTGGTTTTATGTTTTAGACAAAAGACTGGGCAATTTTTCGCAGAACTATATATAGTGAATCAGCTTTGGTGCAACATTAAAAATACATACAAAACCCAAGCTTTTTATGCAGTTTTATTGGATTTGACTTGTTTCACGTTCGTAAAGATAATATTTTGTGATAGATTTTTCACTCACTTCCTGATGTGCTACAGTTTTAAAATTTTGTACACTTGTGTGTTCTCGATGAGAATACACTATTTTAATATTTTCAGAGCTTAATTAACAGTCAGTTAATTCATTTAATTAAATTTTAAGTCTTTAAGAGTGACTCTACCTCGTAGTGAATTTGAGAGATGATTTCCAGATTCCATAATATTTATATTAATGATTTATAATTTAAAGACAGAAAAAAAACATAAAAATCAATTGAAATTGAAAGTTCTACTTTTTAGTTCACTATTAAATGTGTGCTTTAAAGAACTATCGTCGTGAATTTTAACTTTATTTTAAAGTTAAAATTGCCAATTATTTTAGATTTTTTATATTGTAAAAGAAATATATTTACCTAACTAAAATTATTTCTTATTTTCTTACTATGAGTGAATTTTCTGAATAATTGACTGCTATCTTCAAGTGTCATCCGTAACCGTCTTAAAAAGGTGACTACATGTTTAAAATTTACGTTGAACTGCAATCGAAATTTTGATTTATTTGGAAAGTGTTAGAAATTGTATTATAAGAGAACAAACTATTCAGATAGGACAAACAAATAAAAATTTCATTCCCTGGGAATCTTTAATTACTAAATTAATAACTAGAAACTGAAAATTCTGAATTAGCAAATAATTATTTTCAAAAAAATTCATTGGATAGAATACTTGTTTTATATAACACTTGTAGCATTGAGTGAAGTTTTTGAAAGTCAAAATTTGGCCACCCACAGTCGAGAAAAATTTCTAGACCGGTGCACATTGCAAAAGATTTTGTTTTAAAGCATTTTTGCCGCGGTGCATCTCACCTCTTTCGTTTGTATCAACTTGTACATCCAGAGTAATAAATGTATTCTTGAAAAATAGTTAAATTTGTGGTAAAGTACAGGGGGAGTAAAAATGAATGCTCTGATTTGAAAAGTACAGGGAGTACTTCAGGAGGTAATAAACAGGGTGTTTATTTTAAACTCACCCTACTCAGAGCCATATGTAGCTCGATCTATCCGCTGAAATGCCACCAAATTTGGCAAACAGACTAGTGACGACATGGGAAAAAATATTCCGTAAAAAAATTAGTTAGTTCTGAAAGTCGCCGATAGGGGAAAATGTGGCGCTGTTGCAGTATATACAAGTGAAAATTAGATAAATGAATAACAAAGAAAAAATTTCAGTGCAACACCATTTTAATGCATCAAATGAACTGCCCCAGAGGATTTCAGAGATGACATTTCAGTGCACCATAGCACTTTATTTCAATTAAGCACCTCCTCGGGGAGAACACAGACCTCGTTCAATGTGACAACCCTTCTCGTGGACCACACATTGCGTCCTGTACACATCATTCTCCATGTCCATTCTCCCCAGATATAGCCCCATGTGTCTTTTCTTGTGGGGTTATTTGAAGTCCAAGGTCTATCTTGGTGGGATCCCGACCTTGACGACCTTAAAGGACAATATATCACGGGCTGTGCTAAGCATTCCTGTCGACCGTCGAGAATGCTGTGTACAGAATGCAACGTTTTGTCCACGAGAAATATGGTCACATTGAAAAAGGTCTATGCTCTCGCCGAGGAGGTTCTTTTATTGAATAAAGTGCTATAGTGCACTTAAATATCATATCTGTAACTCTTTGGGGAAGTTCATTTGCTGTCTTATAGCGGTGTTGCACTGAAATTTCTTCTTTGTTATTCATTTGTCTAATTATCAGTTGTGTAGACTACAACAGTGCTACATTTTCCCCATGGGCGACTTTAGGAACTATTTTTTTTCACGGAATCTTTTTTGTCATGTCGTCATTAGTCCCCCTACCGAATTTGTTGGCATTTCAGCTGATAGTTCAAGTTACATATGTCTCTGAGTAGTGTCAGTTTAAAAAAACACACACCCTGTTTTAAAGTTTCGAAAGCAGGTAAGTGCAGCTGCCATTGTAAATCCCCATTTATATTTCTGGGATAGAATTCCTACATCAATGGAGAACAATGTCTTTTGTGCAAAGTTAGTATTCAAGGATGAGTCCACTTTTCACTGTTCCAGAACGCTTAATAGGGATTATATTAGATTTTTTGGTACATTACATTACATTACATTACACCACCTGCATCTCCTTGTTTAGAATCATTTGGATCCTTTCCGATTCGGAGCTAAATGGTTCTAAATACGGGGATGCAGGTGGTGTAATGCAATGTACCCATGTAATTTGGATACAGAGAACCCACATGCAGTGTTGAAACACGAACGTGATCTCCCCAAAATTAATGCGTTTTACCCACTTTTCATTCAAAAGGCATATGGACTAGTTTAATTTTTGTGAACCGACTGTGACTAGATTTGTGTTCTCCAATTCTATCACATCTACAAGATGAAATGCCTGGCCAGAAGTTTGGTGCTACCTCAATAAAAGATGTCGTATCGGCCGATTAGTGGCTCAGCGCAAAGACATAAAGAACTGTTACCTTGGCCACCATGATTATCAGATCTTACTCCATGAGATTTCTTTTTGTGGAGGTTTGTAAACGATCGCGTTTGTAAGTCTCCATATCCAACGACTATCACTGATTTGAAAGCCCGTATCATAACTGCCACAGCCAGCATCGACAGAGACTTGCTATAGAAGGTTTGAAAAGAATTACATTACACATTTGATGCATGCCATGTGACGAATTGAGCTCATACTAATGTTTTCGATGTTCGTTTTCGAAACTTAAATATATTAAATCTTGAAGGAAATCTTCAAATCTTATTTTTCAAATAAATACAGCAATTACCTATAGTATAGCAAAGCTTTGAAATCGGGTCATTCATTTTGACTCACCCTGCATAAGATTTCGGTAATATTTCCATAATTTACGGGATGGATGTAGAGGACAATTTGATAAACGATTTGTAACATCAACTGAATGTAAAAACTTCCAGGTCCAGTCTTTCATACTCAGTTTTCAAATACGTACATATTTCGAATAAATGATTTTTCTGGTGCATGAAGTAGAATTCTGATACATGATAATGATGTACTATCACAATTTAAATCAAATTTTACCCTCATATATTATATATAGAATTCAAAAGACACAAGGTGAGCACTTATAGAACGCGCTACCATAAACAAGCCTTAAAGTGACTGACAATTTAAGGAACGTTATATATAGACCATACGCAAACCGGATCTTTCAAGTGCAGCAGTCGGCGTATTAATGTGTAGCAACAAAGGCGAGTATTATTCATGTTATACAAAGGAAAAAAGATTTTAAAACGACCCAGTATTTAATGTGGAGAAAATACTAAGAAAATTGTTTATAGAGAAAAATGAGTTTGGACCAATATTACGAAAGATTAAAAATTATTTTCTAAGAAGTTGAAAATTATTTAAGAAACGAGTTTCTTTGGTTTCATGTTATTTATATAATAAGATGAAATGGAAATTTATCTTTTTCGGAATGTTACTGAACATGCGTAACATATTTTCATATATATTCGTTTTGCTGCCGTAACGTGCAACTGAAGCAATAAATTCGATCATGAAGTTAATTTATACTCAGTATATTTTTATATCTATGACTGTCATATCTGTTGAATTTGGAAACAACACCATCCTTTCATATATTAAAATAAATAATTAAAGTTTAACTATTTATTTTCGTTGAATACATATTCTTAACGTTATAACTAGGTGCATTGATAGGTAAACATTTCTCAAAGTTTGGCCTTTAATACAACTTAATTAATTAAGTGAAGAGTCAGTGAAAGAGGTAAACAACTTTAAGGCAGGTATTATTGGAGTGTTCGATAATTTTATAAAAGCGAAATGTAAACAAGAGGTTAAATCCCACTTAATAGCATTTTCATTGCAAGCAGCACTAAATTATATTATTTTTAATTAACTCATCCACGTGCAAACTGATATAATATAAGATGAGCTATTTAAAGTGAGCTGATTAAGTAATCAATGAATCCTTTGAATATATATTCTGTTTGTAAGTTACAACGAATGAAAATCCGTTGCAAATTTTGATTTTAGTCATCTTGTGTTCCCAAGTGATATTATTCAATAGCTGGCTGATTAATTATCAGTTTAGTGCTAAATGAATGCAACATCTCCAAGCAAGAATAAGAGACCTTAGAAATATTCACAAAAATTCGATATTTTTTGGAAAAGTATTTGGAATACTTTTTTTCAGATAATTGGAAAATTTTATTCGCTTTATTTTCATTATTAAAAATTATGCTGCCTTTAGATATACTGATTTCATAGCTTTTTGAGCGTTCTCGAATAACAAAATAGGGATATTCCTCTTTGGGAAAACTGAAACATAATCTTCTCCAATGCTTATTTTGCCAGTTAAGCAAGATTACATTGCTATAACATTACTAATTACAAACGTCATTTTGTAATTACAGAAAACTTTTTAATATCAGACAATAGTTTAATATCTGAGAAATTCATTACAATATAAATAAAAAAATTTGAACCGAAGATTGTTTATACATCCCGTTATAAAAATGGTAAAACAATGTGCGAGCAGTCTTCATATTCATGAGGTGATGATAGCTTCTTACATATTAGTTTCGCAGGAATAGTGTTGTCTTCCCAAGCCCTTATGCAGAGAAAAATTTCTTCCAGTATTTTCAGTACCAGATGATATTCTCTTTATTTTGACTCACCCAATTCAATTCATGTCGTAACAAATGAGAGAAAATATAATGAAATATTATCAATATTTCATTATATTTTCATATAATATAATAATCACATTATTTATATACCAATATTTTATTAATTTTTTTAAATTTACAAAAATGGTAAATTTTAATAACATTATGTGCATTTCTACTTTTCTCTGGTTGTAACGAAATACCTAAACTTAGTATATTCAACGCAAAAACAAGGAGTTAAATTTTTATTTTTATAACTCAACGTATACAAGCTACCTTATATAATCAAAAACACACAAACAGCAGCTGTTTGGTTCATATTTTGTGTATCACTTAAACCTTTAGGTGAAAAAACCAGACCTTAATAAATATGCACTTTCTCATCCTAAGACAAACAAAATCGATGTTTGCTTTGCTCCTACTTAAACATATTGAAAAGTAAATAAATCGATTTCAAAAACTCTGTGAAGATATGTTTAAACGTAATAAATCTCTACTTGTTCGGAAGTAATCACAAGCATTTAATCTTCAGTGCCGTCAATATACTTCATTTCTGAGACAATATTTCGTTTTCTATAAACTGGTGGTTTATATTTCAAAGAATAATTGACTTAAATATTATTTGCTCTATAATTATATCTAATGAAATATCTTCCAGTTCTAGACATATCTAGTTTCTCTGTTGTTTAAACTGTTTCTGATATATATTATTTTATGATACTATAAAATGTATATTCAACAGGAAACCGCGAAATTAAAAAAAAGCAATAATAATAACACTAAATCAAAAACTCAAAAAGACTAAAAGACTTAAAATAAAAATTCTTGCATCAATTTTTAATTTAAAAATTCTTAGATTCAAAATTACTTACATTCTGAGAATTCACTCCAGTAATTGGTCAGTTTCAACCTAATGTTCTGATTCTGAGCAACGCTTTCCTTCAGAAAAGCCGTCGCGTTGGTCTGAAATTTTAACCACGGTTTTCAGTATGATTAATTAAAACACAAACATTTTTTAACACAATAATGGTTTTAGGCTGGCTTACTTTCTGTAAACTGGGTGATACAAAAATCGTTGCTTAAAAACAAATGACAAAGGAAAGGACGAGTATAAAGATTTGCGCAAGACAGACACATAGGGTGGCATTCTTTCAGTAAATTGTGCCCCTGCAAGAAGCCCTCGTAGCCAAACGGGTAAGGTATCGGTCTCCTAAACCGCGGGTTACGGGTTCGAGTCCCGCCGAGGGTCGATTACCGCATAACCATACAAATTCACACCAGTTTAATGGTCAGGTAAAACCCGTACACTTTTTTTTTCTCTCTCTCTTAATTATTTCTATCATCATACTAGCCGCCCTCCGGGAGGCTCGCGGCCAGCACCCACTTTGCTCAGCACTGCCCCTTCCACCTCGCTGCTTCGAGGCCCTCAGCCACTACTTTTTCAGTTTTAAATACCACATGAAGATCAGTGGAACAGACCATAAAACCATAGTAGATTTCATATTCTTTGTAGAGAACAGATTTCTTTAAAATTGTAAAATCTTTCAATAAACCCCATCTAGTTGCTTTAACAACAGCTAATTTTCTTGTTTCCAATCTGATAAAAGTAAATTTAAAAAGGAAACAAAATCGTCTGTTATTGATTTTAAATTAAATAGTAACTAAAATAAAGATAATGATATTTATAAATATATCTTAACAAAATCGTCTGCTATTAAAACCAAAATATAGAGATGTCTTAACAAAATCGTTTGCTTTTAAAGTTAAATTAAACTGAAATGAAATGCTACAGAACTGCGTACAAATGAAAACTACTATTTTAAACTTATAAAAATAAAGCGGAACATTCTGATTCGTTAGTTATTTGAAAGAAGTGACGTAATAAATTGGCGAAATCAGTCCAGTTTTTGAGGCTCAGGAACTCCGTACTATTTTGCAACAACTTTCCGTTATGTCCGTCAATATATTCCGTTTATTTTGCAACATCTCTTAAAAATTAAGGGTGGTAGGAGACAGGCGATCCTTTATGACATATCTAGACGTCATAAGCTTTTATACGAAATAAAAATTATCGAAATCCGTAGAGTGGTTGTGGTTGGCGAACTGTTTAAAGGTTTTCCCCATAGAGAATGTATGATGGAGAAATGTTTTTTCGATTTCGTTAGAAAATGGGGAGTGGTCGGGGACAGGCGAGCCTTTATGACATATCTAGACGTCATAAGCTTTTATATCAAATAAAGATTGTCGAAATCGGTCTGGTGATTGGGGCTGGCGAACTGTATGAAGGTTTTACAAAATTATTTTAAATATAGAGATGGAGTAAATGTTTTGTGTGAATGAATGAAAGAGTGGCAGCATAACTAAAATTACTTTACAGATACAAAAAAGATTCAAGTTTAAACCATTTTTTAAGCAAGGTCTAACTTAAATAAGTTTCAGGCTTCGGAGATTTTGGAGCATTTAGCTCGTGCGCTCCGTTAAATCACCCATCATTGGTATGTGCGTGATATAAAAATAGTTACGCACAGAATACAGCAGCTGATGTTATCAAGCCACAAGAAGACAAGGAAGGCAAACTAAACCTAAAACATTTTCGTGCTGCGATGCTTAGGAGTAAAGGTTCGAATTCACGTTTTTTTCTGTTGGATAATTCCTTCCTGGTGCTTTCCATTTTTTAACGAAATGTGGCTGATTATAATGTGTGAGCAGATAAAAGTATTAATTCATACTCCGGTGAGTCGCATAAAGTGTATCGCGCCAGTGTTTTAGATATTTTTTAATATTTTAATTCAAGAAAAGGAAACAGGAATTCTGTAGGAAAAAGGAAGTGTGGTCACAATTTAGCGTAAGACAATGTACATTTAGATGTTAGATGGCACTCGCAGTTTACCTAGTCATTATCTGATTCCACGTGAATTGACTCAATGTTTATTTTTCTGTGTAGTTTAAAAATTTTCTCGAAAGAAATTATCCTTGTGCGAGTTGATTGAGTTTTGCAAAACATTTATAATGTGTTTGATTTTCGAATTGATCCAGAAATATTATGACGTTTTGGTTACATGAAAAAGATATTTAGAAATTATTCAATATAATTGCTTAGTAATCATTATCAAAATCTTCTATCTTTCTGTTTGGCTATATCAGTGACGTGATTGATCTCTGTATTGTTGCGCTTTGGAATGTCCCAACTGCAAGGTGCTCTTATAACTCAAATTTCATAACAACCCCTTTGTTTTGTTGTTAAAGTTAAACTCACCTTCCTTTACTTTTCTACAAACCTATTTAAATTTTCTATTTAACATGAAATAACTTGAGGCATTTTATACCACAAGCAGTCCCAATTGAGGTACCTCATATATGGCGTTTAGAAGTTGCCGTAAGTACGCAGGTTTTCGCTTCCCTGGTGGGTACAATAATGGTATGGGGTTGAAATACCTCCATATCGATGGCGGGTCATACCTCTCTCTGTGCGGTCGTCATATGTTCCTCTCGTAATGAGGGCTATAATGCGTTGGCTATAGTGCCGAATTTGCTATTCGCGGCGGACGGGTCACTCAATTCACCTCTGATGCTATGTCAAGCCAGGGCATTTTCCTTATTTATCACAAGCAGCATACAAAAATCATCATTTCAGAAGCCCAGCTTTATTCACAACTAATTGATATAACATGCATCGATCGAATTGAAAATATTTCACGTCTATTTTTTCAGAAATATATAATATTTTTAATATACAAACACTTTTATATAAAATATTATAATATACAAAATGATCTTATCGTCTTCAAATTTATTTTTAATTAAATTGAGAATATTCAATTTCTAATCCCGCAAAATTACAGACTGTACTAAACAAGTTTTAAAAATTTCTGAATGCTAATTTTCCCCATAAGTTATTAATAATTTTTAAACAATGATACAAAATTTAATTAAACATTGAAGGTGGCAACTCGGAGGCAAATACACAAAATGATTTAAAATCTCTAAATATTTTGATTCGATTGGAATGGTAACACTAAAGATAAAATAATACTTTCTATACATGGAAACATGATTTAATAAAAAATCACTACTTAATTAATCGTCACAACACCTTTTTCCTTATAATTCATAGTATTTGCCAATAAAATTTAAGGAAAATCTATCCAGTAGTTTGAAATTCTATAGCATATAAAATATTTATGAATTCTCGCATTTATTTATGTAGATTTCACACAACTATATGTTGTAAAGTATAATCTATTAATAAACATTTTACAATAGCTTTTACAAATTTTGCAATGACATCTATTATGAGAAGTGTACAGAGTTTCCTTTAGCCTCAAATGGACCTAAATGGTCAAAGTGACTAATGGTCATTGCTGCAATTTCAATGACAAGTAGCTAAAACAAATTCTAATTTCAAGTCCAAATTTCGTTGGTATATTTGCAATAACAAAAAATCTATCAATAGTTAATTTGGTTCGATTCTTACAAATGCTACAACGGCGTCTATTATGAAAAGTGGATAGACTTCCCTTTAGTCTCAAATGGACCGAAATGGTCGAGGTGAGTAATGGAAATGGTCGTCTTTCCAGTTGTATGAAATGTGGAAATTTTTACTGTACTTCACGTAGATATACTCCTCCTGACATATTGATTCATTGAAAATAAGCCAACGAAGTACATTCATTTTTGCTGCTGTTTTCTGAGCTGAAAAGTACCCGTAAATTGTGAAATATTAACAGACAATTTTTCTGCATGCTTTTAGGGCGGGGCGGGGGTTGGTCATACAGCAAATTTCTGCCCTGACTGTGTTGAATTATTCAGTAGAATTTCTTTTCCTTATATATTTACTGTCTTTTCCGTTTTCTTTTAGGATTCTTTTGAAATATTTGTATCAGTTGTCTCAGTTTACGATCTGGACGTTCCATTATCAAGATTTTTTCTCTGTAAATACTTGATACAACTTGAAATTGTTTCCATAAAATACGATCGGAGATCGGCTAAAAATATTTCCGTGAGTCATTTTCATTTCCTACATGCACTTCGATCGAGAATCTTCGATGTCTGGCCCATCTTGTTATCTAATGGATCTGCACCTCCTTTGAGTTGAGATTTTCTAAAGCTTGTCAAGCTGTAATAAATTCGTTCTAGATGTTGAAGAAATTGACAAAGCATATCTAGAATTCATAGTAATGCTACTGATTTATTTTTCTTGCAGGAATGATTAGTTTCTGAAAGATTTTTTCCAGCATGCTTTCCAGTTTTCTAAATTGAATTTACCGTCTGCGTCGTAAGAAGACAATGGTGTCAATTCACAGGAAATTACAACCACATTTCAAACATAACTACACATGTATTTTATGTAACAAATCTAACTTCATAAAGGTTGGAGGTATGAGGATGAAAGAAAGTGGAAAAGAATGCAACTGATGAAGCTTTACAACGAGGTGCAAGTTAAAAAGCACTCAAAGTTCAGGTTTGAAAATCACCTTTCTTAAGGGACTGCAAATATAAAAAATATTAAATACAGAAGTTGTTTATTACGACGAGGTAATAACTCACCTATTTTAAATCATCTTTCTACCTTCAATAATAAGGGAATTATGGTAAAACGAAAATTTCAACCCTTTATTTTTCCCAACTCCATTGAGCTGGACAGCCCATTATGATCGAGATTTTCACCCTCTTTACAATATACGATGGGGTGACAGGAAAATGTGAACATCTTTGGATTAACAAATTTTTTCGAATATCTTCCGAGAGGCTGAATGGAATTTCCTAGATATTCGACCATGTTAAGAAGAGGCTTAACCCTCTCACACCGAGCGAGGCGGTCCCGGGCAGTTTACAAATTTCCCCTTAACAGTAACGAAGGCCGGTCTGAGGCAATTGGCTTCTTTTGAGGGGAGGTGAGGTTTTGAGATCGCTTAGGAGATAAGCGTGGTAGGGGGTAAAATTATCCGAGCCAACCACAGCCCATTTCCGTGCGCTTTAAGGGAAGGTTATAGAAGGGGTAAGGGGTGAGGTAAATGTAAGACCACCCATGTTGGGAGAGTCCAATTCATCTCGTTTCCTACCAAAAAGTTCTGGTTTTAAAGGAGCTAGAAGAACAAAGTCGCTTAGGGATTAAAGAGTTAAACTCACAATTTACATTGAAGATTCAAATTCAATTGTTGGCACTCACACTTTAGAGTGAAGGCTTTGTCACGAGGGCATTTAGGGGGCCGACCAGAAATTGATGAAGACTAAAGGGGATTTTGGCTCACCCCGCTTCACAAAAAGCTGATAATGAGTTGAAACTGTCGTCAATGGTTTTGTTTGATGTGCATAATATTTACACGCAATTTTGTAAAAACAGCACGAATATTCGGGAAGATGTAAATGATTTCTTAAAAAATCACGAAATTTCCAGGTTTTTTTTGCTTATAACATGCAGAACATTCAATCAAATTACAGAAAACTTATATAATACTCGACAATATGTTAGAAAAGCATTGTATTAAAATTTGAATAAAATAATTTGAATATTACAGGAAATAAGATTATTTATAGTAAATAATTTTTGACTGTGCATGTGCGAGACGTAGCTTAATTTTTCTTCACAACTTCAAAATCAGATATATCGCGCAGCTATATAAATATTCTAGTTAAATACCGTTAAGATACAGAAAGATATCGGCATTACAGCAAGATGACTTTTGGTTACACTTTAAGAGAAGCTAAATGATGAAGGTTCTTACACAGTTTGACATTTTTTAAACTTGAATCTTCATACAGTAATATTGAATTTTCGGAAAGTTAGAATATTCTGAATACCCATGAATACCTAGAAATTAAATACAGTATTTAAATTGCATTTAGAAGACAACAATTCGAAGATTCAAGTTAAAAAAATATCAGTTTGTGAAGAAACCTCCTCACTTTGCTTCTCTTCGAGTGCAACCGAAATTCACTTCTTTGCAATGCCAATATCTTTCTGAATTTTAACAGTATTTATCTGGAATT
This sequence comes from Araneus ventricosus, assembly GCA_013235015.1. Classification (NCBI taxonomy): domain Eukaryota; kingdom Metazoa; phylum Arthropoda; class Arachnida; order Araneae; family Araneidae; genus Araneus; species Araneus ventricosus. Next base: position 889,916 of record BGPR01000162.1, on the reverse strand, counting down.
TCTATATATGTTGCCCTATATGGCTGGCTTTGAATTTATGAAAGAAAATTTACTCTACGTCTCGCACATGCCCATTATAATTATTTACTATAAATACTTATATTTCATCTGATATTCAAAGTATTTACTTCAAATTTTAATACAATGCTTCTTAACATTTTGTCGAGTATTCTTAGAGCTTCGTATAATTTTGTTGAAAACTCTGCATGTTTTAAGCAAAAAGTATTAGGAATTTTTGGATTTTTTAAGAAAACTTTTATATCTTCCAGAATGTACATGCTATTTTTACGAAAATGTATGTAATCAATGTACATAGCAAACAAAACCATTGATGAATGTTGCAAATCATTATGAGCCTTTTGTGAATCGGGGTGGGTCCAAATTCCTATCGTCTTCATCAATTTTTGGTCGGTCCTCTAAATGCCCACGTGATCGAATCTTCACTGTAAATTGTTAGTTTAATCCTCTTCTTTACATGGTTTAATTTCTAGGACATTCTATTCAGCCTTTCGGAAGATACTCGAAAAATGTGCAAATCCAAATGTGTTCACATTATTCTGTCACTCCCCTGTATTTCAAATTTCATCAAAATTACTCTAGCTGCCGTGTGCAAAAGATAACGTCACGAAGTGTTATACATACATATACTATATAGGGGAAACTAGGGAGACTTGACCCTACTTTTATTTTTCCTTATATTTACCCTACTTTAATTTTTCTTATATATCTTGAATATTTGAATTTTTATCATCATAAATAGACTTGTTTTTAAGAAGAGTAAATCCACTTATGCTAAACTGATATCTCATTTAATTATAAAATAAATATATTTTTTATAAAATCGACTAGGGTCAAGTCTCTCTAACCTTAAGGATACTTGACCCTAAGATAGGGACACTTGACCCTATGGTTAGGGATAAATGACCCTACATGCAAAGAGTATTTAAATTCGTTTGATAATTTGTATGTACACGAAATTCAGATATTAGGTTAATGCTACTGAATTACAAAAGGTGTTTATTATCGATATATATTAATGAGAATAATAAAAAAAGTAATATGGAATCTATAAATCGCAGTTGTTATTAATAAAATCTAGTTAATAAATGAAATTAGTCTAGACATTAAATTAAATCTAGTTATTAAATTAGTGTAGAATTTAATAAAGGATTAAAATATTGTTTTAATTAAGTTATAAAAATTACATCAATGGAACTGGGAACCTAGCAGCGTCGTTAGCGCGTTAAAGAAATGTCGGTGTTGGAAAATTAGAAAAAAAAAGAATATCATCAAAATGAAAATGGGATCTAAAAAAATGTTGTACAGAGCTAAAAATAGAGAAGCTTAATAGACTTATTCGGTTCTTCTAATATTTAAAGAAAACTAAAAGCAAAATAATAAAAATATATTTTAAGAGAAAATTCAAACCAAGAAAGAAGCACAAACTGAATAGAAATGTCGAAAAGTTAAATAAAACCAAAACGATGACAAATATTTCGAACAAAAGATTTTTATTCATATAATAAATAAATAAATAAAACTTTCTTTCAGGAGAGGAAAAAATAGATTGATTGAATTTCAATTCCTCTTAAAATTATTATTAAAATAATTATTTGCATTATTTGAAATTATCATATTAAAAGAAATTTTATTCAGTAAATAATTACTAACAAACAATTTTTAAATAATTATTCTCTATATTTTAGTTGCCATATTGCCGACAAACTCCAAGCAGCAGAAAACTGATCCCAAAAGCAAAATGCTCTTCTGTCGGCTACAACATCGAAGCTGCAATAGCTTTTGATAGGGTCAAGTCTCCCTAACTTTTTTAAGGGAAAGTATCCTTATCTTGACTTTTTCTAAATAATCTAAAAAATAAACTACTTAAAATTAAAATACAGCATAATGCCATATATCAAAGTAAATCTGGAAGTATGCTTAAAACTCAGAAATATTTTAATTTATCACATCTTCAATAGTAATCCACTGAGGAATGGAAAAGTGAAAATTTACTTTGGGTTCCCAAAACATATTTACCTATATACCATTATGATGGCTTTTAAGATTGGAATTAAAATCCCCTCAAAATGATCATGTGACCAAAGGTCAAATAAAAATGGCACACAAAATTACCAATAATCTCACAAACTGAGAAAATCATGTAGCGTCAAGTCTCCCTAGTTTCCCCTACCTATTAGATGTGTATAAACTTTTAAAAGACGGGTAATTTTGAGGTGTAGACACCATGATCGGAGGAAACTTGCATAAATGTTCCGTAGTCGTATCATGAGAACCATTGTAATAGTCTTCCTGAAAGGAATCTACTTAATAGATTCAACAATTTCGCCTAACTAATAATTTACATTCTGTTCCACAGAATATGTAATTGCTGTTGTCAGTAGCTTTTAACAATATTTTCAAAAATCATATTGTGAACCAAACATTTTTTCCCACTCTCTTCGGCCACGAATGTTATGTTGATTGTTTAAAATGCGGAGTTTTTACATAACAATTTGAGCTTTCATATCTTGTAAAAATCTAAAAAATTGAAAAAAATACAAGTATTTCAATTATGTATTTATCACTATTTATTTAAATGATGATATGTAGTGGAACTGACAATTACTGCTCTTGAAGTTGTTTTATGAAGTCATTTTTGGTTTTCTGATGGAAGTTTGCCAACACTTGGCTTTAATTTGATAGAAAATGCTTTTTAACTGCATGATTGCGTTCATAATTATAACCTGATACCTTTTTAGAACACAAAAGTATAGTGTGATCTTGAAATAAAAGATGAATTTCATAAAACTGATACTTTACTACAAGAAATTCGGATTCGCAAAATAATAAATGAGTTTTATATAATATTACATTTTTTCCAGTTCCTACTGATAAGATTCAGAATCGTTTGATTTAGCTTTTGTTTATATTCTGAGTCATCGAAAATTTCAGACTCAAATTAATAAAGACAAGATCTTATTTGTAATTCAAATGCAATTTTATATTTTATTAATCGGCAAAATCGTTAAGTTTCAAAATTTTTTAAGGATGAGCTTTTTGGATCTTAATTATTTTTTAAAAGTACCAAAAGGAAATTTAGGATATTTGTTAAACTTTATTATTTTTTTATCTTAAAACTCTTTTGCTGGATTTATCATTTACTAACTTTTTAAGAAATACAGGAATGCAGTATTTTCTGAAAAACAATCGCACCAAAAATAGCTATTTGAAAGTATTATTATTATAATATTAAAGAAGATGCAATCATTGTTTGCAAAGAAGCAAGCGCTTTTTTAACGAAATTTGCACTTAACTGTAATATCAAACAGTGAATATCTGGAAGATATAATTTATCATGCATAAGAAATCTTGTAATAAAGGAATTATTAATAATGAAATGAAATGAAGTAAAACAAAAGCTTGGTATACTCGATTATTTTTGAAGTATTTACCTGTATTTAGATGATTTAACTTCCTTACGGATATATTTCTTTATGGATTACGGACATGTTCGCATGTTTATTTTATGATTTGATAGATGTTAATTTTTCATATTTGCATGGATTTTCACTTGCAGAGTTTTATGAGCAAAAGCTCCCTGTATGGATCTTGGATATCGTGTGAGTAATATTTTTGTGACGGATCACAAACAATATCTTGGGGCAAGTGACGATAGCCACAGAACTGCGCAATTCGCCAGCCAAAAAATTTTAATTTTGCATGTTTTTGGGAAACCACTATGAAATATCCTGACAGATTCTCTCTGGCAAGCAAATCAATTCATCATCTTAAAGTTATATTACTATTGATCTAGAAATGCTCGAGTGAGTCCAGTTAGAACTTTTACTGAGTTAGAGATTTTCTGAATACGGCTGCCATGCAGAAGCTATGGTACGAAAGCCATTCATCGCTTCTTTAAGGGCAATAGGAATGATGAACTTCCCGATGTTTATGGACCATAGAAGCTGGAATTGCTGCTATTTGGAATGATGAGACCCGTTTCTCATCCTCCAATCTTGCTGATGCATTTGATTTTGGCGACAATCTGGCTGAAGCGTTCTTCCCTTCCACGTTCGTTTATCTGTAAAATCTGTGGAGGGTCCATATTAGATTTTGTTGTAGAAGTATTGCTCTTGGATGGGGCTTGGGTTTTTATGAATAACTCGAAGATTTGTGCCCGTCTAAGACGGGCTCTTAGCCCGCCAACAATATCTCAGATCTGACTAACGAAAGATATCTCAGATTTTACTAACAAAAGTTGTAGTAGAAAATCTAATGCACATTGGCGGCGTGCGTAAGAAATGAAAAAATAATAAGTAGTAGTAAATTTTAATAATAATGAGTAGTAACATTAAAAGTAAACAATAAAGGCCCGAAATTCTATCAACTGAAAAACCTCATTATAAACAACATTCTTTGTGAAATATCTGTTGTCGTTTAACAATACTCCTTAATGTGTGGATTTTTTCATTTGAACTTTAACATGGCTAGGATTTTGGCATCTTGATAATGCAGCATAAAGCCGTCCATGTGAAAAAACAGGCTCATCTTAGTGAATTCCTACTTTTAACACTGATGAAGCAACAATGTTAAAAATTTCATTAATGAAACCTGAACGAATAAATTAATGAAACCTGAAGGAATGTGAGTGTTGAAACAACAATGTTACAACACGCATAACAAAGTTAAACACACAGTCCAACATGGAACAATGTTAAAAGTTTCGTTAATGCAAATGCAACCTGAATGAAACAACAATGTTAAAACACACACAACTATGTTAAACACACAGTCGCTTTGGCACGTATCCAAATTCATGAGCCTTACGGACATCTCTGGACAATTCTATTATAGATAAACTTTCAAAAGTATATTTTCTTTCAAACAGTTATGTGTCATGTATTGTTGTGTTCTAGTCAGTTCTTCTTAACCAACTGTATGGAAGTATAAGGCAACTGATTATTACCTCTTCCAGCGTGATGACCCCTAATACAACTGATCATTATGTCTTCCAGCGTGATCGCCCATAATGCAACTGATCATTATCTTGTCGGGCGTATGTTTATACTGTCAATTTTGTGAAAATTTACTATTAGTATTGGGCAAGCTTCCATGAAATTCAAGAAATTATTTCATTTGGGAACGAGCAGATAAGACATTTTTTCCAGACCTGGAACAGACTTGTAAATTTTTGTCAAAGAATTTTGGTTCTCTTTTCTATGTTAATGGCGCTACGGTAGACAACAATGAAATGACGCCTTAACAGCATCATAAAAAATGTTCGAAGTGATATTTGACTAATACAGTATGTTTCAATACGTTACTTATGCACTTACTTTGCTAGCATTTTTTACAAATATTAATTGGATTTGTTTCACATTTGTCTTCAGTATTCACTTTTAGTGTTCTTTGCATTGTTTTATTTTTTATTTAAAACCCATTCATACTGATAGAATGTCAACTATTACCATATTTTGATTGCTTCATCTTTACCAGCTATATCTATTTAAATAGCCTGTCAGTTTTAAAAAACTGATTAATAATTATTTGATAATCAGAATACATCAAATTTTGAAAAAATATTGACAATTTTTTTTCAAAATTTTTCATTGCTGTAATGAAGTACAAAACGTTTTTGTTGTTTGTACAAATATTTAGTCTCATATTTTCTTTCACTGTTAAAAACTAAGAAATGAAGAAGGTGTTTATTTTGTCATAATTTTTAACATTGTCGTAATGAATCTTTACTTTCTTATTTAATTTGATATAATTCTTTGCAGAATCTATAAACAAATCCCTTTAAGGTATCAAGCATTTAAGAAAACATATCTGGCACGCATAATGATTACAAGCACTATTCTTTAATTTTTATCAACATGTGTCAATCCAGCCAACAGGCTATTGGATTTGAAAATTAAAATTTTTGCATTATTTCCTCTTTTTCGTCAAAGTTCAAATCTTAGGTGAGATAAATGGCATGTAACTTGGCAGATTCACGGACGCAATGAACAGAACGGGTATAAGGCTCCTAAAATAGTGCAAATTAAATACCAATCAAAATTTGAAGATAAAAAATAGCAAAATGAACAAACTAGACGATTTAATTTCTATGAAGCACAACCAATATGCTTGATAAGCAAGCTATTTGCTAGAGGCTGCTAGTTAGCAATCAACCTGTGCATCCCGCATGTCTTGATACAATAGGGCAAAAGGCTAATATTTTCTATAGGGTGATTAAAGTTTCAACAGATAAGCGCAATAAGGAATGTGAAAGCCTAATGGCACGTCACACCTCTAAAACCGTAGACAGATACAAAATATCTGTTGGTACAGAATCTGTACTACTCACAAGGAAAAAAAAATATCGGGTATTATTTTAATATTCTGTGTATTTCCTTGCGATACTTTATGTTCTACCTCAATCTATTTGACATTTCATATTTTTTCATTGCTTTTACACACCAAGAAGATAATGTTATAAAACCTTTTGAGAAGCGATAAACTGGAAAATAATAATAAGAAGAAAAGGCAAAAAGACACCTGGAAAAATCTGAAGAAATGTTAAAACATATAACAATAATACAAATGCTTCTTTTAGTTTTCATTTTGAAAGTTATATTTCATTGTTAAAAAATAGTAATAACATACTTTTACAAGAATTTCTCCAATAAAGTGGAACACTTTACCGAAGAAATGCACCAATATCCAAAATTATTATTCATAGCATCAAAGAACAATCTTGTCGTTTAAGTTTCTTATTTAGGATAAAAAGGTTAATTTATATATAAAGAATTTAAGAAAGGATGCTGACAGAATGAAATTCATCATTCCTAATAAAACAGGAAAAGGCAGAGAGGATTTCAATTTAGCTGTCAGGCTTCTGTTGACGGATCTTGACAGCCGCAGAACACGATTTTTTATAGTTCGAGGGACATTTGACGTGTTATTTTCTGAAGGATTTCTTTGCACATTTTCATTTGGTAGGTCTATGTTAGGAATCATTTAATAATTTCCAACATTAATTATTGTGTTTACAAGCTTCAATAAAGGGACCTAGTAGCCCATTAGACGGCAAATGCCGTCTCATCAGATAAAAGTATAACAATAAATATCGCTAATGGGACAAGTAATTAGGAACGAGAAGGAAAAACATTTCTATCGAGTTTCAATTTTAAGAGGAGTAAATATAGTATTTTAAAAAAATCTATTTAGAATATAAAAACCTCAAATTTATTAAAAGATACTAATGACTATCAAACTATTGTCTGTTTCTTTGATTTATGTTTTCTTGTAAAATCAAACTCCAAAAAATTTTATAAGTTGTTTTAATGACAAAACAGCCTCATTAGTTTCCGCCTAACCTTTTTATTTCTCTTAGGATTATTAATTCATTAGATAGCTGATTTTAAATGCTTCTTCATAATCCTTTGACTATTGTTGCTGAATATTCTTGTCTCTCAGTATAAATTATTTATTAATTATAGTTTTCAAATGAACATTCATCCATGAATTAGTGCTGTTTTTAAATCGCGAATTCCTTGGTAACAAAATAAATTTTTACTAGAAAAATTATGTATTCAAAGAATTTATCCGTTTCCCATCACTTATTATATTGTTTTCCTGATAAATCGTAAGTTAGCTATTACTTTTCAGTACTGACAAAAAATAATTCTTTTATGTCCATGACCAATACATTGAGCATAGCTTATCTAGGCTTGAGAATTTTCTGGTACGTTTTCATATCTCAAGTAATGCTTTCAAACCACAAACTAAAATTCCGATAAAGTAAAAAAAAAAAACTGATACTCTCTGATATTATCAAAACGAAGTAGTCTTTCTTTTGATTATACGATAATCTGGACCAAAAGAAAGAAATGAAACTAAATATTTGTAAATCAAAGCATATATGTATATTCATATAATATACTCAAACGAAGCTTTTTCTTGTATTTATAATCAACGAGTTTGAGTTGTCACATAACGAGAAATAATTTACGTGTCATAGTAAACATGACAAAGTATTTGTAAGAAAGGAGACTTAACTATGAAAATGATAGAAACGTATATTCCAAATGAAAGAGACAAAGTTAAAGAACAATACTTTTCAGAAATGGAAAAAAATTAAGCACGCGAAATTAATTTTTTCAAAATGTACCCAAGGAACTTCGGGTAATTTAAAGATATAATTTTACATTCTATTTTAAATACATAGTTTTTGGTTTTACATACTTCTTAAGAATGAAGAACTATTCAAAAATGAATAATTGTCGTTCTGTTTTAGCAATAAATTGCACGTGGAAATACAGTTCATTTAAAATATTCTCTTAATTTTTGAGTTACCCAAACATCAAGGTAATTACCGAAGCCAAGTCGCATCAAATGCTCAAAATTGATCAAATTCGACATTTCAAATCTCTCTGCTATTTTAAGAGAGGAAATAAGTTTATTATTTATGATTAGCTCCAAAATTTTATCATCATCAACCACGGAAACGGGGTGGTACCGTTCTTAAACTTGAAATTTGCCTCGTCTGAGATTCGCACACCATTTGTACACTCTTAAGTCACTTACATCATTGTCATTGTAAGCAACACATATCTGTTTCGCGACTTGAACAATTCTTTCCTTTTAGGTAGTAAAAAAGCATCAAATACCAAAAAATGCCCTTTTTCATTCTCCATAGTTACATTGGTACCAAAAAAACACAATTAAACTAATGTAATCGCAAGTTATCGACGGAAAAGTTATAATTTAATGAATTATTTAGTAATTAAACTCAGTAGTTTTAATTTAGGATATTAAACTTTTCTCAATTGATTAATTAGCAAGCTAATTTGTTTTTCTAATTGTTTACCAATTTCCATCATAACAACCATATTTAGAAACCATATCAGAATACATGATCTTGCGTAGTTGATTGGCAATGCTTAACAGCCTTTTGAACTTAATCTTAAATGAAGAGCATTTTATCGCATTCATTGCCTATTAATTTTGCAAAACGAGTGTAAATATTAAAAGCTTTATTTTAAAGATTCTTTTCTAATCATAATTGCAATACATGTTAAGTGTAATAGTTTGATATTGTTTCATATCAAGTTTGAGGTATTCGTACGAAATAAAAAAAAACAAACAAATTCTAAGCAGATAAGTCAAAATGGGAAACAAGGTATTCCTTAATATAATCGTGTTTATTGGGTTTGGGAAGCAAACAGTAGTGCCATTTTCTTGTTGAGTAGTTTTATGTGTCTCTTTTAATCGTTAAAAAGAAACTTTATAATGGTAGGGTTCAGTACGATTTTGAAGACAATATGCAATGATTATGCATCATAAATATCTTCGAAATTTGGCAGAGACTTAAAGTTCTTCAGGGAAGCTCTTTCAGTTTTTACTATAATTTGACATTAACCTTACCGCATGTCCCTACGCCTAGAGCCAAGAAGATTCCCAGCCAGCGGGTAAACGTGGAAGAAAAAGCATGTCGTACCCGTTTGAGGAAGCACTCTACAACAGAAAAAATACGAAAATTTTGTATATGGTCGAATTGGGACTTAGTGCAAATATATACAAGGTCTAAGGGCACTTTTTTGCTACCATGATTTAGACCGAGATTTAGGAAGGTAGCTGGCTATTGCATGAAAAAACATTGACAGTAATGTTAAATAATTTATTCTTAGTGACATGTACTTTGAACCCAGGAACGTTATTCCGTTGGAAATGACTTCTAGGACGACAGTACATTGAGAAAGACACGAACGAATGTTTTTATTCAGTAACGACTTGCACAGATGGAATGACATTCAGAAATGGGTATATAGGTGTTAGTAAACCTAGAAAGCACCCAAAAAGCATTCTCTACACTATAATATTTCCTCCTCTAGCCAGAATGACCACTATCCAACAGTAAGAATCTGTAGATATATGCAGTCGATGGCTAATTTTCAGATTACTATCAGCATGAAGCAAAAGCTACATGTCTCTTCAGATTAAGCAATCATTTTAAACTTCTCAATGCTTCTCAGACTGTCACTCTGAGATCACAGAAATCTTTTTCTCTAATCCTTTGAAAACGACTTTAATCAGATCACGCATTGATAAATGTATTCTATCTGATAAAAGGACTGTCTTAGAGCTTTATTTTCAAAGCATTATTCCAAGCGCAGCTCTTGCTTCCTATAGTTTTAAATCTGAAACATGACTTCCTCAAATCATCAGCGAGTTACTCCTTTTCACCAAATGATATTTCTCTCGCGTGTCTATTGCACTACATTAGACAAACTCTTTAAACCATGTTATATAATGATCCTAGGATAGGCAAAAATTCGTAAGTTCTGGCTCATTTTGTACTTCCGAGATTTCCGTGTCCAGAGGATGCTGGACCATAATCCATAATATAAAACAGAAAATATATGCATCTGTCTGTCTGTTTGCTTAGCTATCAGAAGAATTATTTCGGAAAGAAAAACAGTAGAGGCATAAAATGCTCGAGAAATAATTTCAGGGTCCATTTGTAGGTCAACTGTGATATTTCTAACTTTCAAAAGTAATGACTTCTGAAGATATTTAATTAAGTAAAGGAAACAAATATGACAAATTATTCTGCGACGGATTTATCAACATTGTTCAGCATCGCTCATTATCAACAAGAGACTAAAAATATTGTATATAACCAAGTCTTGAAATAAATTTGTCTTAACAGGATTAATAAAATTAATGATAATGAATAAAGAATGAGTTCCCTTGGAGAAAAAAATGGAAAAGAAATCCTGGAGAGTAGCCGGTAATAAATTCTTATACATTTTAGCAAGATACTTATACCATCAACTAAAAGGAAAAGATAGCTCTAATGAATTTAACACAAGATTTTGGCTAACTGAGGAAAAAGGCTAGGGACAAATTATTTTTATGGAAGGCTACATTAAGTGTCAGTAAATATACTTATATGTCACTTGTTTAATGCCGTGATATTTCCAGAATATTAGTGAATACTTGTAGATAAAATTACATTAGAGTGACTATGGAAGTAAATTTTTCCATGCTGTTTGAAATATGAAAAAATGTAGTTCACTTAGAAATTCTTTTTAAATTAGTAGAAAAGCTAAGTTTTCTTTTATTGTTTTCCCGTTATAATTTTGCAGCTATATTCTTTCCTCAAATTGTGCCTACGATGTAGAATTCATGCAAATATCGTTATTAACTTCAATATTAAAGTTCTCGTATTTGAGAAAGTGGTCTTTTAACAGGTTAAACTTGAATAACCTTTATGTTTTTATGGCATATCCTGCTTTTTGAAGCATTACATTTTTATTATTGACTTTCATTTCTTCTTTCTTTGGGTGTTCATTGATTTTTAATTATTTGAGAATTGTTTCACAGTTTCGTTTTATATTTCATTCTGATATTTCCCAGATTCACAATCAGAGACTTTTGAAATTTTCAGTTTAGGATTTGAAACTAATAATTAAAAGTTGAATGAATCGAACATATGACATTGGTTTAAGTAATATGGGCGAAACCTTATGATTGTCTTATGTCTCATAACATCGAATGACAGGAAATAGATTTTTGTTCCTTCGAACAAATAACTAGCATCAATCGTGAAATTTTAAATTTTCTATTTCCTTTTCTTATACATAAGAATTAGAATTCATATAGCTTTAATGATCAACTTAAGATGTTCATATATCAGGTAACAATTGTTTTAGAGATAGTTATTTCCTCTTACACAAAGTACATAAAGATGAAGTATTTAAATCGATAAGAAATTTGACTTTGAGAGTTTGATGAATATCGAAATTTTAGACCTCTTCGAATCCGAAAAACATATTTTTGGAATTATACCTACCTGTCTTTAAGCATGAAAATTCAAATACGGAATTAGATGAATGATATGATATTTGGTATGGGATTTTATTACTAAAATTGTTGATGTGTATCAAATTCAAGGATAATATCGGTCAATGTGTTGAATGTTTAAGACAATTTCTAAGTTAACCCGTTCAGGACCATCATCGCATATATGTGATCACTCTTTCCGTGCCCTACAGCCCATCATCACATATATGTGATCGCAACTTCAACGTTTTATTTGAATTTTTAAACGGCACTTGATGGCGGTAAAAACCGTTACTTTTTCGAATAATGTTGCATCAGAGTTTTGAAGCGCGGGCCTGGGGAAGCTCGACTTTCTCCTTTCGCTGGTCCTGAACGGGTTAATTGACGTGTGTATGCGAATGCGATAACTTAAAAAAACATAGCTAGTTCGGTAACTGGACACCAACAGATAAATGGTTAGATAAATAAATACTAATCGGGATGTATTTGATCTTGACACTAAAATTGTACATCTGTATCGAATTTTGGACAAAGCTGGCAAAATGGAATAGGTCCAAAATGCATACACGATTGTCTTCATAATACTACGAAGCTGAACACAAAACGTACAGTATTCTGTAAGCATACGAAGTCGAGGGGAGAATACTCCAGCAGGCCTTTAAAAGTAACCATTTTAATGGTTCAACGCTTTACTCCTGGCATTAAAAATAAAGGCGATGCTTCCCCAAACATTTTTGGAACTATCTCTGTGGCTAGCTAACAAATCATAGTTTAGGGTTGTGTTTGCATCTATAGTGGAATGTTCATAAGGCAGTGTACCAAGGGACATTGTTGTGTGAACATTGGGAATTGCTTTTCTCTGATCATATTCTTGTGTGTGGTCTACAGATACTTGAATCACATTTTCCTGATCAATCGAACAGCACTTGATGTTTCCACTGCGATGTTACTTGACACGTTGTCTTATTAAAATTGCACTGTCACTATCGTTACAAACATAACCTTGTTCTGCGGTCTGTTAGGGCTCCACAGAGCTAGTTTCGGAATTGTTTGATACACCTAAGGATCAATATAAAAACCGGAAAGCTTTTATTGTTGAGGTTTTATTTCTTTAAACGGTAAGATTATCTTTATTAAAAGTACTGGCATCTTTTGCATGAAAGATGATAATTTTATATAAAAATCATTTCCCAATTAAGATTTCATGATGATTTAAAAAAAATTCAAGTTAGTTGTTTCAATCCTAATTGAATTCTGCTATATATATTTAAAGAATAAATTTAACGATTATTAAAAAGCAATGCAGATGAATATTATTTTTATCAATAACAAGCCAAATTTAATATGGGTGTTATATATACACATATTGATGAATAAATTTAACTCGATTATATTATACTAGATTAAGAGTTTCGAGTCCTCACTAATGGTTCATATTTAAATTTTGTCTTTTGCAGTTATGGCCAAGTATAGTTTAAAGTTAAATAACAGTAGAATAGCAGACATTAGCGACTCAAAAGGTTTATTTAATTAGTATAGAAAATATAATTATCGAATATAATTCATACAAGCTAATTGATTATACTAAAGGAAAAGCAAGTAAACTTACTTATTGAGTTTTGTAAATGTTCCTTAGGTATAAAGTATAGCTGACTGAATGAAAGGCATGTTAAGTGAATTATAACAATAAGAAAAAGTTAATATCTTTCAAAATCTTATTTGAATATATCATTAAAATTGCTAATGAATGGAAGGGATTTTGGATTCAAAAATGACCTTTCAATTGATGCATTCGTATAGATTGGATGCTTAGAAAACTTGGTACAAGAGAATAAAGAGTTTATGAAGAGCTGTGCTCTTTCATAATGCTGTTTTTAAGAATTGATTGAAGGTTATCAAATATCTATTAGCATGAGTAAGAATGTTATTGTTTTGGGGATAAGATAAATTGTGTCCATGAAAGGAAAAAATAATTATTATCGTCATCACCCTGTTATGAAAACTTTTATGTTTAGATGCCTGCTATCACCGACGTTGTTAGGAATTGATTTAATTTGATATTTTCGTCTGCATTAATAGTATATAAAAACATAAAATTAAACCTCTTCCTTTTTTCAAAATTAAGTAGGTACTTGATTTGGGTTTCTGAATCCTGCTGACACCAATACATTTTCTAACTGATTCAATGTAGCATTTTCATGCAAATCAGTCCAATGAACACAATGTGACATTTTGATGCAAATTAGTCGAATCAATGCATTGTGACATTTTCATACAAATCAATACAATGTGGCATTTTCATATAAATCAGTTAAACAAAATGAAAAAAAAAATGATTTTGTTTTTGGAAATCTACATTAAATAGTTGTGGTCATTTAAGCTCATCTGCCGATTCAAACTTAAAAATCCAATAGAAAATAGGACAAAATTAGGCTTCGTTTATTTATGAATAGCTTCCAGAGATAATATTAAATTCGGTGATTTTAAACGGCTATCATTTAAACTAAGATTTCATAAGACGATGAGGTATTAAGTTCAACAGACGAGTATGTAAAATGTAGTAATCAGTTTCATGTCTAAAGTACACTCCCATCAAAATTTATTTTAGTTTATGATAATTGAAAATTTGTTCCTACTGTTCATTACTCCTTTGCACTCGGAAAAGTAATAATATGCAATATTTTTCTAGGTGTGTTTGTAAGTATTCAATTTAGTGCTTAGGAAACTGGAAAATTTGGTTATAGGTTTGTTTTATTTCCTAAAAATTAATCTGAGAGTTTTTCCTATTAGATGGGTTTTATACTAATAGTTATCTAACAAGAATGTGAAAACGATGCATATTTCAGAATGACGAGTCAGACTCGACATACGATTGCAAAGAGTTAGATAATGAGTTTATTTTAACCATAAGATAATGCTAAACTTGATGAAATACAAGGTTTAGATCAATTTCATGAAAAGTAGCTATTCCTGTATATGTTCTTGTAAAGATGGTTCTTTCTCCTGTATAAACATTGCAAATGACAGTTAAGTTTGGTGAGATTGAAGACCAGTTTCGAAACTGCACTAGCACTATTTCGGAATGGACCTCATAATTTCAAACCATAGCACTCCCTTTCCAAACTTCCACGACACCGTGAGAACATTTGAGCCCATTATATTTAACGTGCACTAATCAAGCTCACAAATGGGATCTTTGGTGAAATTAGATCTCAACACTCCGGTCTTGAAGTAGAGACTCTACTAGCAGGCCATCACGGCCCCTGCAAACGACAGAATAAACAAAAAAATAAATAAGAGGCAAAAGCAAATAAAAAATTTCGGTGAAAATAGAAAATTTCATTCAAAACGGTATGTCTCACGAATAGGACTTACACCCATCCGGGTAGGCTGGGTCGGAGTGGGCGTTACATTCAAAATGGTAAATCATTCAGAATGACGATTGAGACTCTGCATAAGTGTGCAAAGGGACCTTATTTTTTGACATGGAGTGATTACCTGCGCATGTTTTGCGAAATAATTCTGAGTGTAAATTTTAAGGACATCTAGAATTTAAAATGAAATAACAAGAAGAGATCCTAATAAGAAAAAATTACAAAAAATGGAGGTTAGGCGTTGCAGAGAAACCTAGTACTGTCACATTTTTCTGCAATACGAGAGGTGCAAAATTTTCATCTGTGGCTAAATATATTTATTTTTCTCCTTCAACTCTTCTAAGTTATTTAAACTTAAAAATTATTTTTTTACCCATCCCATTTACCAGGCCACAGTTCTGAAAGCTCCCCATATCCTATTTCTCACCGAATAAAACGATTAATTTAGCAACCATTTGATGGTCTCCGAGTCGGCGTGTGGTTTCTGATGTGCAGAAGAGGTGATCCAAGTGTTGTTCTTTTAAAACTTTTAAATCTACGCACTTTATCAAGCCAGTCATATCCATTCCTGCGATATCCTTAAAAAGAAATGATCTCCTAAAGCTCTTTTCTTTCTCATTGAATTCCTAAGAACCTCATTCAGTTCTGAACACAAAAAGAGATGTTTTCCGTTTTTATGAGTGGATATAAAAATATACTCCCTAAATCTTTCCCAAAGTAGCGATATCCATGACTGCACTCCCTCAAGAAGTGAGAAACCACTTTTGGATCATGGATTCCAAAGTCAGTTGAGCATCTCTATTTATAGTAACAACTTTGAGGTGTTTATTATTTTAAATTCAAAATGCCACTGAAGGGATTGCGAGGGAGCCTCAGAGTACTTCGGAATCGATCGCCGAAAATGGTCGCTAATGTAGACCTTTCAGCATCTGCATATGACCATCAGATGCTGCAAAAAGTAAATACCAGGAACTGAAGTGTGTAACGAACTAGGTTACATTTCTTTTTCTCAG